>OY720154.1:13248825-13621325 GCA_963082725.1 Pedicia rivosa | reverse complement strand
CTCCTCCCATCCTACCCATTTTTTAATAAATGTTGTTGTTATTCTATACAAATGTGGAGAAAAAAAAAAAAAATTTAAAAAAACTTTGAAAACTTAAAAACTTTAAAATAAATGTAATTCCCTCTTTTATTTTTTTTATTCTCCCACTAAATGGGATAAAAAAAAAAAGGGACTTTTTCTATTTAAACATTTAAAAATAATTCATTAAATTTTATTTTATCGTTTTTTTTTTTTTTTTTTTTATCAAATCAAACTTTTTAATTTTATAAATTATTGTAATTTTTATTTTTAATTTGTTTCTTCTTTTTTTTTCTTTTCTATTAATTATTTTTACATTTAAATTTTATTTTACCGTTACCTTTTTAACGTGAATAAATATTATATATATTTTTCTACCTTTAATAAATAAATAAATAAGGAAAAAGGGAGGGGGAAAAAAAGAAGGGAACAGAAAAAAATTCTCTGAGAAATGGAATTTTTTTTGAAAAGAATGAAAATATTATTGGATTTTTTTTTTTCGTCTTTTAATTTTCATTTTCTTTATCATTTTATTTGATAAAATATAAATTTATTTATTTATACCTTTTAATCAGAAATGGAAATATCTCCAAAATATTGTCTTCATTACAAGTTTTATGGAAAAAGAAGAAAAGGCGGAAGGGTACAGAATTCATTCACATAATTTCGTTTGTAAACTAAATTTTAATTTGTTTCTTTTTCTTTTTTTTTTCCTTTTTCTCTCTTTGTATATAAATCGGATTTATTTCTTGTTTACATTTTTTATGCTTATTTTTTTACACAAGAAAATGTTGAAGTTACCCTTTCGTTTACTAAACTACAGGAAGATACAATTTAAAAGTAATAATAATAAGAATTTCTAATTAATTGTTTATAATTAAATAATTTTAATTAGTTAAGAATTGTAATATATTTTGTCTTCTTTTTATTTTTATTCCTTATTATTTTTCTCTCTCTCTCTCTCTCTCTGTCTCTCCTTCTTTTCTGTTATTTACACAATTTTTTTTCCTCTCATTTTCCATTTATTTTTTTCTTTGATTAAAACTTCTTTATTTTTTTTTCTTTTTTTTTTATATCTTAGCATTTTTACATATTTTTTAAATGTTTCAAATAAAACAAAGGAAAAAATTACTAAAAAAAAAAATTATTGTATAGAACTTTTTTCAATATTTGTAAAAAAAAAAAAAAAAATCAAAAAAATTATAAATAAAAAAGTGAATTAATCATTAATTAAAAAAATTAAAAATCAAATGAAAAAAAATAGATAAAACAAAAATACAAAAGAATTTTTTTTTTTTTATTTAAATGTAAAAATGATGAAAAAACAAAAACAAAAACAACACAAATCAAAACAAAACAAAAAGACCGAGGGCTTAATTATTGAAAGAAATCAAAAAAAAAAAAAATAAAATAAATAAAGATAAAATGAAAGCGTGTAATTTAATGGAAAATAAAAGAAAAAGAAAAAGAAAAAAAAAAAAACACAAAAACAAAAAAACAAAATATATAATTTTTTATGGGGAGGTTGTTTTTATACAAAGAAAAAAAAAAACAAAAACTTTAAATAAGAGGATAAAAAAAAAAAATTATTAATAAAATTAAAAATCTAAAAAAAAAATAAAACAATTTTAAGACTTTTGTTAACTTTTTAATGTATTTTAAAAGAAGAAGAAAAATAAAAAATAAAAATAAAATTAAATATTAAAAATATAAACTAAATAATAATTATATAGTTTTACGTAAATGTAGACACAGAGAAACAGTTAAGGTTTAAAATTTAATTAATAAATTAAAGTAAAAAGTAAAAACTGGAAAAGAGAAAAATTTCACAGAAAAAAAAAAAAAAAACAAAAAAAAAAAAAAAAAATACATTAAAATTAATATTAAAAAATTAAATATAATTCAAAAAAAAAAGAAAGAAATTTTTTTTTTTAGTTATTTAAAAATAAATGATGAAAAAGAAGAAGAAGAAAAAAAAAACACAACTATATTATTATTACAAAAACAAACAAACAAACAAACAAACAACAAAAAAAAAACATAAATAAGTTAAGTTAAATTAAACAAGAGGAAAATTTGAATTAAAATTAAAAACAAAAAAAATTTAAACAAATAAACACAAAATGAACGAATTATTGAGGGAATAAAAAAAAATTTCAGAAAAAAAAAAGAAAAAAAAAATTTAAATAAAAATACAAATGAATTTGATAAGATCGTTAAAACTTAGATGTAAATTTATAATTAATTAATTAGAAATTTAGCAAATTATTGTAAGTTTAAAAACAAAAAAAAAAAAAAACAAAAAAAAGTAAAAAAAAAAAAATATTAAAAAAATTAAATTTAAAAAAAAAATAAAAAAAAAAAAAAAATCTACCAGTTTTCTGTAATTAATTTTAAGAGAATTTTCTTTACTACTTCATGGAAAAAAAAAAACAACTGTAATAATTTATATTAAATATATTGATGAATAGACTCAAACAATACAATTTGTTTTTCTTTTTGAAAATAAAAAATGAAATTAAAAATAATGGATAATAACTTTTGTTTTTTTTTTATTCTATTAATTTTTTCCCACACAAAAATTTATTTTTCTCATTACGACAAACGTTAGTACAGAGAGTACCTACTAGAAAATATCAAACACGCATCATCAAAAAAAAAAAACAATACAAAACAAAAACAAACAACGAAACGTAATAAAAAAAAAAAAAAAAGCAAAGAGGGAAACAAACGCCAACAAAATCAATAATAATGGCCATCTTTATGAAAAATTACATATCCACTTTAATCTAATATTTTCCTTGTAATTTCTAACATTGAAATTTCTCTTTCACTACCTCCTTATTCAAATAGAAAAATATTTTAAATAATCTCACTATTTATTAGTGTTGTTGCAGTTCCCAGGGACCAATTCTTTTAACCTCTATGCGTCTTCAATAATATTTCTGGTCAATTGAGTTTTGTGATTTTTCATGTTTTTTTTTTTTTTCAATCCGATATAATTCATGACGTCTATAATTTTTTCTTTTACTAATTTTCAATGATCATGATTCAATTTTTAGAATCGAAAAGTACATATTTCGTTTATTCCATTTAATTTAAAAAAAGACAGGATAAGAATTTGTTATTTATTGAATAAAATACAATTTGATTCTCATCTTTATAAAAATTAATTAAGATTGGGGAGGCGATTAAATAATAAGAAAAAAAAAAAGTAGTGATGCATAGAAATTTACACAAAATTAAATTAATTAAAAATATAATTTTAGCGTGTTTCTTTATGACGTCCATAAAAAATTTCTATAGTGACAATTTTATAAAGTTTTTTTTTTTTAACAACATCTTCTTTGAATTTTGTCTTGAACTTGAAATTCATCTTAAATGATTAAAGAAATATTTTTATGTGTGTGAAAAAACCTACAATAATAAAAACAAACAACTATATTTATGTAAGTTCCCGAGAATTTTTAATTAATAGAATTAAATGACAAAATAAAAGTTTTGACTTAAATTAAAGATAATTCTAGTTAGAAGTTGTTACAGATTGTATATGACTTTATAATGGGTTTGGCATCATCAATTATTTACAGTTCTAACAATGAGGTAAATTAGAATGAAAACAATTCTATAAAATTATCGATATTTTCTGAGAATACAAGAAATTCAGAAAAATCTGATTCAAATGTGACAAATGTTAACTATTTGTTACAATTTCCATTACTAAAAACGTAAATAAAAGATGAAACAGGTTTTATTGTTTTGTTATATTAAAATTCAAAAACATATAATTTAATAAAGAGACGAAACATATAATTTTTGTATCATAATCATAGAAATCTTTCATTATAAATCAAAACAATGATGAACGCTAACTCATTCTTTAAATAAAAAAATAAGGAAAAGTAACAGAAAAAGAACAAAACATTTTATAATTTAGTCAGCAACAGGAAGAAGAATAGAATAAAAATAAAAAAATACTGAAATTAAAGATAATAAATGCGATTTATTTGAAATATTACATTACTCAATTTAACTCAAATTCAAAACTCAACAATTCAAAATTCAAACAACAAAATACTCTTGAAACAAGAAGTTAAGAACAGACACAAAAAAAATATGTCTCAGGCATTGATTTCTTGTGCAGATTAAATGATCTTTTTTTTTGTTGTGCTTTTAAAATACGCGAACAAAACAACGATACAAAAAAACAACAAACATACAAAACGGTCCATTCTTTATGTTCTAAAGTCAGGGTCATCGAGTAAAGTTTTCGTTGAATATGTTAAATAAGAGCATAGACAAAGAAAATAATATTAATTTAAAAACATACACAGGCACACACACACACACACACATATATATCATTGAGATTGCATATAAGCACATACACATTTTGTTACAAATAAAAATAATTATATAAAAAACTGAATGACATAATTTTTTTTTGTTGTCTTTTGTAATAAATTAATGACCGCGCGCGAATTTTTTTTCTTTCTTTCTTGTATTTGTTTATATTTAAAACTGACGAATTTAATAAGAATTAAAATCAAACTATAAAATGCAGAAAAAATAAACTATACAAAAAAAAAAAATTGCTTCTAGGTTGGGATTACGATTTCGATTAGGATTTCAATTAAAAGGAATAATATGAAAATGTATACGTTTGTTCCGCATGCGCAATTCATTCTTAAATCAAAAACTGACAAAATGTTAAAGCGTCAAAGTCGTCAATAAAATTGTAATTTGTTACAGATAATTGAACATATCATCTCATCTCTCTGATTAATTGAAGAGAGAGAGATGATTTATATAAAGTGTTTATAAATTACATAAATTTAAATTATTATTATTTAATAAATTACGTTGATTGAAAATAAGAAATTTGTCTTGATAATATTGAGAATTTTTTTTTAAAAATTAACAAAATCAAATTCACGTTCCATCCTCAATGTTAATATTAACATTTTCTTATCAATATCCCATTTAGCTTTTCCTTTGTCTGGATTTACTGTTTGCGTGAGTGGAATGTTAAGCCTATAAATTGGTGTCTGAAGATCAATTTCATCCTTTAAAACAGATAAATTCATATGCTCAATTCCAACGGTTTCATTGGGCATATCAATTTCGATAATCATATCTTCACAGCTGGAAAGAAAAATACACATGAAAATAATCATTGTTTCAAATTATGCGCCTTTGAATCAGTTTTAAACTGATCTATTATACAATGGATCAGTTTAAAACTGATTTATTATAATTCTCTAGAGATATCGGACCTTGTGGTTGCCGCTGTTTTATTATTCATCTGTAAAGAAAGAAATGCAAAATTCAATAAAAAAAAACAAACCAATAAAAAATATGATGCTGTTTTTTTATTTATTTACTGGCAGCGAAGTTCAGCCTACCTGAAAAAATACATCTTCTGTTGAAATTGCTTGTTTATAAACAATACGATATGCTGGTCTTTGTCGATTCTCCAGTATATTTTCATCTTCCTTTAATTGCATTTGTTCCCATTCTTCAATATTTTTCGGTTGTTCTTTTTCTTCTTTTTTAACTTTTGATTTAACTTCTTCCGACTTTTTTATTACTTTTGATTTTTTTGAAGAAGCAATATTTCCAGGGCCTATCAAAATAAAATAAACAATTAAATGTTAAAATAAATTTTATGAATAAAAAGACATACCTAACTTTTGTACTCCTGCTGTGGGCAATCGATCATCATCTGACTCTGAATCAGAATCATTATGTTGGTTGAATAAATTTTGAAGAAGCTTTATATTATTTACGTTATCGAACATAGACATTTTTGACTTGTACCTTTCGTAATGATTTATTAAATTTATTTTTGTTTTGTTTAATCGATCAATCGTTGCTTATTTCGTTACCATGGAAATAATATTTTTTTTTGAAACAAAAAAACTCGTTGCTGTGATTTCTGTTTTGAATTAATTAAAAAAATAAAAAAAAAAAATCTTTTGAATTTCATTTGAAAAGTTACATCTTGTATATAATTTTCTAATTTTTAATTTTTCTATCAAAAATTGAGTCATCATTTAAATATCACAATTTTTTGATAAAAATGATGACTTTAATTAATTGCTGTCATCTCTTCTATATAAATTTTGATGAGATATTTTTTGTTAAATAATTTATTGCCAATAAAAAACTATCCATCTCTATAAAATTCTACAATGTCAAAATGTGTGATTCAAATAATCAAAATGCACTCAATCAACAGATTCAATACTTTATGTTTATTCTTGTATTCTTGTATTCAGTTTTAAATATTTCTTTCTTATTCTTTTATATTTTCTCATTTCCTTTTTTTTTTTTTCTTTTTTTTTTTATATATAAAATATTTACACAAACAACGCCTCGTTTTAAATTCAAAAGAAATTAATCATTTTTTTATATAATTTGTTTATTATCTTGATGATGATATTGAATAGTAAACATATAATAAATGATGACTTGAATTCGATTGTAATAAAGTATAAAATAACGAGACCAATTTAATATAAAATTTGTTTTTGTATTTTGACAAATTCATATAAAATTATTATTATTATTATTTTTTTTTTTTTGTTTTGGTATGATCTGATCACTGGAGTTCAAAGACATTTTATATTTATTTATTATCTTTCATAATTTCATAAGTCTTGTGAATATTTTTTTTCTTTTCATTTCTCTCTTTTTATCTAAGGAAAAAAAAAAAAAACTACAAAAAAATATGAAAAAAAACAGAAAAAAATGGTAAAATAAAAATAGCTGTGTTGAGTATATTTTTATGAGACAGATATAATTATGTGTACTACATTATTTTGAGTTAAAACAGATAAACTACATTGGGAAAAGAATCAGTAACAACAAAAATAATAACAAAGATTTATAACAACAACAAATGGACAGAAGTGATAAAAAAAAATGTTTATAATTTTTGCGCTAAATTTTTCTCTTTATTTTCTTCTTCTTCTTCTATGACCGTTAAGTTTTTTTTTTTTTTGTTTAAAGAAAAATTAATTAAGAAGAAAAATGAAATAAAATTGAAAAGAAAACTGAACAAAATTTTTAATAATTGATCTTGACATTATTATTTATTAAAAACAATAAAGGCGCACAATAATATTATTATTATTGATAATATGATTACAAGAACAAAATAATTTCGATTAATTCATATGATCTCACATACAAAAAAAATACAACAAAAACAATTAAAAAGACAAAAACAAAATATAAAGAAAAGAAATGAATAAAATAAATATAAAAAAGTCGCATCTCTTAATATGGTTCATATTGCGGAGGGAATCTTTTTTTTTCAAGCTATAAGATTTTTAATATTACACAAACTCCATTGTTCATGGTCAATTGTAAGAACAGAAAAGAAAACATCCTAAAATTTGACACTGAACTATATTAACATGAAAAAAAAAAATATAAATATATAAAATAATTATTCCCTCGCAATCTTAAGATTGACTTTGATTTAATATATTTCTCATCATCATCTTCTTCTTCTTCATTTTTACATCATCGTAATCAATATTCTATAATAATCATTGTTTGACTCATCAAAATTCCTTGATCGTTAATTGAATATTTTTTTTTTGTTGGTTTTTTTTTTGTTGAAAAATATTGGCACATCATTTTCTTTTAAAGTAAAACTTAAAGTGAAATTACACAAACAACAATAATCATTTGTTTATAAAAAAAAAAAAGTTATGTTTTTTATCAAATATTTTCAAATCCAATCAAATTTTTTGTTCTCTTATGTTTGGATTGAAAATCAATCCAAAAAAAAAAAAACATAAATAAATATTCTAAAACTAATCTCCCTCTCACTCTTCTGTTATTAAGTCTTGTGTGTATCGTTTTTTTTTTCTTAAATAATTTTTTTTTTTTGTATTTTTGTTTTAATCTTTTTTAAACGATTCGCAATTTATTCTAAAAAGAAAAAAAAAAATTTATTCAATACTTTTAATAAAAGAACAAAAAAGAAAAAAGAACAAAAAAAAAAAAATATTCACTTGAATTTTATTGGATTCATATTTTAGAGTAGAACTAAAGTTTTTTTTTTTGTTGTTTTTTTGCTCTTTATAATATTTGAGCATATAAAGCATGTATGTATGTATGTATGTATGTAATCTATGTACATATGTGATGAGTGTTTGTATATTTATGTATTTACATATAGTTATACATTTATATTTATATAAACCATTTCAAATCCCTCGAGTTTTTATTTATTTTATTATTTAGTTATTTTTTTTTTCTTCTTCTTCTTCTTCTTCTTTCTTTTATTCTTTTTTTTTTTTTTTAAGTAAGTGAGTTGCGCGCGACTTACAGTCGTAAAAGATCATTTTTGAATTTTAGTTAAATTTTGGCGATCGTGCGAATCACTCGTCTGTTGAAATATATATTTTTTTTTTTTTAATAATTATAACAAATTTCGCTGTTGTTTTTTTTTTTTTGTGTTCTTATAAATCGGAAGATTCTTTTAATTTCTCTGTCTTGGATTCTACCATTTCCATGTTTATAAGAATGAACAATGAGTTTATTTGTTAAAATTAATTTAAATTAAGGAATTGAAATTTTTGTGCACTTAAAAAATAAAGTTTTAAATTTCTTAAAAGTTTGAAATTCAATTTTTACATTTTATCTAATGTGATCTAATGGGAATGATTAAGAAAACAATAATAATAGTAACATCTGTGCTTTTGTGATTAATAAATTGTATACTTAAAATAATAATGTAAAATTTTAGTTTAAAATTATAAAGAAGCCGAAAAGTGTCTGCAAAGAGAAATAATAAAAGACATAAAAAATACAAAATACAAAATACAAAAAAAAAGAACTAAAGAAAAAATAAACCGGATAATTATAATCTTAAGTAAATCTTTTGTACATGTGAACATTTATTATTTTTTATATAGTGAAATTGTGGTACATATTATTTTAGTGACACATATTACTTTAGAGAGTGTAAATTAAATTCATTTATTAATTTATTAATTCATAAGAAGGTAAATTAATCATTATTTAATTATTTATAATTAAGAGAAAATAATTCTAGAATAAATTAATAATGAGAGATGACAACATTATATCTTATATATATGTTTTTTTTTACTTTGTTATCAATTCTGTATGTTTAATGTGACGACTTGTTTTTTTTTTTTTTTGTTATCTTAATTAGTCTGAAGTACGTCCACCTTATTAAAATGATAAGATAAAACAGAAAAAAAAAAGGAAAAATGATGTAATCTTTATCAATCTTTATTACTAAAGATTATTGAAGACTCATCTTGTGTCTAGTGTCTAGGTATCAGAAGTTAAACTAAAAAACAGTACACGTACAATTAAAGTTTTTATTCATTTAAAATGAAAAGTAGTGTCGGTTTTTTTTTTATATAAATAAAAAGAAAATATGGGTTGGCCATTTACACAATTTATAAATGCAACCGGTATGCCCAGTTGGATATATATATATTTTTTTTTGTTTTATCTTCTATCAATATAAAAACATTAAAATAGATTTATATAATACAACGAATTATTTATATGTGAAAAAGAAAAAAAAAAAAGTGGACAATATTATTGTTGGCATTAAAGAATAAGAGAGATGTAATACAGTGATTATTTAGTATAATTAACTTACACCCACTATAATAAATATAACATTTTAATTTTATCAATATGTCTCATCATCTTTAAATATTTTTTCTTTAAGTTTTATTTTTGTCTTATAGGAAGAGACACATACACTTCACATAATGTGAACAAAAAAATAATATTAAAGTAAAATAGAAATTTTAATACAAAATAATATGTTAACAATAATAAATAAACAGACAAAATAAACCACGAAAAACAAAACAAAATATAAATAAATAAATTAAAAACAAAATTTCAATTGTATAATTCAAGATTAAAAAATTTTGTCAACTAAACTGACCTAAGTTAAAAAGAAATTCTTTAATTGTATAATTATCAACACCTATTTTTTTTTATTTTTCAAAACAAACAAATCAAAGTTGTTGAATTTTATATTTATGATTAATCGAGGTTTCCTCGTGTTTCTTCATAAATCCCATCCTATTTTTTTTGCGCACCAAAAAAAAAAAAAAACAAAAAAAAACAAAAAACGGAAACCACTTGCTGACGAATTTGCATATTATTATTTTGTATATGAAAACAAAAAAAAAAAAAAAGAAAGAAAGAAAGAAAGAAAGGAAAAAACACTGCTGAACAGATGTGCTCGTTTAAAGTACGTATGTAGGCGGTATAATTTAATTTGTTTTGATGTTTTTATTGTAGTGTTAAATTTTTGTTTATTTAATTTTTTTTGTTTTTGTTTTTGTTTTTCTTTCTTTCTTTCTTTTTTTTTTTTTTTTTGCTTTTCGCGCTGGAAAAACGCGATTTTTTTTTTCTATTCAACATGCATTGCATGTTCTTAGATTTTATTTTCTTACAAAAAAAAAAAGAAATTGTTTATAAAAATCAACACCATAGAATAAATTCCATATATTTTATTTAATTATTAATATTTAAAATGAGACAACAAACACGAAAAAAAAAATGAAATTAAATTAAATTAAATTAAATAACGACTTCCAAAAAAATTCTTAAATGAATATAAAAAAAACGACAAAAAGGAAAGAATCAATGTCATATCCACTAACAAAAAAAAAAAACATAATAATAAAATAAATTATTATTCATTATGTACAGATATTCGTATAAAATATCATCATCCTCATCATCATCATTGTACATTGATGATTGTTGGTCAAGACTATTGACATTTCACATTATATTTGTGCAAAATAATTTACAACCCACAATTCAATGTCACACTTCTTATATACAAAAAAAAAAAAAAATTAATACCGATTTAAATTCCCACTGAAAATGAAAACTTTAATCTTTTTAACAATACTAAGAGTAGAAGAAAGAAGCTCTCTCATGTTACGTTTATTAATGACAACAGTGACAAAAAATAGATAAATAATTTATTATAGATATGCTTCTTTTTTTTAGATAACGAATACATATTTTTTTTTTATCAATCATAATAATGGTTCGTGTAAGTCATATATTTATGGTATTAGCTGTGATTGTCAGTATATCAAATTGTTGGAAACACGATCGAAGTAAGTATTATTATTATTCAATAACTAACCTGTCTTAATAAAATATTTCATTTAAGATTTTTATTAACATTTAATTTTAGATAAATCATTACAATTATGGGTTTATTCATTTTTTTAATCATCTAATAAATCAAATGAACACCATTTTAAATTTATTCTTCTACAAATTTTTCTTATAAAATTTTAATAATAAATTCATTAAAAATTCTTCTTCTTTTTTTTATTGTTTTTTTTTTTTTGTTTTATAAAAAAATTAAAATAAAAAGCACCCAGACTGTATGGTGACAAAGTTCCAGCAAAATTAATATCACCAAGAATAAGAAAAGTACAAAGACGTATTGTAATGTTACATGATTTTTTTCGTACAAAAGTTGTACCACCAGCATCAAATATGTTAATTATGGTAAATTTATTTTTATTTTAATGCGTTTTTATTAGCATATATTACATCATAGAAAATATATAATATGACTTATAACTACAAATAATAATAATAATAATAATAATAATAGTATAGACAACGAACAAGAAAAATTTAAAACGACAATATAAATAATATTTAAACAGCACGCACAATAACTAATAAAATATAAGCCCACCAACAGTGAGTTATTTTAATGTCTTGTATTATAAATATTTTATGAGATCGTCAACACTTTATAGAGAAAATATTTATTTATTTTTATAAAAATAATAATTTATAAGGTGGACCCATATAGGCCAGATAAACTCATTTATAATAATTAGTAAAAGTGGAAAGAACTCAAAAGATGAAAAATTCTATATTTTCTTGTTTTAAAAAAAAATTTTTTTGTGAAACCCGATTGACATCTGCCTTATATTAAAAAAAAAAATGTGTGTAATTACTGTGTAGGTGGAAAATGAATAAAATTTTATAGAGACCATCAGACTATATTTGTAGGAATTTTTTTTATCGGTTTATTTTCTTATTTTTTTTCTTGAAGAAAAAAATGATTAATTCGTCTGATAAAATTCAGATCATTTCATTTTTAGGGAACTTTTTTAATTTTAATTACATGAGTTGACTTTTAAAATTTATCTTTTCTGGTTCATAAAAAAAATAAAGAATAGTTTGTTTCTTAATCAAAGTGAAAATTAATTTGAATTTTGAATTACGTTAAATATCTCTGTCCTTTAATCCATAAATTTCAATCAATTAAATTAAAAGTGTTAAATTTACAAAAGAAAAACTAAATTTCTTAACTTTGTGTTTCTTTTTTCTTCTTATATTAATTAGCGATGGCATAAAGGTGCCGCACGATCAGCACAGAAATGGGCAGAGAAATGTCGTCTATTAACACATGACACACCAAAAGGACGTTGGATACAAAATTATGGTGCTTGTGGACAAAATATTTTTGTTACATCACATAAAGTTCCATGGTAATTATAACATAAATAAATATAATAATCTTATAGAGTTCATGACACATACAATAAATTATGACATATCTATTGGTTTATTGAAATCCCAGTATGAAAGAAAAAAAATGGTGTGGATTTCTATACAATTGTATAAAATTCATGTTTACATAATATAACATTTGGTTTATTTGTGACACGTTTTATACAGTCAAACAACAATTTACAATGAATACAATTTAATACAAATTTATAATGTCTTAATAGAATAAAAAAATAATGTACTCTATACGAGACAACGAATTGTGTGGGCAATTTTTTTTTTTTTTTTTTGCTAAAAACTAAATAATTTAAGTTTATTGAATTGAATACATGATAATAAGTCAAATGTTGTCTTTCATTTTATTTAATAAATCAACAGAAAAACAAAAACAATGTTGGGTGTAATATCGTATTGTATGAAATTAAATTGTTCGAAATATATACGCTTTTCATTTGAACTTATATTTTATACGAGATGTTAATTTCGTTGTATTTGTTGTCACTAAATAAATCTATATACTAAATGAATAAAATAAAAAATATGTTAAAATCGTAAATATAAAAACAATTTAATTTATATATAAAAAAAAAAAAAAATTTATTCGTTAGATAAATGAGACGCAAGAATACGATTAATTTATATTCATTTATAACATAAAATGTTTTGTTTTAATTTTTCTTTTTTGTTTTTGTTTTTGTTTTTGTAATTCTTATAAATAAAATTATAACATTTTATAAATAATTGTCAAGTTAAAATTTATGTATATAATGAAAATGTTCTTGATTTGTAAATTTATAATTGTTACGATCATCATAAAATATTAACATTGTCGATTAATTTGTATTAATTGTTATTTAGTTTCTTTTTATCTCAATCTCAGACTTATAAAATAATTGTAGATGAGATCAGTGATTAGAACATATTAAAATTATTTCTCGTGAACTTAACCTCTAGGGGTCAATGATGCGTGATCTTATATTATATATTTTTTTTTATATATTTAGAATAGAAGGAGGCCAAAATCAATTCAATCAACAAAATTTTTTTGTTGGTTTTTCTTCGTTCATAATAAATCTTAAAGCAATTATAAAAAATGAATCAATAAATATATAAATAAATAAATCAATTTTTTTTTTTTCATTTTATTTGAACAGGCTATTCGCATTACGCACATGGTTCATTGAGAAAGATAATTTCACGTATGCCGGATATGATAATAATCTAGAAGTAGTTGGTCATTACACTCAAATGGTTTGGGCAACAACACATAAAGTTGGCTGTGGCTTAAGTAAATGTCTTAAGGGTGGTCCCCGTGGCAAACCATATTTTAATTATGTTTGCAATTACTGTCCAATGTAAGTTTATTGAACTTTTTCTATAACAGACTTTTAACTCCTTATTTGTTTTTTTATAAATATATTTTTTTTTATCATCGAAACAAAATTTATCCGAATTGATCTAAAATTAATTATTTGCTTTTTAAAGACAAAAAAAAAAGAAGATTGATATTCTTAAACAAAAATAGAGTTTTGGTCAAGGTCACATTGATTTTATTATTATTATTATTATTTAACTTGGTATACCCACTCTCCAATTATTATATGCTTTTTTTTTAAATAAATCAAATCAAACAAAAAAAAATTTTTTTTGTGATCATAAATTTCGCGGTCAATTTAAAAATCATTAAAATTAATTCTTAGAAATTTTCTTCTTCTATTTCTCTTTTTATAAATATTGATTATTTATTTTTTATATTATATATTTAATTAATTTTTGTTTACAGAGGTAATCATGATGATAAATTAGGTACTCCTTATAAAAGAGGTAAACCGTGTGGATCATGTCCGAGACAGTGTAGTTCTAAAAAAATTAAGTAAGTAACAATTTTGAGTTGTTCAAGTTAAATAAATTTAAATTAATTGACAATAAAATTTTCTGTTTTATTTATATAGATTATGTATGAATCCATGTAATGCAGCTGATCTATGGGCAAATTGTAAAGATTTAAATAAAACTTGGCCAGAATGGTTATGTAATACAAATACACCTGTAGGTCTTGAAAGAAAAAATAATTGTTTAGCAACATGTACATGCCAGGGAAAAATTCATGATTAGGAAATTTTTTGTTTTGTTTTCATTTATTATAAAATAATATTGTTTATTTAGTTTTTGCTTCAACATATTTATATAGAAAATATAATCACCACACACATTTAACGTTTTCTTCTTGCCATTTAAGAAACTAATTCCGCCACAAAATAATTCAAAAAAAATTTTTTTTTCCCACTCTTTGGTTTATTCAAAATTTAAATTAATTTGTTTGATTTTTTTGATTGTGTGTGCTGGATCATTTCTTAAAACAAAAAAAAAAAAAAATTCTAAATAAAAAAAACAAAATGTATGTATGTATGTATATTTATATATGGGTCAAACGATGATGACTTTTGATTTCCTTCTTTTTTTTTTTTTTGATATAACTTTTGAAATGGTATAAAAAATTTAACTAAATATAGACGCGACAAAAAAAAAATCTATTTATTTTTTAATTTAATTTATTTTGTGAATTTTGTATTTTGTTCTTTTTCTTCAATCGAAATAAAAAAACAAATAATGAAATTTAATTTTCTTTGAATTTAAATAAATAAATAAAAAAAAAAAAAAAAATGTGCCATGAAATTTGATTTCAATTATTTCGTTTAAAGTTTCTTCCTTCATCTTTTGTTTCTTTGAAAATATGTTTTGTTGTCGATTCCTTTTCCTACTTGTAATACCAATTTACCAACAAAAGTTATTTTTGGCCACTTCTGTAAACCACCTTTTAGACTTTTTTTTCTTTTTTAATTTTAATTTTTAAATTTAATTTTATTGTTTTCTTTTATTTTGTTTTGTAGTTTAAATTTTATCTAATTAAGAATTAATTAATTAAATTAATGTGACATTTAGACAGCTATATAAAACAAAGGTAGGATTATATATATATATATATATGACGTCACCAACAATGTCAAATATTTTATTTTCCTTTCATTTATATTGTTGTTGTTGTTTTTATCTAATTATAAACAAATTAGTGAAATTAAAATTAAGGCCTTTGTATAATTCTGTGTTATCATTATTTGTTAATATAAAAATAAACATAAAATACTAAAAAATATTATTATAATAGAACCTGTCTAGTTGGACCAACATTAATTGTTCAAAGAAAACAAATTAGAATGGCATGTGATACCCACATCCCAGTAAACATTTTTCTTCCTTGTATTAGACGTGAGCAATGTTATAACTTCCAATTTATGTCTGAAATCAAAATTTGGTTGATGGTCCGATTAGACAGGTTTTAATTTATTTAAATATTAATTATAAAGTATTTTGTAAAACACAGTTTTTCTTTTTTTTTTCTATTTTCATTAGTGTAAAATTTATTTAGTCGTATAGTATTGATTGTGAGAAAATTTATGTAAAAAAAAAAAAATAATTTGACTCTCTGTGGAAGATAAAAACTGTATAGAAAATAAAAAATTATAACAAACAAAAATTTTGAAATAACAAAAAAAAAAAAAAGGATCTTCTTTGTGATTTGGATTTGATGTATTGAAAAAAAAAAAAAAACGAACAGAAATTGTATTGTATTCATTGATTTATTAATAAAAACTTAATTATATTATAGAGACGAGATAATTTTTATTATTTTGTTTACTTCTTTTTCTCATGCTTTACCTTTTCAAAAAAAGAAGAAAAAAAAAAACATCTTTATTGTTAAATTTAATCAAATCTTCTAATTTTATTTTTATATACAAAGACTATAAAATTATTCAACCGTTTATCAATGAATTCACAAATAATATGGAATAATGTCTGATTGTCGTGAAAATAATTTTTTTTTACAAGTTTCACTTAAGAAGGCAAGTGAAAAGAGAAAAAAAAACAGTAACACACATTTTTAATGATCTCTGTTTGACTTTGAAATAAACCAGACGACAACTAAATCAACTCAACCAATTGTTGTTGTTTCATGCTTGTATTGCTGTATTAATAGAATTCTGCGTAAAATTAGTTGAGATGACTTCGTTATGGTTATTGCTTAGCTAAGTTTCCATTCCATTTTATTTATTATTTTCATTGTGTTTTTTTACGTCATGAAAAAACAAACTGAAATGACGTAATGCAAGGAAATAACTTTAACGATAAATTAATTCTTCACATAAATCTATATTTTATTTCTTAAATATTATTATAGTTAGTTGTTTTTTACTTTTTTCATCTTATGTAATTGCAATTGAATTGCACAAAAAATCATGTCAAATTTTATCTTGCATAAAATTTATTCTTTAAAAGATTTTTGTGTTTGTATTTTTCTTGGAAACAAAAATAATGTATTATTGTTGTACCATAGGTCGAGACCACCGAAAATAAAATTATGTTTAAAGAATATTATAACAACAAGAATACAAGAAAAAAACAAAAAAGTTAAATTATATCAGTTGGATTTTAGTTTGTTATGGTTCGATGCCATTCGCTTTATATATCATTTTTATGTGAGTAAGCAAGGAAGAAGTTAAACATCCGGTCCGTCATTCAGACGTCCGGTACAACAGGTTAGTATTGTTATTAACGTTTGTCTCTAATGTTAACTTCTCCCCTATATATACAATTACATTTTCCTCAATTTTTCTGTTGAGATATTTATTTTTGTGTCTATTGATGGGTATACGGGAGTGGATTTATAAAGGTCAATGAATTTATTTATAAAGCGAAAAATCTTAATGTCGCCAGAAAATCAGTACATGAATACTTAAATGTTTAATTCTTTTAATGTTAAGGAGTATAAACTTACTAATAATATAATAAATGTTTGTCCGATTCCCATAAAACTAGATTTTTATAATAATTTTGCATATAAAACAATTCTTATTCATAAATGATTGGAAATTTTAGTCACGCATCGTTTACATGTTAGTCTTACAAATTACGTGAATAATTTTTTTTTTCTTTATCAAAAATATATTTTTACTTGTTAGTGTTGTTTGTAACGAAGAAAAAACATTTTAATAATATACAATACACCTGTGCTCCTTTGAAGGGAATTTGTTGTTACACTTTTTTTTGTTTAATTTCTTTAAACCATCAAAACATGAAAATATTCCCCCTTTTCATTGAAGTTTTGAATTTAAATTAAAATATTAACCAAAAAAAAGAAGAGAGAGAGAGAAAAAACTGTATAGTGATATTCACCGTATCCAAACATCAACATCATATAATACATACATTCGGTCAGTACAGGTGAAGCGAATCGTAACACTGTTGTAATTATTTTTTGATTTTTTTATTTTGTTTTTAGTTTTAAAAAAGGGTTTCATTTAAGAACACTTACTTATTTTTCTGTTAAAAGAAATCAAACAAAAGAAAAAGGACTCTTATGAAGTTTAATAAATTAAATAAAGTACATTTGAATATGATGAAAGTTTTAAAGTTTCCTTTAAATGAAGTGAAAAATATTTCTCATAACTTTCGTTTTTTATTTTTATAAATTTTTTCAATAATGTAAAATTTTTAAATAAAATATGGAAATTTTAAATATAATAAATTCACATGAAAATTCACGAAAACCAATTCATACTGGTACTGTTCGTTCAATAAAACGAAAAAATTTAAAACCAATAAATGGTTATGTTGAATTAAATAATTCGGATGTGTTAAATACAGTAAATTCTAATTTAGTTTCAGTGGAAAAGAAAATTTCAATTATTTGGAATACAAGTGGTTGGATAAGAGTTTATTGTGGTCCAGATAGAAGTGAAATTACTTGTGATGATGCAAGTCGTATGGTACATGTATTATCAAGTGATTCAACAGCTGATGTAATTAGGGATATGGATTTACCACCAGAATATACAATTTGTGTATGTCAATTATAGAAAAGAAGAAAACAAAATAGAAAAACAATTTTAAGTTTATTATTAAATTATCAGGTTCAAATAGGTGGGGCAGTTACAAGACGTCTTCTCGAAAATGAACATCCGTTTATGGTACAGGAAGAATTTCTTAAAAAACTTGGATATTTAGACGAGTCACGTAGAGCAAGACTTGGTATTGATCCTGACTTAAAATATATGTTAAGATTCCATATTGGTCCATCTGAAATACAATTATGTCAAGGTGTTACAAAATCTGGTACAGTTGAAATTTTAAAAGGTTTAGTTTTTCCTCAGTGGAGACGTCGATCAATTGCGATTATTGGAAATAAATTATTAGTTTTTCCAGGTATAAAATTTCACCACATTTCATCTTTTTTTTTTCTTTAAAACTCTCTCATTTATATATTCTTTTGTTTTATATTTTTAGGAAATTTAAATTTAGCACCAGAAATATTTGAATTAGGTGGTGCAGAAATATTTGAACATTATCCCAATTATAATCGTTTGATTCTAAAAATAATACCAAAATATTCGTGTTCAAGTGTTTACAATACAACAGATAATTTAAATCGTATTAAAAGTGTTGAGTGTTTGTACAATAATAACAACAATAACAACAATAGTAATAATAATAATAATAATAATAATAATAAATACAATAAAAATTGTAATAATTATAATAAAAATAATAACGATGACAATATTAATAATAATAATAGCAGCAACACTAATAATAATAATAATAATAACAATAGTGTCTACAATAGTAATGTTAGTGTTAATTCAAGTATTGAACGTAGTAGTGGTGGTGATAAAGTATTATTCTTTGGTTTTGAAGAATCTTGGGAGAGAGATCTTTGGAGCACATGGCTTCTTGAGGTAAATAACATTATTTTCCATTTTAGAATTTATAATTTTAAAATTTTTTATAACGTTGATATTAAAATATGCGTGTAGAGTTATTCATGAAATTATAAAATCCAAAAATATTTGTTATTCATGACTTGAATAAAAATCATAAAAATTTTTACAATGCTCGATTTCACAACAACAATATAATAACAAAAATATTGTTATTCTTGACATTCACTTAAAATGTTTAACATTAAATCAAATTCAAATCAAATTACGATATTAAATTATTTACTGGAATGAAAAAATAATTATATTTAAGTTTATTGTTTATGATTATAAATAAAACGAATTTTTATTTCTATTTGATTTAATTTTAGTTATTATTTATAAATAAGAAAGGTGGATCGGAATGTGTGGTGGGGTGGTAGAGACAAATTGTTTTATAAGCGCATAATATATAATATATGCTTTATTGGGATTTGAATCAATGCTTATTTATGTCAACATCTGGAACAAAACATTAACTAATAATTTTTTTTTTTTTTTTGGTTTTCTCAAAAGAAACAGACAAAAAAAAAACACAGACCCAGTTTTCAATTTGAATGAAGAACATTTATACTATTCTTTAAAAATTTGTACAATTTAAAGTTTTGAACTCTATTTAAAAGAACACAACAAAAACATTTTTCACTCTTTTAAAAAACGAAAGTTCAATAAAAGCAAAAAAAAAAAAAAACTGAATAAAACATTTTCACTTATTTCGTAAAAGAGATTCAAAATATTTTTGTTTAACGATCTAAATCAAAAAGAATCAAATAAAAGAAAATAGAAACAATAACAACAACCATAACACCTCATGAATGAGTCAAAAGTTTATATGACATTATTTGGGAAAGGGCATAAATACGTGTCTACGAAACTGCATTTCTAATGAAGTGATGTGTGGGAAAGTTTTACCAAACAATGAAAAAATCATTAATTATTTATAATTAAAGTCAAATCAAATGATGCTATTAGACAAATGACTTTTGGAATTGATTGACAATACAATTGAACGTACGACTAATGGAAAAAAAATGTGACGAGACAAAAAAAAGGCTCCATAGAATTATAATTTGTCCCTTATTTCAATATTTTCAATTATCTAATGTCTGCTTTAATTATTAATTTTTGTTTAATTCCGTGAAAAATAATGTTGACCAAAAATCATCTAAATCTTCATAAATTTCAATAAATAATGAAAAAATTTGACATTAAAAATTTGTTGTTATTGTAAAAAAAAAAAAAAATTGATAAAGTCACCGAAAATAAAAAATAGGTACGATCAACTTATTTGTAAGAAGAAAATATAAATTGTCAAATAATAAAAGCACAAAATACAGAGCCAACAAAAAAAAAAAATAAACTTATTTTTCAACGCAGTCTTTGGCGCGTGTCATTTTTTTTTTTTTTTTTAGTATTTTCTGAGGTAGATGTATAGAAGAGTCTCTTGTATAGTGTAGAGAGCCTTTTATTTATAATTTTGTTGTTGTTGTTGTTAGTTTGTGTATTGTAAAGGTATGCTTATGATCATAAAGCGAGAAATTTTGTTTTTTTGTTGTTAAGTTTGGTTTACGCCAGAGACGGCGGTTTACAGTAAATGTTCGAAAATTCTTTTATAAAATATTAGAAATAATTTATCAAAATTATTATACAAAAATGATAGATTTTCTTATGATTTTTGTAAGTAAAGTTTCTAAAATATCTTTGTCTCTATTTTATACATGAATTCAACGCCTCTGATTTTATATATATTTTTAATGACATACACCGTACTGATAATATTTAACAAAAAAAAAAAAATGAAAAAATTGTCTTGTAAACTTTTTGTATTGTGTAAAAAAAAAAAAACATCACCAAACAATAATTTCAACATTATAAGTTCTTTATTGTCTTTCATAGACATCGTGCACAAAAATAATCTTGTTAAAGACTGATGTAATTTTCTATATTGTTTTTCTATCGGTTTTATTTGTGCTTTTATTTCTAAATATTGATTTATTTTGTGTGTGTGTGTGAGTGTGTTTGTGTGATTTGTTATTTTTATTTTATAATTTTAGTTTTAAAATTAGAAATATAGTTATGGTGACCACAAAGTGTGTTTTAATAACAAATTCAGACATAATGAGTAATGGATTAAAAGTTCCAAAAGGAAGAGTTACATTTGGTGATGTTCTTGAATTAGATTCATTAGAAGCTGATATTGATATATCAGAATATGATAATGAAGTAGGTTCTAATAATTTTCTGTTTTTTTTTTTTTTGTTTTTTGCTAATAATAAAAGTTAATTAAACGATAAATAATTATATTTATTTAATAGAAAATAGAAAATATAAAAAAAAAAAAAAATCAGTGAAGTGTCAATGAAGATCATTAAATTATAATTTATTATATTTTTCGCGTTCTAGTTTTGGGTTCCTATACCTTCAAAAACAAAAAAATAATAAATAATCGTTTCTTCTTTTTTTTTAACAGTTTTCTTTGAGTCATAATCATTTATAATATTGTTACAAATAAATGGTTTTTTTTCTTTGGTATTCACTTTTTGGAACACAAAAAAAAAATCTATGTACAGTAATTTTTTTTTTAATTTTTTTCTAACTTTTAACAAGAATACAAATAATGAGTAAAAATTTTTAGATGAAAAATCGAAATTTCTTCATTTTAGATTGTAAGAAGATAGAAAGAAGAATTGGTTGTAAAAAATATTTACGCACATCAAATTCAATCTCGCAATTATGAATTATAAATATTTATCGTTTGGGATCAAGAAATTCTTGAATGAAATTAAAGCAATTGTTGGGTCGATGACGCAAAAGAAAAACACGAATAATATTTTATGTGCAGAACTGGAATCCTTGTCGTATGTGAAAATCGTTTATCAATTTTGATGTTATTTTTTTGGTCAAGGATTCTCATTAGTCTAACAATGTGGAAAATAAAACATGATCTTAATTTAAATAAAAGAAAAAACAATTCGTAATGAAGAAGCGTATATATTTACAATTTTATAATTTATAATTTTTGCCGTCTTTATGCGTATAAAATTATGTCACAGTTCGTTGTGTTCTTTGCTAAAAGACGCCCATTTTAAATAAGTTTCTGTCAACATAAAAAAAAAAAAGAAAAAAAACAAAACAAAAAAAACTTTCCATTTCAATATCTCTAGGCCACAGCAGAGACAAACGATTCAAAACGGATGGACATTGGTGGATCCGGATTACAGACAATACCTGAAATTGTGTTACAATCAACACATGTTGTCGAAGAATTATTGGCTGGACAAAATAAACTTCAAGAGATTGCTATTAATGCATTAACAGAATTTCCCAATTTAAAAATTTTACGATTGCCGGGAAATGATTTTAAGAATTTTCCAAAAAGTCTTTTAGATATTAGTGGATTAACAGTTTTGGATTTAGCTGATAATCAAATAGAACAAATTCCAGAAGAAATATCAAGACTTGATTTGTAAGTATTTTTTTTTCATTTCTTAATTAATTTTTCATAACTTATTTTTTTTGTTTGTTTAACTTTAAGTCATAACAACTTAGTATATGAACTCATTAGATAAAGTCACTGTGACACAACTTTTTTTTATTGTGAATGTCATCAATGAAGCAATGTTATGCTTGACTTTATAAAATTTCAGTAATGTTTGGGCCTTCAAAAATTCAAAACAATATGACAATTGAACATCAAACTCAAGAATATTCTATTAAACATGCAAAAAAAAAAAAATTTTCCTTTCATTATTTATTTGTTTTTGTTTTTAAAAAACACAAAAAAAAATAGTGGTAATGCACACAGAAACAAAAAATTTGAATTTCACAGCAATTCATTAAAAATATACGCTTGAATGTTCACTTCTTTCTATTATTATATAGAAAAATATACTGAACTTACCATCAGAGAGTATAAGAGAAGTCACCTTGCTTTATCTTACCACCGTGGTCTTCTACTCGTTTGTTCTTTTTTTTTTTTTTTGTTGTTTTGTTTCTATTTATAAATATTTTTCTTCTTCTTTTGCGTTGGTTTGTTTTAATTTTTTCTTTCATTTTTTTTTTTTTGTTTTTCTGTTGTGCTTTTTTTTTTTGTTTTAATTTTTCGCTTCTTTATTTTCTTTCTTTTGATGGATTAGTTCATCGGCGATTTTCATTGAATTAAGTTCGAGTTTTTTTTTTGTTTTTGGATTAAAAAAAAAAAAAACAATCTTTCACGGATTAAGTTTTTTTTTTCTTGGTTTTTATCGAGGATTATTTTTCAATTTATTGTGTGAAGTCTACTTGTAAAATGACCACAGTGTGAGTGTCCTTACAGACTAAATTAAAAAAATAATAATTAAGTTTAAGTTTATTGTGTCGTGATTTAATACAAGGATTATTTTTTTTTGTATTTTCATGTTTTTGGTATTTTTTTTCAATTTTTGTTTTGTTGATTTTTAAAAAAGTGGAGACTGGTCATTTAAGTTTTTGAACTTAAGAAAAACCGATTATAATCGAGGTAAATGACCCTGCTGAATAAATATAATGATAAATTAAAAGGAAATAATAAATAAATTTTCACTCATGGATTGTTATCTTAATATTCCGTAATTAACGGATTCGATTTAAAATTTTATTTTGATTTTAACTGGACGGACAAACGCTCAAACACGGTTATTAAAATTGAATTTCTTTTGTTCTAATGACTAAACACACACACACACACATTTATGTTTATTTTAATTTTTTTTTTTTTTTTTTATAAGTTAAAAAAATATTTAATTTCCTATTAAGCAATTTTACTCGAAATACTTATACTTCTATTTTGGTAGTACATATCTACATATATACCGATATTAGTTAGTTTAGTGCGGGTGTCTGTGTGTTTTGTAAACTTTGAAAATTTTCTAGAAAAAAAAAAAAAAAAATAATAAATATAAATCTAAAATGTTTCGCTTTATGAACATTATGACCGAAAGACGTTTCTTTTTTAATTTTTATCCGTAAAAATGAAAAAAAAAAAAAAAAAATAACAACTAAAACATTTCTTAAATAATTATAATTACAACAACAACAACAACAATAATAATAATAAAATACAATTAAATATATTTTATTGATGAAATTCAAATGATAGAATAAAAATCCAGTAATAAACATTTATAGATTGTTTTTATTGGTGAGCCTAAAAGATAACATCATTAAAATAGTTTTGTTTAGTAATCAAAATTTAAAATCAAAAGTAGAAAAAAAAAAACTTATGTAATTTTCTTTCTATTGTGTTAAGGTTCATCATCAAATTGTTGAAATGGAAAGTGTATATATACATTTTTTTTGTTTGAAAAATAAAAGTAGAATAAAAAATTGAAAACATAAAAGAACAGTTAAAATATTGACTTAATTATTGCAATAAACTAATTTGCATTGTAATATGTTTTCAATCTTATACCAAGTGTGAATGATGACTATTTATTAGTTAGAAAAAAAAACAAAACAAAACAAAAAATAAAAAACTAAAAAAACTAAAAAAACTTAAAATAGAAAAATAGTAAAATTATGTATGGATGTAGACTTTCATTTTTAACATCAGTAAATTATATAGTGTTTCTTGTATATATATATTCTTTGGTAGACTGAAGATATGAATAATGTATTAGGATTGGATATGGTAATTGAGGGGGAAATATTATATATGAGTATGAGGATATCTTATAAAGATCTTTAAAAAAGATAACGATTACTAAATCATTAAAGTTTATTTATTCTTTGATGAGCTAAGAGAATAAAAAAAGCATGTTAAATCAAACATAAGTTAAACTGAATTTCAAACATTTGAAAGATTTTTCTGTTTAATTCTTTTTTTTCAGATTAGAAGAAATTCGATTTGATCGAAATGAATTAAAGGAACTTCCAGTCTCATTGAAGAAATTGAAAAATTTAAACTCATTACAAGTATCACATAATAGTATTGAAAAATTGCCACCATTTTTACTAAGCATGAAAACAATGGGATTAGTAGATATGTATTCACAGAAGTTAGAACTGGGAAAATTAAATTATAACAGTGAAAATTATATGAGAAATGATTTGAATCCACCATTAACAAAAGTTAATCTGAGAGCAAATCAACTTAAGGGTAGCATTATTTTAGGAAATTATGGGGTGAGTATAATATATTTAATATTTTACATTACATATTTAATATAAGAACCTTTTTCAGTATTTAACACAATTGGATCTTAGTGAAAACTGTATAGAAATTTTGAATTTATCTGCTTTGGATAAATTGGAAAATTTACAGTGTTCTAGAAATAAATTAGTCGAGTTAACTGTTAATGGACGTCTTCTAAATTCATTGATTGCAGGCAATAACTGTAAGAATTTAACAAAAGTTTTACGAATTTTTATTTTATTGATGTTTTCTTTTATTTTAGCTCTCAAAAAATTAACAGTATCTCCAGTTCCAACTAATTTACGGCATTTAGATGTGAGCTTCAATAATTTATCAGAACTTCCAGATTGGCTAAGTGGATGTCATCAACTTCGAACATTATTTGCAAGTAATAATCAACTTCAAAACTTACCGGATCATCTTTTTTGTAGTGAACATGGTTCGTTACACACACTTCAACTTGGATACAATAAACTGAGGTCTTTACCAATGATGCCAAGAAGAAAACTTCCACTTCAAGAATTATTTCTTCAAAGTAACGAAATAGAGGACTTACCTGACAATTTTTTCTTCGCTTGTGAAAATTTGATATTGCTAAATATGTCTAGTAATAAATTGTTAACTTTACCAATAATTGACGGAGGACGATGTCAAATGGAAAAAGTATATGCAACGAATAATTGTCTCACTGATCGTGTTTTGGATTCATTGACTTGCTTAAGAAATATGAAAATATTGCACTTGGGTTATAATCGATTAACAACAATTCCAGAAAGTTGTATCGCTAACTGGCCTGAATTAGAAGAGCTTGTTCTTTCTGGTAACAAACTTCAACATCTGCCCGATAATCTGGCAAATCTACTTCACTTAAAAATTCTCCGAGTCCATTCTAATCAACTTCAATCAGTTCCAGGACTATCAAAAACTTTGACTTTAAGAGTATTAGATTTGGCACACAACCAACTAGATAAAATAAATCTGACGACATTGGTTCCTAAGAAATTACAATTCTTGGATCTTTCATGTAATCGTGAACTTCAGGTTGATCCAAAACAGCTTCAAGCTTGTCGATCACAAAGACGAATGAGTTTAGTGGATGTTTCCGGAAAAAATAGAGCAAGTTTACCATCAACTCCATGTTCATATCAGGAGTTCTCAGACTTTGAACCGCCTTGGGCTGTTGGATTCTCAGAAACTGCTGGGAATTTGGCAAAGCTTTACATTTCACAATTAAGACTTCCGGGATTCTGCAATTCAGAAGCATTATTTGGAATGTTCGATGGCGAACTAAATAATGTTATTCCTAATATGCTTGTTAAAGCAATTCCAAAAATTTTATTAGAAGAAAGAACAGTTAAAGAGACCGCAAGTGATTATATGAAATATACAATACTATCCGCTCACAGAGAACTTAAGCAACAAGGACAAAAACATGGAGTTTGTGCAACACTTTGTCATATATCTCGGTCAAAAATGAATCCCGAAATGGTCGGTTATTATCCGTCATCTACACATGGTCGAAAGTTTATATTACGAGTAGCAAGTGTTGGTGAAGCTTCTGCATATTTGGTTCGCCAATCAGGTTTTGTTAAGTTAACACCTTCTAACCTTAAAAGACAAATTGGAAATAGTGCTAATTTTCCAGTAATAATACCGGATCCCGAAATATGTGAAGTTACATTAGGTGATTTGGATGAGTATTTAATTATTGGAAATAAAAAGCTCTGGGAAGTTATTGATATTGAATCAGTTGTCACCGAAGTGAAGAAAGAAGAAAATGTTATTCTTGCAGCGAAGCGAATTCAAGATATTGCACAAAGTTATGGAGCTGAGGAGAATCTAAGTATAATTGTGGTAAAGTTCAACAATCTTGGAACTGATATTGATTTTTTAATGCGTGAGCTTCGTCAAACAATTCGTAAGAAACCGACGAGTATTGTTTCCGGTTTTTGTAAATGTGGATGTTGTTGTGAATCTAACAATAGTTGTTGTCATTCTGGTGCGGCAGGACAATTTATGCGTCAACCATCTGGACGAAGTGATCGATCTTCCCCTAGTGGCCAAAGTGACCAAACATCAAATGAAATACATGCACATGCAACGAAACCAAGAATAGCTGATACATCTACATTAGGAAGTAGAAGATCTTCAAATTATGCAACGAATGAAAGGAAAAGTTTACGAGGTGGTGTTGTTCGTGCTGTAAGAGCGAAAATTGAAGAGGAAAGAGAAAGGGAAAAAGAAGAATCAGATTCAGCCATGTCTGAAGAACAATTTAAATGTTGGGAGTATATGTTGGAACAAAATACACAGTTGTTATTTGATAAGGAATTAAATACAATTTCAAAAGCATTTACAAAAAGACCACAATCAAATTTAACGCGATCTCAATTAAAAGCCTTAACATCCAGTACACCTCAACTTAATTATAATGACCATAATCCAAAGCCTGTTATAACTCATTATCAGACTCAACGGAGTAATGTTCCATTTTTATCGAAACACTTTGGAAGTGCTCGTTCATTTAATCCAACATCACCATCATTATTCAAACCTGCAATGAGATTCAGTTCAGGACGTGTACATCCAATAAATGGTGGACCAAATGCAGCCTATTTTGGTTCATTGCAAAGACTTATGCCGTACAATTTAGAATATGATTTTGCAGTAATGCATGAAAGAAATGGTGATGACTCACTTGATCCAGATAGTCGAATGCAACAATATTGGGGTATTGCAACAACAGAATTATAAGTTAGTGACATATATAAGACTATTATTTTTAGATTTAGGTTTAGAGCTTTAATCTATTAAAAATGTGTTAGAAAAGTTTGTAATCAAAAGAATAAATGAGAAAAATTAAAAAATATTTCAAATCAATAATTTTGGAAAAATTGGAATGTGGAAAGGTGTAAAAGGAAACTTGGTAATATTTTTATTATTTATTTTCTTTGATTTTTTTTTTTTTGTTTTTTTTTTGTTTTAAATATTGAAATTTTTTATTTTTCATTTTCATCATTTTCTTTCATTTTATTTTTCTTTAATATTGTACGACTAGACTCAATATCAACTTTTATGTTTTTTTTTTCTTCCTTTTTTTTTCTTTGATTTTTTATTTTATTTTATATTTTCTTTTTTTTTTTTATTTGTGAAATCCTGGAATCTGTGATCACTTTTAAATAGCAAAAATTTCTTATAATTTAAGATAAACGTTTAGAATAATATACATTTATTATTTACACATTTCTTATATTATATAGTTTACTATATTTCTCTTGTCAATTTATTTAATATTTTCTAATGAATTTTTGGGGTTAGTTGGAAATTTTTTTTTGTGCAAAACATTCTTTAGATTTAAATCATTTGAAATGATTTTCCTTTCTATTTTGTGCAGATATATTATCACGTGAACATTATCATCTTTCTTGAATGCATTCTTACATTTGATTTGCTCATTTTTCTTTTCTTTCTTTAATTTTTCCAATAATTTTCATTTTAATTTTTTTATTTTACCAAAAGTTAATTATAATTAAATAAATTGACAACAGAGGTTTTCATTAATTTTCAATTTTTCAATTTCATTTTGAATGTACATTTTACATTAGAATAAATATTTAATAGGATTTTTACAGACGCACAAAAACAAAAATTAAACATTTTCTTAAATTTTTCCTTTTTCTTTCATTTTTTTTTTTGCATTCATTTTTTTTCTTTTCGCTCATTTTTTTGCTCTTTAAAATTTTACAATTAATTAATTAACATTTAAAAAATATTTAGTTTTGTTGGCAATTTTCTTTTTTCTTTTAAATATTTACAAATTTTTATTTTATTTTATTTTATTTTTTTCATTTAAATTTTCTTTGGGTAAGTTTTTTTTTGTTTGTGTGTGTGTGTGTGATACAATTATAATATAGTTTTAGTTAATACTTTTTTTTTTCTTTTCTTTTTTTTCATTTTTTAGTTTAGTAATAATTTATAATTATTTATAATTTGTATTAATAAATAAATAAGGAACTCATGATTTAAAAAAAATAAATGATTAGATTACGGACTAGTGACGATGATAATTGTTTACGTATATTTTTTATTTAATTAATTTAATTTCAAATCCTTGTTTTATTTCCTTTCATTTTTTATTTGTTTGTTTGATTTTTTGGTTTTATTTTTTTTTTGGTTGTCTCTCTTTTTTTTTTGTTTTATTTGTTTTGTTTTTGTTTTTTTCAATTTCACTTTATTACTTCATTAACTATGTCCTTTCACAGACGTTGATGTTCTATTAAATTTGTATCAGTAATGCACAGCAGCTGTTGAATTATTTTGATTATTTAGACTAGAATCACCAAGCCACGAATCAGGACTTGGTGGAAAATCAGGATATCCATGTATTGGACTAGAATCATTACTCAGATCAGATACAGTGCTGCCTTGTAGTCCATGAGGATGTGAACCATGTAGTACTGAATTTACTTGTTGTCCTGTAAACCGGAAAAAATTGATTAATTTATTTTGTACAAGAATGAATTTTTTTTTTTGATTTAATTTACCCAAAGGAGTATATACAATATTATCAGGATATGGCGTGTACGAGTGTCCAGGTCCCATGGGCGGAGGTGAATGACTTGATAAATAGGGTGGTGGACTACCATTTCCATGAATAAATGAACCTCGTCCACTATGCGGTGATGTACCATCCTCTAATCCCATATTAACAGTACTGTAACTATCGTTACTCAGATCTGTTGTGAAAAATTATAGTGTTATTGTATTTGCCCTTTCTGTTCCATTTGAAAAATTATAGAGATTACTTTTCTTGTTTCAAAAATAAATAAGATGTACAAGAATTAATAAACATACATATATCGCACATGTATACAAACACACACACACATACCATGATGACTAAATGAATCTAAATCTATTTTGAGTTCGTCCTTATCCAATAATTTATCGTGTCTACTTGGTGAGCTACCACCCTTCATTGATCTAAAATATTGACTCCATCGTGTTCGTCCCGCATCCTTTTTCAAACGTTTCTCTTTTGCTCGTCTACATAATGTTTTTTGTAATGTGTAAGAATGAAAACCAATATAGAAAGTAAAGAGAAAAGAACAATTATTTTTATTATGTTTTTTTATTTCAATTTTTTTTTCATATTTTATATTTTATTTCCAACTGAGTATTTTATTGATATTCGCGATTAAATAAATTAAAAACATTCAATGAAAATTATAATTTATTTAATATCTCACCACTCACTTATTATATACCGACCTATTTTGAAACCATACTTGAACAACCCTCATATCAAGTCCAGTATCCTGTGATAATTGTTCTCTGACATGTCTTGCTGGTTTTGGACTATTATTATATGCACTTTTAAGTGTTTCTAATTGTTTAGCAGTTATTGTTGTTCTTGGCCTTTTATTTGGTTGGTCACCATCTAATGAACCATCCAAATATAAACCTTCTCGAATATCAATGAAAATAGAAAATGAAAGAAAAAAGAAAAATGCATCTCAGTATATTTTCAATTAAGAATAAAAAAAAATTAAACAAATATTTAAAATTATAGACTGCAAATTACCTTTTGCTTTTGCTGTTTCATAATCGGGCTTACAAATAATTTTTCTATCTTCCATTAAATAAAATTCATCGCCTGTATTTAATTGTCGTGAACACATTGCACATGTAAAACATTCTAAATGATAAACATTATTTTGTGCTTGTCTAAATACTTGTCTTGCTGGTATTGCTAAATCACATGATGCACATTTTGGACCGTATCGTCTGTGTGACCCAAAAGTTTGTAAGTAAAAATTCAATAAATAAATAAAATAAAATAAAATAAAAGAAGAGAGGTAAGAAAAGAAAAAATTGTAAACATTTTGTTAAATTTTATTTTATTTATAAATTAACTTACTTTAAAAAATCATCTTTACAAAACATTTGGCCATTTCTAACAAAACATTTATCATTTAATTGTGTATGACAGTCACTGCATTGAAGACATTTTGCATGCCACGTACGTTCAAGTACTTTCAATATAAAACGATCAAGAATCATTTCGTGACATCCACCACATTTTGGTATTGTAGCTGAAACAAAAAAAACAAAAAAATTAAAAACCAATGGAAAAAAATTTGGCGCCTCCACATAATTTTTCTTTTAATTGATTGTTTTTTAACTGTCAAGGTCAAGTTTATATTTTTTTATTATTAAATTTTTACTTTTATTTTTGGGGTTGAAATTAATAACGTCACACACACACACATATATAAATTGTCACCAAAAATACATACATATTAAAAATTGTGGTAATTGATCCAAAGAAATATCAGGAATACGTGGTTCTGGACTTAAATTACGTCTCAATAGATCACTTCGACGCATCATTAAATTTAAAATTTCCATCGTGTCTTCAAATAATTTTCAAAACTGACACAAATAAATAAACACAATAACATAATATTTAAATTACTATCACAGGTCACGGTTTCATTATCCTTCAAAATAACAAAAAAAAAATCTTATTCAAGAATTAAATCCATAAAAACTAAAGTTTCCTTTTTAACTCTCTTTTTATTATTGGTCAATATAAGAAAATTGTTTTTCATGAGCAATGAATATTTTTGAATAAAAAAAAAAAGAATTATTATTATTCGATCACAAAGTCATTTTTTCTTATATTTTTGTATTTTCAATTCTTTTTTCACAGTCATGTCAATATCACTAGTCAAGTGTTTTTAGTCGACTAAAAATGAGAGAACGAAAAATAAAAAAACATAAAAACAAATACAGAATAATAAACTTCACTGCGTTAGAATTGAAAACTGTATGTTTTACCCCTACACAAAAAAAAAAAAAAGAAGTATATAACTTAATAATTTTCCCCACTCTAATCAAAAATTTTCTATATAAAATAAATTTGTTGTTGTTTTTGATAGAAAACTGTATATAAGAAGAACTGAAATAACATTTTACGATTGGTAGACCATATTGACTGTACAAAATACAAGGGTGTGGTTGGTTTATTCTATTCTGTATTGTGTATTGTGTATATAGGTATATATTTTTTTTCTCTATAAATTCTTGTTCTAAATATGAGCTTTAAAAATTGTGTAAATATTTGTATGTATGTGTGTGTAGTTTGTATCCATTTAGGCGTTCCACTTCATTCGTATTCTCGCATACGTCCACAGAATTTGCCATTGTTTCCTTTTTTTGTTTTTTGTGTGTGTTTTTATTTTTTGGATAAATTCGAAGAATGAGATGTCATTTTAGTATCTCTTTCATTTATCTTCATACACTATTTTATTGTATATACTAAATTTTTTGTTTGTGTGTGAGTGTGCATAAGTAAGTTTGCAATTGTCAAATATTTGTTAAAACGATTGTTTATTTTTGTTTTTAAGGAATTTTTTTTTTCTTTTTTTTTGTTGTTTAGAAAAAAATGGGGAAAAATTTATTTGAAAAGATAATGTTGAAGAATTGTGAATGAATGTTAAGATGTCCGATTTTGTTTAGTATTCATACATTTCAAAATTGTATTCAATTTTATATCTTTCAACAAATCTATTTTTCAATTCCCTATTTTCATGCTCTATTAATGGACTATACATAGGAATAAGCTCCCTTTCAACATTCATTGTGACTTATATGCATGATATGATTAATCCACTAAATGCACCCTTAAAAAAAACTCCTTTTAAATACAGAAAAATAACAAACTTCAAAAAAGATGTCCATTTGTTATTGTTTGATTCTATTGAATACTTTATGTTCCTGGTGTTTTCGGGCAACTTTGTTACCCGTCGCCCGTCGGTATATAAAGACCTGTCTAAAGAGTCATATCAACTCATTTTTAATGGGGTTGATAAAGAGAAAAAAAAAACAGAAGGTATAAAAGTCACTTGTGTGATCATACACGCACATTAAAAAAATATATTTTTGGTGACAACAGATGGCAGTCGATACGGTTTCCAGATATTTTATTTCACGAACATATTTTGCATTGATCCGCTTTTATTATTATTGAAAAATAAAACCCTTCACTTGAAGAGTGTTTTTGTTTGTTTTTGTTTTTGTTATAAGAATAATAAAGAAAAACTATTTAGGGGATATTGGAAACAATATATGATGTCACTGAAGTATAGTTGTTGTGTTTGTTAAATCGTCAATTATTTTATTAATTGAAATATTTTCTAAATTGAAAATATTAAAGGAGAAAATTACAGGAGACAAAATTGTGTTGGTCTCATCCAATAAAAATAAAAAAAAAAATAAAAACACACAGAATATTTGTCTATATTTATAATAAAAGTTTAAGGTGAAACATGGCGTGTCGTTAAAGTCACCCCAAAATATAGTGAAAGAGAGAGAGAGAGAGAAAAAAAAACTATAGTTAATCCACATAGAAAAATATTTATATGAAGAGAGAAAGGGATGTTTATTTATCGAACGGATATTCCTATTTTATTTTATTCAATTGACACAATGAATACAAATTCTATATCCCTTTGGTATTATATACACACATATTTATTTAATGGACTCGTTCAAATTCTAATGACAAACAAATTAGTAAATGAAATTGAGATACTTGAAAAATTCAATTTAAGTGGCTTATATTTTATAACATTTGAAGAATAAAGAATTTTGTTCAAATCATTTGAATGTATACTCAATATTCTCCCTTCTTTGAAATAAGTTAAAATTGAGGAAAAAAATCTAAAGGAGAATATTTTTAATTTTGCATTTGAAAATAATATCTTCGCTTCTTTTCAATAAAATAAACTTTTTGATTAAAACTATGAATGCCCAATGGCATATTTGATTCAAAACACGTTAATAAATATGATTGAATCTGCACAAAAATGTTTATTAATAAAATGATAAATTATAATTATTAATTATGGAAATTGTGGGAATGTTAAAAATTGGACAAACCAAAATTTATATTAAAAATTTTATGCCGTAAAATATTTAAAGTTCTAAAATAAATTTATATTTGATGATTCTTCTATGAAAAAGTAATTTATATTAAAAGTCAAAAATGTTCAAGTCAACAACTAAATAACACTAAAAATGTTGAATTAAATTGTGCGTTTTACTAAAACAATTTTCCCATTCCTATTTAGCGAAAAAAAAAAAAAAATTTGTTCTGAAAAACACAAAACACATAAAAAAAGGCAACAAGTTCTAAAACGTAATATAAATAATTTAAAAACCTTTTAATACCAAGGTCCAATTTAAGAGGCCACTTACACACAACATATGCGTGTTTAAGTTTCATTCGTATATTTACCTTTATAACTATGAAAACACGTGACACTCTTAAAAAAAAGTAAAATTGTATCAATAACCAAAAAAAAAAAAAAGAAAAAAATAACGAAATTCTATAACCTTTCGTAAAAAAAGGCTTTATCCCATTCCAATTTACCTTTTATTTTCTTCTTCATATAAATATTACAACCTCAGACCCCCTTATTTTTGTTTAAGGTATATAGTGGCTTATTTATGGTATCATTTAGCGGACAACAATAATATAGCGTGTTAGACACATCTTATATCAGGTATAATAAAAACACGTTTCTCCATTTAGTGAACTTATATCTAGATTTTATCTAATTACTGTTTTATTTATATAAGAAAGGGAGCAAAAAAAAAAAAAATGAAAACAACTCAAGGAAGAAGAAAATAAAGACAAAAAGGTTTTTGTCACCGTTTATAAGTCTTTGATTTTATTTGTTTTTGTCGTTTTCGTTTTGTTAGAAATTTATTAGATTATAGTTTTTTTTTTCTTCTGTTAGAAGATCTTTTGTGGAAAATGTTTCTTTACATGTTTTTGCAAATTTATTAAAAATCAGAACTAGAAGTCTGGTGCAATTCTATATAACAAATTAACATAAATAACAGAATTTCTAAATAAATAATTTCTCTATTTTCTATTTGGAAACGAAATTAGTAAAATTAATTAATTGATTCGATTTATATTTGTTTTAATTATCTTTGTTCTGTTTGTGCTATTGTTTAATTTTCATTACTTTCCAAAACTTTTATTATATTATGATGCAACAAAAGATTGAAGTGGTCTAATAATGTTTTGTGTAGTTTGAATTTTATTGTTTATATTCAAAAAATATTTAAGGATTATTGGGATACATATTTTGATTAATTGTTAGGAATAAATAAATATTTTGTTAAGGATTTTCACTTGAATTGATTGACAGATAAATTCAAATGTTAAAATAAATTTATAACATTTTCTTCTTAACAAATTAAAAAAAAAAATAATAATAATAAATCCTTTCTAGAATTATATCTGTCCCTACACTTTACTGGAAAAAATTGTCTAAATCCTTTCATCCCCACATACATATCCAATATATAATTTTTTTTGCCAAAATAATAGAAAAGCAAAATCATGGACATTCACATTTAAGAGGATTGTGTTTTGGGTGGATAGCGGTAAGAATTATTTCCATTTTAACACATAGAATTTGTCCATCCAAATCCTTCAACTATGCGTTATAATCAATTAAATTATCTCAGACTAAATTCTAGCAATCTGTTGCGATCATCGTCGTTCTTCTCTAAAATATATTTTATTTTATATACAGAAAATAAGAAGAAATGAACGAGAGGTTAACACCGTACAAAAGATGTAATAGAATATTTAGGGTGCGACACTCATCCCCTAATATTTATATTTTCAATAATACTATGCATATACACATCACACACATACACACACACACATGCACATTATACAAGGCCCATAAAGAAAAAAAAATATATTTTTGCTCAGGGGGAATAAAAATACATACATATAGAGAAGTAGAGTAGATACTTAGTGAAATTACCATCTCTGGTTGTTTGTTAAGTGAAACGGATATTTGTGGGATTATCGGGAGTAATGTTATGCGTAATTTATATGAGGCATGTCAGACAGGTTAAACTCTTAAAGTGACATCAGCAGGGTGAAAATAGATGAATATTTTTTTCGATATACAAAAAACTTTTAAGGTTTCTTTATAAAATAATATAAGGAAGACCTTTCTTAAGATATTTAAGTATCCCATCCTATTTCTCTCCTATCACAATTGATTGGGGTAGCCAAAAATAAAAAAAAATATCATCTATTCGCTGTTTATTTTTTTTTGTTATATTCATTGTCATATGCGTATAGAAATATAATTCGCATAATAAAACGGCAGGGAATCTTACGATTAAATGTGTTACAAGTTTCTTCTTTATCACTCATTCCATAATAATATTTTCTTTTTTTGGTTTTCTTCTTATACGATATAAATGTGAGACAATAAAAAGACGTATACGATAAAAATAAAAATTCATTGGTCCCAGAATCCCTGGTAAGCTATTAGTATTTATAGTGAAGGGGGATAAAAATGTTGTCACCCTTGAGATCGTTCGGTATCCCTACATTCAAATATAGATGTGTAACTTTTCGGTGACAAACTATATAGAATCAACCAAATTTAAATCAATCACATTTTTTCTCTTTCTGTTCCTGAATTTCTATTTTTTTCTATTTTCTAAACTTTAGTAATCAACCCTTACCCTTGTTAATAGGTCATTTTCCAGAGCACCAGATAATCCGCTTAAAATTTATTCAGACAAAACTAAAATGTTTATTGTACGTGGTGTGGTGACAAAAAATATATTTTCCTTCGGAATGAAGCTTAAATTCAAGTCAATGGATAAATGAATAAATTAGATAATTTTTTTTTTTTTGGGGGTCTTAAAGTGTTAAGTGATATTATACTAATAAAAGTAATTGAGTGCGAATTTTATATTATGAAATTTTTGTTAAATGTATTAAGAGGACAGATGTGTACAATTTTTTTATATATGATGAAAATCAAAGGGATTGAAAATTTAGAGACTGTGATTTTTTTTAAATGTGTTTGATTTTAATGATAGAAAATTACTTAAAATCTTTGTACGTGATTTTAACATTTTAAATTTTCTCATAAAAAATATTTTCATTTGTATAGTTTAGTTTTTGACTAAACACTAAAGTATACTTTCTATTTTAGAAAAATTATTTTAATGGAGAATTAATTGTCTTCTCTTTTGTATCAGAGAGCCAGATTCAACTTAATTCTGAAGACTTTTTAACTTGATTTAGAATGTCGAATTTACCACTAATGAGGAAATAATGTATCGGATAAATAATTTTAATCTCTGACAGAAATATGTCTTACTGGAATTATGAACAATAACAAACATTAGAAACTAAAATCTTATAAAGAAACGTTAAATCTTATGTCTACTGATATTAAATCTTAAATGATTTGTTTTTATTGTAAAAATATGAAGATAAATAATAATAAAGCAACACTATATTTTTAATGACTATAGAAAAATTTAACAACAAAAAATTTTTTTTATAAGAAACAACAATTTTTTCATAGAAACGATTTCATTTTTACTTCTAGCATAGAAAAAAAAATGTATACGATTGTAAATATTGGCTTGGGGAATTGAAGGGATTGAAAAAAGGGAAGAAATGAAGGGAATGAATACTTTCGTCTATATACAAACCCCCTAAACTTTTATATATACTAACTGAACAACAACAAATAAACAAATGAAAGTATGAGTTGGCGGTCTAAATGGGTGGCTTGTAGTGGGCGGTTTATATATGTGTATATAAGAGGAGTTTTTTTTTCTTTATTTCTTTCTTTCTTTTTTTTTTTCTGTATATAAACTTAATGGATACACATTTTGTACATACATAAAAAAAAAACTTTTATATATAAATATGTGTATGTGTGTGTGTGTGTTGTATATATGAATACACGCGGCCCCTATAGGGTTATGTATTATATTTATATTATACGTTATAATACGTAACAAAATTGAATTGACGACTTAAAGCTTTAAGTAAAAATGTGAAGTTTAAAAGGTTTTGATATTCACATTGAAACTATATAAAAGCTTTGATAATTTAGTTAGAAACTTTTTTCTCTCTCTCACTGTTTTCTTTCTGTTTTATTTATTTTTTATTTTTATATTTTCCATTTTCCCATTTCCCATTTATATAGAGAATATTTGTATGAATTTAAGTTTGTTTAACTTACAAGTTTAATTCTTATAGTTTGTATATATTATTTATAGAATTGTTGGACAATGAATAAAATTTTGATGATCACAAAGATTTCAAAATATTTAAAGTTTTCTCAATAAAAAAACGATGATAATGAAAATATGTTTGTGTGTGTGTGTTTTGTATATTATAAAATTACATTATTTTTATTGAACAATACATTATTTATTTATTTTTGCCATCATCATTTATAATTTGACCTTTAATTTCATTTCATTAGCCAAAACGTTTTACGTTAAAAGCCACTTAAAAAGGTCAATGGCAATATACAACAGAAGATCATATACTTTACTTTTGGTTGGATTACACCTTACTTCTTTCTTTATCATTTGTTTTTTTTCTGCACTTCTTTCTTTTTTGTTCAACAAAATGAATTATTAATTTTTTATGTTGATTATAAATTTTTTATATACGTTGATTATTACTGGGGAGGTTACTATCTATGCAGAGGGAATATTATGATGACGTAAACTGTATATGAATATTCCTTTACAATTAAATAAACTCTTGAGAAATTATGAACAGAAAGAAAGAGAAAGAAAACAAATAATGAAGAGGAATAATTTAATCGATCGATGATTTTTTTTTTGTTTTGGTTCTGTTGATGTGAAACGATGAGAATTTTATAAAATAAAAATAAATAACAATAAAGTGACATTCTTTTAAAAATAAAAACAGAAAATATAGAAGTGCTTCCGTTTAAAGGTGTGGAACTTTTTGTTGTCTGGATTAAACGTATAAATAATAATTTATTATTATTGTTGTTTGAATGTTTGAGTGTTGTGTTGTTTTTTTTTTTCATGTAACATAAAATGACCTACTAATGTCATCATGATGTAGTCTTTTTTCTATTAAATTAAAATTCTGTTCAATTGACAGCAAAAAAAAAATTATATCGTATTTTCATTTAATTGAGATTACTGTGAAATTGATCACTGAATTACGTCAGAGTTTCTATACTAAATAAAAACCAATCACGATGTTGAAAAACTATAAAAGAAAAAAGTTTACCAAGAACCAAAAAAAAATACAGTATACAAATATCCCATCTGTCGTTTTATAACTAACTCTTTCTTTTCTATTTCATTTCATTTTGTTTTTTTTTTTTGTCTTTTCCTCTAAATAAAAATCCAACCCGTTTATTACATTTTCTAGACCACTATGAAAAGCTTAAACTTTTATTTTGTTTTGTTTTGTTTTGTTTTGTTTTTTCTTTTTATTTTATTTTATAAACTGAAGCTTTCAGTTGACTTAAAAAAAAGAAGAAGAAGAAGAAGAAGAACAACAAAAAAAAAGTTACATCTTTCTTCCTGATGGTGTTGTTGTTTGACTCTATCTCTTCTTCTGTATAATATTTCTTTCTTTCTTTCTTTTTTTTTTATATTGTATCTGGGTAGAATATATTTTTTTATCTCTCAACATTACCACAAAGTTTGTGGTCGTAAATTTGAGAATGTCCAAAGTCCAAGTGAATTATTAAACTAAATGACATTCCCTTGTATCGTTTCGTTTGGTTGTTTCTTTTTTTTTTACCAGAATGGTAGAATTTATATGTAAGAAAATCATTTGTAAGTGAGAAGGGATTGTATTTCTTGTACTGGCTGTTGGCAATTTATGTATGTAGGTGTGTGTTTGTGTATTTTGTATAAGGGTGATCGTTTTTTTTTTGTATTTTGGCTCAGGTTTTGGATTTGAATTAGTTATGAGTTTTTATACACTTCCAAACAACACTCATAGAGATAACCACCAAACCACTGATACAAGAAAAAAAAACAATACCCAACCCCACCGACACACAACACTATAAGAAGGACGAATTCTGTATGTGCGGTTTTTTTTTACTAACACATTTTTCCTTGCTGATGCATAAAAATTTATAAATAATAAATATAAATGTTAAAATGGTGAAATATTATTCTGTTGATTTATATTTTGTTTTTATTTTTTAACTTTTTGTTTGTTTGTTTTTTTTTTTTTGTGTGGAAAATAATAAAATATTGCAATAATATTATTATTAATATGCGAAAAGGAGTTGCATTTAGTAAATTGCATTATGAAATAAAGATGGTTGTGGAGGGAAATTTTATGATGAAATGTCTATTTGTTTATTACATTCTGAACTATACTTAATATTGTGTCGTGTCAGTAAGCAGGTCTGCATTCAGTCATAGGGAAAAATTTACAATTGTCAAAAAGTTTTTATTGATAAATTTTTCAAAATCAAAATCCTTTACATTAATTTTTAATCGACTTACTTTCAGAATTATTATAAGAGTAACCAGCAATAATTAGAGAAATATGAATCCAACCAATAATTGGCAAAAGCTCACCACGTGAAAACAGTAAAATATATTTAATTATAAGAACTTTTATTATTTGATTACGTTTTGTTCTTAACAAAGACGTGATTTTATTGTCAAAGAATAAAAAATATAAAATTTGAAACAAATTCTAATTGCATTATTTGTTAAAACAGGATCACTAAAATAAATTCACTCAAATGAAATATTTAAATCCAGCCCTTTCTGTAATTGTAATAATAGATAATACATCAAAATTCTGTATTAAACTTTAACTAATAATTCATTCTATATAGTTTTTTTTTATTATATAGAATTAAAAATATCAAAATTCATATGAATTTTATAATAAAAAAGTAAAAATAATTCATTGAAGAATGAAAATATGAATTATTATAAGTTTGAATAAATGAATTTTTGGTATTAGATGGTAGGTGGTAAAATATAGTGGGTGGCTCTAATATATACCTATATATGTACACATCAGAAAAAAACCTAATAATTTTGATATAAATATTTAATGATCAAACGTCAAAAGATTATGATCAAAAGGACTAAGTGTTGTTATTATTATTATTATTATTATTATTATTATTGTAGTTCTGTATAAATATAAATGTGGTGGAGGTTATGTTAGGTTATACGTATACCTATATTATATAATGCCAACATATATTGAGGTTATGTTATGAATAACATATGTCCCTTTTTGAATTATTAGTTTGTATTATTTTATGTCTCTGTGAGTGTTATATGTGTGTGTGTGTATATGATGATGTTGAGTGCGATGGTTTTGTGGTAAGTATTTTATATATAAAGGTAAGAATGAGGTTGATTTCAACGTATAAAATGTGTTAGAATAATAATAACAAATGACAATTATATGCGACATTTCCGGTGTGGCACTTCAATTTTCTTTTTATTTTTTATTTTTAGTTTTATTTTTATTTTGATGATTTGTGTGTGTCATTGACGTAATAAAGGTATTAATTATTGAAATTTATGAAGGGGACATTTAGATTGTTGAAATGACTTTAATCATTATAGAAAGTTACAATATTATTATGTATTATCAGTCTTTTGTCATCAATAGATATTGATAACTCAAGAGTCACTTTATTTATCAAAAAATGTATTTGAAATGATTCTTCATCCCAACCCAAAGCCAAAATGTATTTTATATCTCTTATTTTTACATATTCATCAAATTAAGAATACTTATTGATCTACAACTTATTACAATATTGTTGATCGTCTATCAATGAATAATATTTTGTTATTTTATATATTGTTTAATTCATTTCATTTAAATTATAAAACATTAATTTTCCTTATGATCAATTATTGACTACTAATAACTTAAAATATTTTACTGAGTATTATTTAGTTATTACAAAAATAAATAATAATTTATATAAATTGATCAATATCGCGGTACATGCACTTAAATGACCGATCACTTGATGTATACAATTATATATAGAAAATCCACTAATAAAAATGAAAACTTTATTATGACAATAATTTTTGTTTGGTTATTCCAACAAATAATATTACCGCATATTTTTCCGACTATTAAATACTATTTTCAATTATTCCAAATATCTACCTACATTTTTAGTGAGAGGGGTTTTTTTTAAAAAATAAATAAATAAATAAAACAAAAATTTACCATCACACGCAATGATGAGTAAAATCTGATTATATTTACATAATGTTATAGCGTTACGGAAAAAGTTAAAACAAAGAAAGAAAGAAAAAAAAAAGGAACACGCACCTATAAAATTTATGTCCCTTTTTATATATTATGAAAAGATGTTCCATATTATTTCATGTAATATAAAGTTAATGCATGACCATGGTCCGACTGATGTATTTTTATTGAAAGTATTTAAATGAGACAAATTTTTACAACATTTGGGCACGAGATCAAAATGAAAGTTATTCACATTTTCATATTTTATAGATTTACTAAAATCGATGTTCTGATTTTTTTTTTGTGGTTTTGTTTTTTGATTTTTAAAAAAGGTGTTATTAGAGAGAGGTATTTTCTTTCTTCCCGTCATCACCGATAACCTACAAAAAAAAATATAAAAAAAAATAGAAGAAACGAGAGCAGATGTTTGTCGACTTTTTGATTTTTTAATAGAAATTTTCAAAGGAATCTAAACAAAAAAAAAAGCAAAAATATAAAAACTTCCTCAAAGAATATTATTATTGAATAAAATGAGACAGATGGGATTTATTATGAAATGTTTTGAGACGCACGCATTTATATTCTATGCGAATTTTAATGAAAAATAAATAATGGTATTGTTGGGGGTGGTTTGGGAGTTAACCATTAAATTTGAACACACAAAATGATCACTATTTTGGTGTCAAAAAATACAACAATACAAAAGAAAAAAAAAGTAAAATAAAATAAAATAAAATAAAAAATATTAATATTAATTTTTTTCTGGGTGTGTATGTGTGTTTGTGTGTGTATCTTCACAGGCCATTAAAGTAACACATTTCGATCATTACAGACATTTTTTTTTTTTGGTGAAACATTGCACGTTTATAAACATACCTTAAAAAGTAGGACAATTAACAACAGGACATTTGTTTGGGGACAAAATAAACGCAGAGGACACTCAAATATCTATAAACATTCTTCACAATTTCACAATTATTCCACTTCAAAATTATTATATATTATTCAGCCCAAATTGTGGAACAAGGCGTGACATTTGATGAGAACTTATGATTTTTCTATCAAATTATTGCCACGTGCTACTTTTCGAAAGATAAAATCAGTAATCAGCATCACCCAAAAGAACAAAAAAAAACTATAAACAAATAAAAAAAAATTTAAAGGGATTTTCGTTGTACAGATACTTTATTGTCACGTGTCATTTTGTTAGCAAAGGGATTTGATGGATTTATTTTTATTCGAAATTCGACTTATTGTCGAATAACTCAAAAGAAGCCATTTTTTTTCTCCCTCAACAAATAATTATACGTCACAGAGAAAAGAAAAAAAAATGTTCATTTTTCTCGTGCCCATAAAAATCTTTGTCTCTTGGGATATTCTTTTGGTCTCTCTAATTTAATCATGTCCCCGATTTGTTTTTGAACTTCAGGCAATATTCTATCATATATATATAAATATATACACATATTATATAGCTTCAGAGAGATTCTAAAGTCAACAGCACGTGCTGAGAAGATATAAGAAACCTCACAAAAATAATTTCTTTTTTATTTGTTGATGAAAAATTATTATCCTTACCAGTATAAGGTCGAGGATACATCACATCATCTCATGCATCTATATTGTATGTGTGTGTGTGTTTTTTTTTCTGAGTTAATTTAACGTCAATTATTGAAGACTTACGACTGTAAATTTAATGTTCTCTTTTTTTTTCTTCATTCTTATATTCCTTCGGTCATATTTTAAAATTCGATTTAATTTCATTAAATTTCAGTTCATTTGGAAAAAGTTTTTTTTTCTATTTATTTATTTTATTGTTGGTTTTTCATTTTATGTTTTCGTTTGTTATTGTAGTTGTTGTTGTTGTTGTTGAATATATAATCAAATGTACCTATAGGAATTGTGTATCAATGTTTTCTCTATAAAAAAAAAGGTACCTAATGCATTGCATATCCATAATATATATTTACTATTAGAGAATTATTCAAAATCGATCAGTTTTAATCAGAGTTGAACTTTGATTATAATTTTATTATTTTATAATCTTCAATTCGAAATATTTTGTTAAAAAAAATGTTATTAGATTTTAAATCAAGTTAAATGAGACCCATTTTAATATTCACTGATTTTAAAAAATATAAAGTTAAAACCTAAGTACATTACTGTTGCTGACAGCATGTTTTTGTATTACGCAAATATACTTTATATATATTCAATTCAATAAGTGCTTTCCGTCATTTATCAACATAAAACACACACACATATATACACATATTCAGATATATTGATACACATACATTCATATATAGGGTCATAATTCGTTTGTATTGTTTGTAAACGGTCCATTTTGCACGAAACAAGTGCAATTTTTTCTTTTTATTGTTATTCAGTTGTTTAGCTGAGTGCATTTCACATAAATTAAATAAATTAGATTGAAAATATGTGTAAAATAAAATGGACCAAAAACCAGCATAAAAATTTATTACATTCTCTACACTCTCTATGAATATAAATTTAATAAGAAGAAAACTGAGATTGGCTATCGTTATCGATTGATTTTTTTCTTTAAATAAAAAATCTTAAAATTTTTACAACCCTTATATCTATATATGTGTGTGTGTGGATGTTTAAATGTATACATAATTTTTAAAACCCGTAAAATTGTTTTTATATTAAATTATCTTTCTCCTTTTTTTCTTCTTCTTCTTCTACTTCTTCTTTTGTATAAAATTTTATGACAGTTTTTGTGTAGAGTATATCGCATTTTACCATCCGTTTTTACAAAATAAAAGTAAAAAAAAAAAAAATTAGATAGATACTCATGCTCTCAGTTAGATGACATTTCACAGCAGGGTGACTTTTTTGTAACCCATCATTGTAGTTAAAAACTCGTCTCTCTACCTAACCCCACCTACTACTACTCACCCTACTTATTGTCACTAAATCATTCCACAATGACATAGAAAATGGCAACATCTGTTTTCTAAAGTTGTAAAAACATTTAATAGATTAAATGTTGAAATGGTTAAAATGTTTTTGTATTTTTTCTCTTTTTTATATGAATATTTTTGTGTTCAAATGTTTTCTGTTTTATGATTTTAGGTAAACCAACGTTAATCATCTTTACTCATCGTTAAATTGTACTAATAAAAAATTATCGGATTTATAGAATTGATTGATTACTTAACACTTTCACATATACTGTTATAATTACCAAAATTACTCAAGACTAGATTCTTGTCTATTATTTTAATGGAACTCAACCTACCTATGCCAAAGTTTGAACTCATGATCATGATTATCAATAAAAGTGAACTTTGGAATTAAATTTTTTTTAATTACAAAAACTATTTGATCAGATTTATATATTTTAATTGAAGTTCAATAAATTAACAATAAAATCATCCAATTATTCCTAAACATCGAAATAAACTGAAATTCGAATTTTGCATAAATCATTTTTTATTTCCTTCATACAAAACCAATTTGTCTTACTTACCAACAACAAAATATTCAGTATTTTTTGTCCCTTGATAATTGAACATAATTTGAACATACATAAAAAAAACATTGAATAAAAAAAAAACTAAGACCAGAAAATATGTTATGAATGTTTATAAAAGATTTGGTCAAGCATGAAATCCATTATAGACGGCAAAAACTAAAATCAGAAAAAAAAACGAAAACCGCACAACAGAGATCAATGCAGAACAAAAATAAAAAATAAATAATTCATGGTTGATCAGAGGACAAAATAAAGAATAAAAAAATATAAAAAGGGGTGCGTTTTAACATATCTAAACATTATATTCTCTATAAATAAATTTGTTCTTTCTGTTTTATATTAGAGTTCTGATTTTATGGTCCAATTAGACAGGTACAACATTGTATATATTTAATAATTTATAAATGAATTTATCTCATGAATATAACACACCTTTTCATTGTAACCAGTAGAAGTCAAAGAGTATTATTACAGACATTTGATTTATTGAATAAACAATTTTTGAGGGTGGAAAATAATTTTTATTGAAGGTAAAATTGTCAATGTCATTGCAGATGTACATTTTCTATTTTCTTATTCACATATATTGACTCTAGTCAGAATCCCACACCTTCCTATAACTTATATATTTAAGGATAAAATAAATGGTCTGGTAAACATGATTATTTGCAAATCATTCCTAAATTATTTATTTATTATTTAGTTTTTATTTTGTTTTGTTTTGTTTTGTCTGTCAACACTTATGTGTGCGATACCGCAGAGTACCCGTGCATCAAGTAGAAGGGTACAGTAAAAAAAAAAAAAATACCAAAAACAAAACTCTTACGATTAATTGGATATTACAAGTAGCTTAATAATAACAACTGATAATAATAGACAATTATTTCTTACTAATCAAATAGATTTTACTTTGCATTTAAAAATAGCTTAATTGCTTCAAGAGGTAAAGCGGAAGTTCTTTGAATTCTAAAGATTTATGAGAACTTCTGTAATAATGAAAATTACGTAGAATTTTAAATCTGTTTTTGGTAGGGAAGTTTATTTTCATTTTCTATTTGTGTATCAATTTTTTAACTAATATTATTCTGATTAAATGTAAATGGAATGAAACTAATAAAATTTATCTCTCATTAAAATTGTCATTAAATTTCTAAATTTATACAAATTAAAAATTCAACCAATTTCATATACAATAAATTTTATTTGCGAAAACAATTATTACAACACTCAATATACATAAGCTAAATATATACTTCATTTGCGATAAGAGATCAAATTTTATCTGTGTTCCAAAGTATTATAACTTTCACGATCACAATAACTAAATATTGACAAGGAGATTATTCAATTATCTCATTAAAATGAGAAAACCAAACCAAAAAAATAAATATTAGGAAGTTAATATTGTATCAATATTATAATGACTGTAATTTTTTAATGTGGTTACAATAAACGCTAACATCTGGTGATGATTTTCAATATACAACATATGAATATTATGTAATAATATTAGGAAGTAAAGGATCAATCAGTCACTCCCCCACCGTGTGAGGGTTATTATTATTATATTTATAAATATAAAACAGGGTGATGATAACAATTAAAGGTATTTTATTGTTATTATTATTATTATTATTATTATTATTGTGCATTGAGTGTGAGTCATTTTGAGAATACAAACCACGATTCATGTGGATTTTGTTATGTATTTAAAGTGAAAATATTGGTATAAGGGCTTTCATTTGTTTCATAGATCTTTCTTGTGTTTTTTTGTTTTTGTATATTTTCTCAAAAAATCATACTATTCTTTTAATGAAAAATATTGAAAAACCTAAAGCTAAGTTTATACACTTAATTTCATTCTCCTTTGATTACAATAAAACTTTTACCCGCATGTAAAATTGTATCAGAATAAATCATTTATTACATCCCTAATTCCACAAAGGTAATCACAGTAGTAAATTTTCTATAATCTAAATAACTTTTCAATATTCAAATGTAAAGATTTCAAAAAAATATAGTATGCCCCTCTCTCTATAATCATCACGTGACTATAGCAATGAAAATTGAGGGCCTTCCGGGTATTTTATTCTTTAATGTACGAATTAACTGTCATGACGACCATAAGGATATAAGTTGAACAAAAAAAAAAACACTATACAAAATACAATGCATCATATGGATCATCTGTTCGTCTGCATGTTTAACCACCCTTTATTTCTATATAATACCCCAAGTTTAGTGAGTCAGTGACTAAATAAATTCAGAAGGGGTGGAGTATTACAAATGAATAAAAGTAGAAATTTTCAAAGCGCGCAGATTATTATTGTTGTTGCTCCTATTTTTTTTTTTTGTTAGTCTTCATTTTGACTTTGTTTTGTTTTTGTTCATTTCACTTTTGTTAAATTTGTGATTTGTAATTAGTTAGTAAGAGAAGGTAATTTCTATTTATATGTCTTTATAAAATGTAATTACACAAGTTACCACTTATCTTGTCAATTCATACAATTATATAGAATTATTGAATAAAATATTAATTAATATGAATGAATGGTAAAATGAGACAAAACAAAAAGAAATATATAAACAAAAATTAAAAAGATAGAACGAACCAAATGTAAATAATTTATATATTTTATTAATTCATTTTTTATTTAATTTTATTAAAAAAGTTTTCTAAAAAATAAAATTTATTTTGAAATTTATACTGGTGTTTTTTTTTCTGTGCTAAGTTTTTTTTTTACTGGGAATGCGCCTGTGTGTGTGTGTGCTCATGTTATAATAAACCTCATGCAGTGTAAATATTTGTTTATTTCTATAATAAAATAAACAGAATCAATTCAAATAATAAATATTTGTATTAAAATATATTGTATACTAGAATATGCGTGAAGTGAACGTATTGTACTTTTATATTGTGTGTGTGTATGTGTTTGTTGTGCATGTGTATGTGTTTATTTGGTTTGTTTAAATTTCAACATTCATATAACAGAAGAAAATATTGTGCAAATATACGTGGGTTATAATAACGTAGGTTTTTTTTTTCTTTTAAGTCTCTAGAGTCCTTTATTCTTGTTAGCTTTATTCCCTAATTAATCAATTAAAAATAAAGAAAAATATATAAAATATTTTGCGGTTTATGGGAATAAAAATCATAACAAGAAGAACACTGAGTCTATTATTCTTATGTCTTGTTTTTCTTTCAATCATTTGTGTTTTGTATTTTGTTTTATATTTTCATTACAATTTCTACATTAACGTAATCCTTTCCAGAAATTAACAAAACATTTCCGTTTCATTTTCCCCCTTTTATTATTCCATATAATCATTTAATGTGTCCCTTTTGAAATCACTCCACAGTTGGTGTCTTCCAACGTCAACCGGATATAGGAGAGAAAAAAAGTGTGCAAGTCACGTGTAGGAATTTAGATGTGGTTGAAAAAATGTTTTAGGTGTATAGTTCCGGAATTGAACACTAAAATGTGATGTAGAATTATAATAATAAATTATTTACGTTACCCACTTTCAAAGTACCTGATTGAATTAAATTCTATTTTCTTTTATTTACGAGTACATAATTTTAAATTAAAGTTATAACATTATAAATATAGAAAATCAAAATAGCTAGAGGCACATTGAACTAAACTAACTTGTGGTGAATAAAGAGCAATCGTTGTGCTTTTTTTTTTGTTTTTCATTTCTTTTAATAAATTATTTACGAATATGTACCCCGTCACATTCTAATGTCAAATATTTGATATTTGATTTTTTTTTTCTCATATACAATTTTAATTTGGAAGAAGAACGTATGTACATGTGTTTGTGGTTGGTTCCCATATATACTTATACTCACTTATGATTGCGGGTTAAAGAATATATATAAATAATAAAAAAAAGAAAAAAAAAAAACAGAACGAAGCGAAACAAGAAAAAAAAGAACCAACCATGCCCTGTGGCGTGTAATTTAATATTAACCACTTCTTTCGTGTGTCTATAATGGAAAAACGAAATATTGTGTATTATTTTTATTTACATTTAGTGAAGAAGAAAAATAAAAAATAATATTATAACAACAGAACACAAAAACTAGCCAGCCCCTTCATTGTAATTTATGTTTTTAAATTGTTATTTTAGCAAAAAAAAAAAAAGGAGTCGCACCCAATTTTCCTTTATTTTCCCTTAGTTTTCTTTTTTTTTTTGCTCATTTCATTTTTTGATGTTCACTTTTATTTTATTTTATTTTTAATTTGACACATTTAAAGTAACACATGAAATGAACACATCCTATCAGGGATGGGATCGGAAATTATTAACCATTTTTTTTCTATTTTTGAAACTTTAATTTGTAAAGAATTTCTTTTAGAAACAAATAGATTACTTCAATTCATACAGCAATGGGTTAAAAATTGAACAAATTTAGAAGTATATGCACATTATGCAACTTTTCATAATATTCTTTACAATTTCTAAAAAATATCATTTCAATGAAAATGAAAAAGGAAATCATTTACAAAATATCTTTTTATTCTTTTTTCTAAATCATTTTAATCTTTAAAATAATCTTTTAATTGTTTCCATTGAAATCTCAACCAAAAAGTTTTCATCATAAAAAAAAACTGTATTCATTCTACCTTTTTAACATTCTCTCTATTATTATCTTGCACGTGACAATTGTTATCCTTTTAAAAAAAAAAAAAAATTCCAACCCAATTCAACACCCCTTAAATAATAGACAAACACACACACACACACCCCGAAAAAAATTATATAAACATGAAAAATATGTTATTTGTTTCCTTTTGTTTGTGTAATAGTCAGTAGTCGATTAAGAGATCACTCTTATTATTATTATTTTTTTTTTGTTTAGTTGGTACTTGATTTCCCACGTTTATATATGAAAACTACTTAGTAAATAACAACCAACAAGGAAAAGTAAAATAGAAGGAATAAAAATCAAATTGTTTATAATATTTTTGTAACATAATATTATTCTTTTGTGGATTTTGTTCATTTTTATACATTATTATTATTATTATCTTTTTCTTGTTCAACAATATAAATAATACCCTAGACGTGTGTCATTATATTCATCAACAAAAAAAAAAAAAAAAAAAACAACACAACACAACAAAAAATAAGCAGAAATAAACGAAGGGATGTTGAAAAGGCGAATATTATGAAAATGTAAAATTCAATTGAATTTTTTTTTTAGATGTAAGATGTAAAGGGGTGATTTATCTGTTAGATTGATGTGGGATAGTTTTGTAAAGATCCACAAATATATACTGTCTGTGGTTATTTATTACACTGATGTTGAGTTTTACAAGAAAAAAACGCATTTACGTCACGGTCCTTTTTTTTATTATAAGTCACTTCGAAGAATTGTGATTAAATCGGTGTAAGCCAAACTATTTTATAAATGTTACGAATCAAAAATAAAATATTTGTATTCTCACCACTTCAGAATATAGAAAATAGAATTAATTCTAAGAAATAATAAATCAAAATATTTATATTTTTCGTTTTCAAAATGTTCGAAATGAACGGAATTTTATTCCACAAAATTTGTCTGTTTTTTTTTTTCTAAAAATTTCATAGAATAAAATTTTAAAAAAATCCTAAAGAACTTTTTCCACGCAAGAATCAATATTTGAATTTTTAATAAGATTTCTAATGAAAGCAACTAAACTCTTTCATTTTGATTTATGAATTTTAAAAGAAAACATCAAAAACTTATTTCTACAGTCAAAGAAAATATTTGTTTTAACAAAAAATGAATTCGTAAATATTGTATTGAAGTCTTGATAATACAAAAGTTGTAATAAATATTTTGTTATTAGTTGAAAGGGGGTTATATGAAATTTTAAAGGAATTAAAGACGTTTAAGTAGCAAACATAAGAATATATTTCATCAAAGTACAAACACATTCGCAATTGAATCAGTTTATTCAAACAGAAATTTTATTATAGAAAAAAAAAAGAAGAAAACATAAATTAAACACAAAAATGTAAAAACATTAAATTATTGACATTCGCGACAATAATAAAATAAACATACTTCAACGTTAGATAAAATAAAAAAATTTAGTTCAATAATAAATTGCAAAATATTTTACTTTTATAATTAGATAAAAGAATTCCCCTGCACAAATACACACACACACACCCACACACACACTTTTATAATTTTCTATCGAAACAAAAAAAAAAATTATTTTATTTTTCTTCTTCATCGATTATCATCCCTCCACCATTTTATTCCTTTTTATTTTATGTTCCATAATAAAAAACTATAACTTTGGACACGTTTTCCATTATTCCTTTTTAAAATTCTCTCTTCTTTCTTTATTTTTATTTTTCTTTTTTTTTTCCTTTTTTTTTTATTTGTTTTTATCAGTTTTTCTTTTTTCTTCTTTTTTCTTTTTTGTTTTTTTTTCTTTTTTTTGTATATTTCCTCTGAATTGTGAAAAGAAAAGAAAGTTCAATACGAAAAAAGGCAAAACAAAAAAATAAAATTGGGGAGAAAAAAATTATGTGTGTGTTTGTGTTTGTGTGTGTGTATGTGTGTGTGTATGTATGTATAGAAAATAATAGCTTTGAGTTTCTATCCTAATGTTCAGTTCATGTGTTTCATATGTAGTATATTCCAACGTATAAGCCACCCTTTTTTCCAAAACTCAACCCTCTTATCACCCATATATAACATTCGGTTTTATACCTTCTTTTTTTTTTTCATTTTCTTCTTCTTCTTCTTCTACTTCTTTTTTTTCTTGTGTTCCAACCCATCCGAAAAAAGAAAAAAAGTAAAAAGAAAAGTCCTCTCTTTTATATTTGTATTATATATTTTTTTTTTCTCTCGTAAAAAAGCATCGATCGTTTATTGTTTGGGTGTAACAAAAGAACGTGTCTCGACAAAATGGACGACACAACGAAGTCAAGTCAATATAACATGAACAAGATTGTGCGGATGGTCGGGGCGTTTGATGGTTTCTCCGGGTGACGGGCGGTAGTTATTGGAGATGTGTATAAATATATTTAAAAGAGTTTGAGTTGATTGTAGATAGAGTGAAGAGGGTAGGTGTTGGTTGGGAGGTATATATGGTTTTTCTTATACATCTATATATATGAAAACATGTTAGAAAATAAAACGTGTTGATTGAATAACATAAAAACTTTTTTTTTCGTTTGTACACTCGTTTTGTTTTTGTGTTTTTGGTTCTTTCATTCTTTTTATCCTTTCCTATTTTTCCTTTTTTTTTTTTTTTTTTGCCTTTTTGTTTTTGGGAAATGAAAAAGATAAGGGTAAATTTAGTAAAAATGTCATTTTCAATATAAACTTATATAATGTAAGTTTTGTTCTATTTGTTTGTTTGTTTATTTTCTATGAAGAAAATCCAACACAAAAAAAAATGGGAAGCCTTAAGAGGGTCTTAAGAATAAATGTCTTTATATTTGTATGGATAAAACAGAGAAAAATTCTCTCATATTGTATGAAAATTATATTTTATATTTTCTTTTAAACAAGAACGTAAAGAAAAATGTCTTCTTATATAAAATGACTACATTTTCCTTCTTATAAATACCATAAATAGATGATAATAAATCAACAAAGTATAACATATTACTAAAGAAGTATATAGCAGTTGTGAGGGGGATGGTAGGGGGGACAAAAAAAAACGAAATATAAGAAAAAAAAAAAAAGGCTTACACACACTCAAAAATTCTCATACAATAATTTATTCAGAATGAGATGACTAGATAATTTATCACCACGCTTATTTACTGAAGTATACTACCATCAGGAGTCAGTACCGAAATGAACAAATTTCTGTAATCTTAGGCCCCACAGAATATTTATCGTCCTTATTTATTGTTTTCAGAATATCTTTAGTTTGCAAACTTTCAACTTTTCATTCAACGATAAGAAAATAATTATTTTCTCTTGTAAGAAAATTGGAAAAAAAAACCCACAACTAAAAGATTTGTCATCACTTTTTCAATAAAATCTTCTTACAAATAACAAACAGAAAGTAACCATTTAATTTCGAGATAATAAAAAAAAAAAAATTTAACCTTTAATCCGACACTGACAAACAGAAATATAAGGTATTATATTATATTATTCATATTCAAAGCGCATAGTCAAAAGCAAAAGCAAAAGCAAAAAAAATAAAAGAAATACGAAAGAAAACAAAAAAAAAAATAAAAAAAAAGACAAGACAAGAGAAAGAAAAATTTCTTCAACAGAAAAAAAAAAAAAAAAAAAAAGGAGAAAAATAAAAGAAGAAAAAGGAAAAAGTACAAAAAAAAAATAAATAAAGAAATGACTTCTATATGAAAGTTGGGCGGGAAATTGGGTGATACGACAAAAAAAACTGTTGTTCGTATATGCTTTTCTGCAAATTCAATTTTATTTATTCTCTTTCGTTTATATTACTTTATGTATTTATATTTTCTTAACAATATTATACAACAACAACAACAACAACAACAACAACACTAACAAAACAACACAATAATACAAAACAAAAGTGAATGGGGGGGTGTGTAAGAGGTGGAAAAGAAAAAAAAACATATATAGAAAACAAAAGATGGTAAGTAGACATAAAAATTGTCTACCACAACAACAACAACAACAACAACAACAACAAAATACAACCTTTTGTTTTGAAATTTTGTTTTTCACAATAGAGCAAAAAAAAAAAAAAAATTAAAGAAAAATCAGAAAAATAAGAAAAATGAAAATGAAAAGGGAAATAAAAGATGAAAACTAAAAAATTTTTATTGGATTTTCCATAAGATTTTTGTACAGTAAAATGAAATTTGTATGTTATGTTAACGTTACATTTGAATTCTAATTAAAATCACAATTGTGCTAATGAAAACTTATATACGATTAAGTTCAGAATAAAAAGAAAGAAAAGTTGAAATTTTAAATGGAAAGAGAAAAAATGTAAAGAGAAAAAATGTAGAAAATGCGTTTGACCGTTTTAATAGTTTCATAGTTTTCTTTTTCTTTTGTGATAATCTTATCTAAAATATGGGTCAGAAATACATTATAGAAAAATTTATCAGTTTTTAATTCTTTTATTCAAACATGTAAAATCTGATGTGTTTCTTTTTTTTCTCTCTCTCTTGTTAATTCAGTTATATAATTATATTTAATTTTTTTTTACTTTTTTAATTTTGTTGTTGTTGGTGTTGTTGTTGTTGGTTATAAATAAAAAAAATAAAAAAAAAAATAAAAAATCAGTGTGTATAAAAATCACTCCAATATAACCTTTAAAGTTATCGATATTGATATGAATTATGTCAGTTTAAATCAATCAATCAATCTATCACAAAAATTTTGTACGAATATAAAAATGGAGAATACAAAAGAAAAAAAAAAAAGAAAAAAGGAATATCAATAAATATGATATAAGAATCAATTAAACATTTTCTTCTTCTTCTTCTTTTTATTTGTGTTAATAATTTCTAAAAAAAAATAATTAAAATGTCTAATTTCATATAATTGAAATATTTGAAAGAATCAACAAATATATTTTACATAAATATTTTATGCTTCTGATTAATATTAACAGAATAATTGCAATCTATGGACCATAATATTTTATTCAGTGTATTTGTTAGTTAGATACATTTGATTCTCCTTGATTGCCCTCTAATCACTGATTATGTAAAGTAAAGTAAAACAGGAAATATTCATATTATCCAAAGAAATAATTTATTATGAACTAATTCTGACTTATGCCTGTAATTCTTATCAAACATTTCTTCTATAATGAAATTGTATGCAATTTAAATCGAAAACAAAATAGTCTATAATAAAACGATTCATATATTTTTTATTGAATTTCTGTTTAACTGACCAGTAACAAAATTATTGTTAATTATTAGAAAATGAAAAGAAAAGAAAAGAAAAAAAAAAAACAACGACAAAAAATAAAAAAACGTTTAAAACGCGAAATCATTAAAAAATTATCTTTTTGTCTTTACTTGAACAGAAAATAAAAAAAAAATATTTGTATTTTATATTTATACATTTTTTTTTTCTTGTTAAACTTCAATAAACAAACTATAGAAAAATTACTTATCAAAATCTTATCATAATTTATTAATTTGTTTGTACAAAATGAAGGCAAAGAAAAAAAAAAAAAAGAAATAAAAATATTGCAAATAGAAAATACAAAATACGAAAGAAAAAAAAAAAAAAACAAATATATAAATAAAAGGAAGGGATTAAAATGCCTTTAATATAAAAGTACCAGCTGATGACCGTTTTATTATCGGACAAAAGTAATTATAATAATATTGTATACGTATCGGCCTTCAACAATAAATTAAATACATCATTTTTTTTTTTTTGTATTTGAAACAATTTCCATTTTTGTTTTTTTTTTTTTTGTATTTTAATGTAAAAACTTTACTTGAAACTAAATGAATCGAACAACAAAAAAAAAATACTCTAACACCAAAATTTCTTAATCATATAAATATAAGATTGTGTTACTTATAAATTATGATTGTATTCGTGATAATGAACTTGTCTTGTCTTCAACTTTTTATTTATTTTCTTTGTATATATTTTGTACTTTTAAAATTAAGTAAGTAATATTTAATAGTTGATATCGATGTCATCTTTGTCTAATCAGCAATTAATGACGTTTCACTTACATATATATAAAAAAAAAATATACAATAAGTTTATTTATATTTCTCTGTATACAATTTAATTTCTGTCAGATTTTATAAAAGTCGCTCATTATTATTTATCTTTGAATTTTTATTAAAAAAAAAAATGTTTTATACCAAATAATAAGTTTGTTTCATGTGAATAAAATTGATGCTGAATTAGAAAAAGGTTATCTTGTTTAATGGAGAATTGACCACAAATTTCTGTCTATGTATATGTAATCATAAATTTTATTTATGTAGGATATCCGTGGTTGAATTTTCTATATATATATATATATATATATATTTTTTATCAACATTTGTTGTTGTTGTTTTTTTGTTAATCTTTTAAGAAAACTAAAAGAACGTTTTAAAAGTAACACGTTACAATTTATTGAACTTCATAATAAATAAATGTCAAGTTTTAGGACAAAAATAAACTGGGTGCTTTATAACACCATCTACAATTTCTATACATAATGATTCATTGTGTGTGTCGTCTATTTATTTTTCTAAGTTATCGTAGTTAAGTACAAGTATAAATATTGTCAGTTTTCCTAGATTTTTTTTTTTGTTGGCGTGGCGTTATCAAAAATCCTTATCAATATTATAAAAAAAATATATATACGAATATATGAAACGGGTTCATACTCTATAAATTTATAGTTCATTAAATATGTGTAACCACTTGCCTATCTATGCTACTTGTATTACATTTTTTTTATTTTTATTTATAATACAACATATACACATATGTATGTGTGTCTAGTATGTATGTATGTATATATATTATATATAAATGTATTAATTATAAGAATTTAATACACAATCAACTTTAGCAAGAACAACAAAACAACAACAATAATAATAAACGATACAATATTTAACATGAAAATTATTAGGCAATCTTTCCTCTAATTCTATACAAGAAAGTTTATTTATTTATTTTTTTAATTCCTACAACAATAAAACAATTTTTTTTTTTAAATATAAAGTAAAGTACTAGAACACTCACTATCTACGATAATATATAAATAATGTTATATTAGAAATATTAGATTTAAATTGTTTGATAAAAACAACAACAACAAAAATATGTTACAAATAATTTTTTTTTTTTGTTGTTTTTTTTTATATCTAAAAATGTACTGTAACTCACTTCTAAAGTGTTACAATTTTTTCTTGTACCTACTATTTTATTATTTTTAACATTCAACACATTATTTTGATTGATTACAATTAATAAAAAAAAACATTATCAAAATAATCAGAAACATCATTGCAAAATGACAAGACAATATCTTCCCGCAAATATAATATTTTTTTTTTTTTTGTTTGATTTCTGTTTTAAAGATTATGATTAAGATTATCTAGTATAAAAGTTATATATTTTTTTTGGTACAATTAAAATATGAAATTAAGTAAAAAAGAAAATCAATTCGTATAATCAAAATATTATTTAACTTAAATATTTCTTATCAGGTTTCAGAATAACGTACAAAAAAAAACAACTAACTAGAATTCTTTTGCTTGTTAATCACCGTTTAATGTATTTTGTGTTAAACCTTTTTTGTTTTCATTGTATATTTTTTTTTTTGTTTCCTTTTTCTGATAAGAAAATTTATTATTGTCCAATTTCGTTTTTGATCTTTTTCCGGAATTTACCACAAATTTTTAATGATTTCTCAGAAGAGAAAAAATTTAATCAAAGTTCAATTAAAAAATTATAAGAAAATTTATGAAAGACAAAAACAAAAACGGAAAATTTTTAGAAGTTTTAATGTGCTTACCTTCTAACGTTTTATTTCTTGTAATAATTGCTAATAACATATCTGGATTAGGATGTTCAGGATTTTCAATCATTTGATGTGGTAACGGTTGGATCATTGTCGATGATGACAGTGGCAAATGTGAGATTTGCATCCCGGACGATGTTACACAAACAGACATTTAAGAAATACAAACAAACAAAAAATGTTAAATGAATTTTTTATCGTTTTTGTAATTGAATGAAAAAAAAAAACAAAAAGTTTATCACACTTTTCTTAATTTTTGGAGAAAAAGATTTGTTTCTAATATTTGTTGTTGTATTTTTTTTTTTTTTTGTTTTTCTTTCTTCACTGATAATCCAAATCCATTATTAAGAATATTCAAACTATTTAAACAATCTTATTTAGTATCACATTCTTTACCAAAACTTTTAATTTAATTTTCCATTTCATTTTCATTCAAAAATTATAAAATTGAATAAATTTAAAGGAATTAAAAAAAATAAATTGTAATCAAATTTTTAATTGATAAAAAAAAAATACACTTTATTCTGTTCATTTTCATTACGAGTTCATCGTCATTTTGTTTCCCAAAGTTACAAGAAAAAAAAAAAAAACAAAACAAAACAAATCAAAATCAAAACAAAAAACAGAAAACAGAAAACAGAGAGAAAAAGAAAAGAAAAGAGAAAAAAAAGCACGCGACACAATCACAATCTCAGTCGGTCATAAACTGAACAATATTCTTATCCCAGTTTTAATTAAGTAAACATCATTATTGTTTATAGAGCCCTAATATTCTGCAATGTAGAATCTACATTGAATGAAAAAAAAAAATAAAATAAAATTAATAAAAAATAAAATAAAAAATATTGAAAATATTATGAAGCTTTTTTTTTTTTTTTTTCTTTCACCGCTTCTTATCTTCTTCTTATATAGAGAAGTTGTTGTATTATTATTATTTTTATTATTTATGTGTGCATATACATATATTTTATATGTGTATTTATTTCTGTATGTGTGTGTGTGTGTGTGTATATATTTAAGATTTAATTTGATTACACACACACATTTAGTATAGCTTATCACTTTGAATGTTATTCTTCTATATACGAATATAATTTTTTTTATTAACTTAAATTTGTTTAGTATTTGTGTTTATTTCTATTCTACTAAATATAAAAAAAAAATAATTTCTATCAGATGATTGTAATTGTAGTGTTTTTGCATTATAATTTTTATATACGTTTGTATATTATAATCATATAAGAAAATTCTTTGTAATTACGTTTATCACACGATGGTACATTATTGAAAATAACAGGTTTTAAATCTTATAACTTAATTATTTATATATAATTATTGTATGTATAAAGATTCAAACACATACACACAGATGCACGCACATAAAATAATGAGTACTTTTTTTTTTTTAATCACCCGCACACTGGAACAATATTTATAACCACAAAACAACTCCACTAAACAGTTTTCCTCCTTTTTATTTTGTTTTTGCTTCTAACAATAAAAACAAATTAAAGGAAATTATTAAAAATAAAAAGTTTTCTTGTTTTATTTTTTTTGATTGTGTTTTTTAACTGTTGATGGCCAATAAAAAATGATGTTCAAATTAATTTCTATTATGTAAATTTCTTCATAATTCTCATCAACCACCCCATTTAAAAATATTGTTAAAAATTAAAATAATTGAGACGGATTTTTACCAGAGTTTTTTTATTTCGCGACGGCGGCTTTTTATTTATTTTGTTTTTTTTTTTTGTTAGAAAATTATCATCATTAAAAAATTGTGTATAACTTGTAGAATACACTGCAGGGGCTTTCTATATATATATATTTTTTATATTTTATAATATTTTTTTATTTTGGTTTTTGGAGAAAAAGTGGGGATCGGTTTGGATCTTTACTGTTGGAAATATTTTGAGTGACTGAAATCAAGATCATTTTGGTGGTTGTATGTTTTTTTTTTGTTTATTTGGGTGGGAATATTTTTCTTTATTTCGTTTTACTTCTTTTTTTTTTTTTGGGAATGAGTGAAAGTTTAAGGGTAAGAATGAAAATTGGTTAAACACGACAAAGAAAGAGAAGGGTAGTTTACTATAAGTAAGAAGTATTTCTTAAAGCTGTTGTATTGATTTTTTTTCTGTTGTGATTTTATTAAAAAGTTCACTTTATAGGTCTTAGATAATATGAAATTGATCAATAATAATTAACCCTTTTATGTCGATTAAACTAAACTAAAATCTAATTGTCACCAAATAATATTAAAGCTTGTTTGAAAAAGTCACTAAAACTTTTATTTGGTTTTTTTTTCTAACAAAACTATTATCTGCGCAGAGCAATATAATTTCAACCCTTATCATCGCAAAACTTCGGCTAAATTATTAGACTCCACCTCTGTTGCTAGGGGAAAAAAAATACATAAACGCCCCTATTATTTTCCATTTTCAATTTTTTCCCTCCATCGAATATTCACAAAATAAATACAATCAAAGGATAAATGAAGTATATAAGAAAATGTTGGTATGCGAGAGTGGGTGAGGGCGGACATTTTATTTTTACCCCTTCAAATATAAAATGCGTAAAAATTTTGTTGTAACATTCATATTACGTTTGCCGTTGATTATACAACTACACTGTGATCACTAAAACGGACAAAAGTTTCTTCATCAATATTCCATTTTATGTATACAAATAATTTCCGTCTTTCCTTATTTTTTTTTTATGTGTGTGCGGTTGGGAAAATTTATCACAAATAATATAAAGAAGATGTAAAGGAATAAAAATATGTATGAGAATTTTAAGAGTAAATTTATATATAAAGAAAAAGTAAAAAAAAAAAGAAGAAGAAATCAACTTCTTTCAATTGTCATAACTCATAACTTTTTATTTTATGAAAAAGATTTTCATAAATCGATTTATGCGGTTTTTATTTTCTTTCTTTCTTTTCTTTCTTTTATCCTAGAAATTATTCAAACTCTTTCCTGATTGAAAATATTTGTTTTCCCTCCTTTTTCCGTTAAAATACACACAATCTATAATATCCAGCAAAGCAAACAATATCCGAAAAAAAAAATAAAGCAGAAAAAAAAAATAAAAAAAAAAAGAAACAAAAGAAGAGAAAATATAAAAATATTCTATAGGAAAGTCTACATAAAATATATATAGTCGTCATAATGTCGTCATGGAAACTAAAAGCCTACATTATATAACATCATGTTTCATCAAATTCATCGCGCTTTATTTATATAAAAAAAAAAAAGTGATTCGAAATTTTCCTCTTTTTCTCTCTAATAAAAATTGAATGTGAACCAAAAAAAAAAAATAAAAATATATATACGGATGGACTAATGGATAGATGGACAGACAATCATATAAGAATGTACAAGGATGAATGAGTATAGAATTTTTGATTATAAATAATTTAGGTTAGATTTTCTTAAAATTTTGAAAAATGATTTTCCGTTCATTATAGGACGTGAATTTTCTTATCTTTTGTTTTATATTTTCGAAGGACGAAAGTATAAAGATGTTTCTAGTTGGACTCTCTAAAGTTATAAAAAATTAACATAATAATTTATTTTCCCACTTTTCCTGTTTAGCGTTTTTTTTTTTTTTTTATTATGAAAAATCCAAAATTCAAGAGAAACATTAAATTGAACAAAACAAAACAAAAGAAAAAAAAAACGATTTTCAGAATATAAAAATCATAGAATAAAGAATGGCGAACTATTATTATTTTATAAAAAGTTTGTTTTCTTTTGTTTTATAAAAGAAAAAGAAGAATAGAAGAAAAATCTCATCAAAAATTTTACTCATTTTCCAAACATCTGTTTAAAATTCTTTATTCGATTTCATTGCATAAAAATATTCACAACACAAAAACCATTTCCATATTTTCTCCCATTTCACCACCATTTTTTTTTTCTTCTTCTTTAGTATTTTTTTTCTTTTTTCTTTTTCGCATTTCATAAAAAGAAAAAAGAAAAGAAAAGAAAAAGAAAAATTTTTCCATCTTATAAGAAAATTCAGAAAACCTTCTTTACATTTTTCATTTGTTTTGTTGATTTATTGTATGTTTGTTTGTTTTTTTTTATGCCGTTCTGGAATATTATAAGAAAAGAAAAATAACAGAGAAGAGTGGGAGTGATGAGTGTGAGGGAAGGTTTTTTTTTTTTTTTGAAGGAAGCTATTCAAATCTCATCCCTCCCGTGGTGAATTTCTTTTGTTATCGAACAATTTGTTGTTGTTGTTGTTCCTGTGCGTAATATTTCTATCAACAATATTTGGTTTTTTGGCAGGTGGTCTTGATTTAATTCATCATATTTGTTTAGTTAGATGAAGCCAGAATAGACAACAACAAAAACAATGACGATAACAACAACAAAAATGGTGAATTTTGACTTTTTAATATTTCTATTGTTCCTTCTTTTTTGCTTCAATATTTTTGAATGCAGAATTATAAACAATAAATATGCATGTATGGCCTATGAGTGTGCGTGAATTCGTATGGCGTGTGTGTGTGACCAAAATCTATACGTACTTTTTATATATATAAATATTTAAATACAGGGTGCGTTTCATGGAAATTAGTCAGTCAGGTTGATTGATTTTTAAATCATGACAGTTGAAAATTTCAATACTAACCAAACATTCCTTCCAATTTTTCCATTTCTTTTTCTCAATCTATTCTCTCTCTTTCTCACTTTTTACACAAAATTTTTCAAACCCCTTAAAAGAAAGAATAATAATATTTTACCGTCAGATTTAATTCGTAAATAATTTCTAAATAAAAATCTTGTAATAAAGAAAGGAAAAGACATGCCGAAAGCTTTAAACAAATAAACGAATCCCTTTTCTGTTAAAACAATTGAATTAACTGAGAGAGTCCTTAGAGAATAATATATACGTACAAACATACATACATAGGGATGTGTGAGTACACGGGGAGTGTGAGTGTGTGTTTGTATTTTAGGTACATCAACTCAGCCATGGAAACTTTTAGAAACATAAAAAAGTTTTCGATCAGAAACTCACAAGATCTTAGTTTTTATTCGTTCTAATTGCACGGTTTGTTTTTCTTTCTGTTTCTTTCTAATAAATAAAATCTTTAATATTTCACGTCATTTGTTTTTGCTTTAATCTTTTGCAGTTCAAACACATTTTCTCAACCAATGAAAAAAATTCAAAGATTCATGGATTCTGATACAACAAAAATAAGAAAAAAAAAAACTCATACATTTATTATGAGAAATTTGGGACTGGGCGATTATTGAATTACATTGAAGAATTTTGGATGAAATCTGTTACAAAAAGTTTAACAAAAATATATAAACACACAATACTAACAAGGCACCCATATTGCACACACACACTCACATATACAGACACATGTGTATATAAATATTTATTAGAAGTTTAAAAAGGGAAATATTGAGGGAAAATTAAGCGTGAGAAACATGAGATAATTTCATTTCACTAATAGGATAATAGGGATGAAAACTTTAAACTTTTAGGATACTTTTAGGATTTTAGTTCTACATTATAAATTTTATAATATAAAAATCATTTTGTGAAATTATTTTAACCCAGTAATAAAAATAAAATATTCATGTATGATGATAGGGTTAGGAAGAGTGCTGGGTGGATGGATGATTATGGGGATGGGATACATAAAATTCTTCTTCCGTTTTTTTTTTTTTTCTTTCTTTCTTTCTTTTTTTTTTCTTGTTTAAACATCATATAATATATGCATATAAATGTATCTCTACGTTATGTGTATATTTGTAGGTAGGTAGATAATCAATCTTGTTTCCTTTTTCTTTGTTATTCTCTTGGGTGTCATTATTTTTGTTATAAATTTATATTTTCAACTTTCACAGTGTGAAGTGTATAGAAGAGAAATAAAGGAGTTGAATTCTCGATATCTATGAGCTGACGAGAAATATGAACAATGATAAAAATATTTCTCATATTTTTTAAAGGATTCAATTTTAAATAGGAAGAATTTCAGAATGAAAAATGTTTAATTCATTATCTGTGAGGCTATAAGTAATTATTTGTCTCTCATTTTTACATCACGTCCAATTTTTCGTTCTATTTTAACAGGTTTTTAGAATTTCTGTGAAACACGACATAAGCTTAAAAGAATTATATTCTTCAGTGAAATAAAACTGATGCATAGAAGTATTAGTAACAATAACACAAATAAATGATCTTATATAAAAAAAAAAAACTCATAAATAAAATACAAGAAAAAAAAAAACTATAAAAAAAAAATCAAAAAATTCGTTTCGTCTTTAAGTTTATATTTTCGCGCTTGATTGATTTTTTTCGCAATTATACAAATTTTTTGATAAAAAAAAAACAGAATAATAAAACTATGAACACAAAACCTTGACGAGTGTGTTATATAAGATCCTGGTACTCTAATTATAAATATTTGATTTGCATAATCATTTAGAAGTATTTTCTTATATAATTGTACTTGATTGGATCAATCATCAGAGTTTGTTTCAACTCACTCGTTCACACACTAAACTTCTCATCCTATATTTCTCAGAAAATTCACCACATTTTGCCCTTATTTTTTTTCTGTTCTTCAACTACAATAACTTAAATTTTATGACTTTTTATTTATCTTTTCTATGTTGTTTTTTTTTACTCTACTCCACAACCACTTCATATCTCTTTCTCTCTTACCATTAAAAAGTCAAGAAAACTTTCATACAACAGTTTTGTTTGTTGTTGTTGTTGTTGTTGTTATTTCTGAGATCCCAAGAGAGAGTATGAAAATTCACGGTAGGTCATAATAACGAACTCTCAAACCTCCCCCCACCAACATGACTCAAACACACATACCCAATTTAAAATGTGTACAGAACTGAGTTGCATGAAAAAAAAAAAGAAAGCATTTTTGCCGTCTTTGGGTTGTTGTTGGTGTGGTTTTTTTTGTCACCCCTTTTATTTCTGTATGAGAATATTAAACCGTGTGTGTGTGCACGACGCAAAGAGACAAAATAATGTATTACATCGTTTAACAAATTATCCTCTATGCGATGTTATTTATACAAGTATTTTTGGCGTTGAAAATAGTTTTTCCTTTTTTCATTTCATTTCATTCCTTTTTTTTTTTCGAATATTATTATTTTTTATATGGAAATTTTATGAAACTTTATACTTACTTGTTTTTCACTTAAAAATAAGTTTTAACGTATAATATAAATAAATGAGTTCTTTTACAAATACATAATAATAAAGTTAAGTTAAGTTTCTTTCTATAAACATTTATATTAGTTTGGATTCAATTTTACTAGACTTTAATTATAGTTTTTTTTTCTTGTTTTATTAGTATCATCATCATCATCAAATATTCAATGTCACATTCTTTTACTATTTATTGATATTTTATGTATATAAATGATAATTATATTGTTTTTTTTTTTTGTAATAAACTTTTAAATACTTTTTTATTTTTATGAATTAATTGTATTTCATCGTCAGATGGTTATAATTATAAGTGAATAATAATTTAAATTTCGTGTATAAAAAAAATAATAATACCAACATCTAATATAATTATTTGATAAATAAATTAATAAAATTTCACACATCAATTGAATTGAAATAAATTAATAAATAATGATAATTCTTTTTTTTTTTTGGTCATTTTATTTTGTTGCATAAAAAAATGTTGCATGATACAACGAAACATGTTGCATGTGACAATTACATATTGTCACAATTCACAAAGGAAAAAAAAATGTTGCTACAAATCGTTTATTTTTTTGATGTTCATGGTTTATATATATTTTTTTTAAGTATTAAAATTATATAGTGTTATTCGCAATCAACCAAACAAAATAATCGTTCATGACATTGGCAATGATTTAGTTACACAGAATATAGTGTCTTGGTTGGTTTTTTTTTTACCTCATTTTTGTTTGGTTTTATTTCTTATAATAATTATTTAAAATGAGAAATAGTGAATATAGACTTCCTGCATTCACATTTGAATTGGTAGAAGAAAAAAAAACAACAACCGCAGACAAATCTGTAAAGTGGAAAAAAAAACGTTGTGCCCCGCGCAAAAAAAAAACAATAAAATTAAATAATATTTTTCAATTATATTAAAAAGGAAACAACAAAAGAAAAATGTCTTAAAGAAATAGGAAGAAATCTTAAGGAAACAATAAAAGAAAAATGTCTTAACGAAATAGGAAGAAATCTTAAGGAAGAGAAAAAATCTAATGAAATATTTATTATTTAAAAAAATGTTTGGGACGTGAGGATTTTTTCTTTTGCTTTTTTTGTTTCATGTTTTGTTGAATTAACTTTAATTATTCATTGCTGATGTAAAACAAAAAAAAAAGGGAAAAAGGAGAGAAAGGACTTGCGAATACTATTTTAAATAAAAAATAAAGAAACCTTTAGGGCAATTTTTTCTTTTTATATTTTTATGAAAGAATCAAAAAAAAAAGAGTATTTTCCTCTTTCATGTTTTTTTTTCTCTTGAAGTCTTAAACTCTTGTGCATAAAGTTAAGAAATTGGCATCATCCAAAAAGAAGTTTAATGGACTTTTTGAAGTTTTGTTTTTTACAATAATAAAAAAAAATATATAACGTCACGTTATTTTGTTATTTTGTTTTTATAAAAAATGTGACGTTTTACAATCAGTCTGCGTGATACTTACCCAATGACGATATTCATATATTATTCTTCTTCTTTTATTTGATAGGTCACATCGCTGATTCACCGTTAAATTAACACAATTTCTGTACAAAATAAAAGAAGTTGATTTGTGAAGTTGTGAGAAGACGACATAATAACAACAACAAAAATATGATGTACGTAAAAATAAAAGAAAAAACATAAACAAATAAATTAATCTTTAAAAAACAAAAAATATGTAAATAAATCTTCACAACTCACTGATGTGTGTGTGTCTCTTTCTTTCATTCTCTCTATTTGTTTAAAAAAATCGCGAAAACCAACAGAATATGAATATGAATAGAAAATTAATTTTATGTTAGCGTCATTCAATAAAAAATAAAAAAGTTCAGTTTGTCGTCTCAATTTTTTTCATCTTTCTTCTTTTTAGAATTTCAAGAAAAAAATTCTTGAATAATAAAAATTATATCGGGAACTGGTTAATATCAGATAAATTTTGATTATGATGTTAATGTGTATGTCGTTTCCTTTGTAATTTTTATTCTAGTTTTTATTTTATCTGTTATTGTTTTGTGATTGGGAATTGGGATATTCAAGGACATCAAGACATCATCGTCTATTCTCTATTTAGTAAACATTTGTATAAGTTTGTTTCTAATTTAATATTATAAAAAATGTTGTTAATCCATATGTCTCCATCTCCACCTCTTCATCTATCTATCACAATAATTTTTTATAGTTTACATTTTATTAAATTCTTTATTATTGTTAAAACATCAAACCACTCCTTGTTATTATTTTTAAATGCACTCATTTTTATTTGTTTCAATTTTGAATTCTATCTTTTTTTTTTGTTTGGCTCTGAAGCAAAATAAAATTCTTTTGATTATTTCCTGAATAAAAAAAAAAAAAAATCTCTCATTCACAACTCACGTGCAAATAAAAACAAAACAAAAAAGCTGATTCAAAATTCCAAACGATTCACAGATTACTGACTAAATAAAATTATGGAAATTCTAAAACTAACGAAGAAACTGGTATTAAATAGTGAGGTTAAGGATCTTCCCAGAATATATTTGTACCATCTTTAACTAACCTTGATTCTTCGTGTAAATGTTTAATTAATTTTTTTTTTGTTTTTATATTTCTACTTTTTTTTTAAAAATTATTAAATTTAGATGATACATGATAGTCACAAGTGATATCAATGTGATATCATTAAAGAATCCTCCACTGTACACACACACACACACCCACCCATGTAGTTACAATATTTTTCCCCGGAAATTCATTAACTAAATTAATATAAATTGTTCTGTATCTTAAACGGGGAGTAATTTTTGACCTTGAGCTAGTTGCTATATAAACCTATACATTTTATTCTTTCAACCAACAACTTCGTCAAACTCAATACGTTTGTTTTTTTTTTTTTTAAAAATTTAATATTTATAGTGAGAAAAAAAAAACAGACAAAAAACAGACGTAGACATAAATACATAAGAGATTTACCATAACACAAAAAATTAAATTATAGTAACAGAGGCAATAAATAGTGTTGTGTATTTTTGTTGTTCTGTTGTTGTTGTTGTTGTTTTTATTTTTTTTTTATATATTTTGTAGAAAGTTCAAACGGCAGAAATATATATTTTTTATCCAACCATTTTTTTTTTCTTCTTCTTCTTCTTCTGTTTGTGTTTATTTACATTTTGTTTGTAATTTTTTTTTTTTTTTTAATATAAAATAAACATAAACATCTTGTTGTCAAGTCATTTGTCTGATGACCAGCAAAGAGATAACATTGTTTTAAATATTTTATACCTATTACTAAATACAGTGTTCTAGTGTTGTTCTTTTTGTTTTTTAATTCTTCTGGTGTAATTATTGTGAAGTTTTTGTGTGCTGTGAAAATTTAAAAGAAAATTTTTTTAAGAATTTTTTCACCAATAAAACAAAAAAAAAAAGAAAGAAAATTAGAAAAAGTTTAAAAAGTTTAATTTTTATTTAATTTAAAAAGTGAAGTTGAATATTAATTTGTTTTTTTTTTTTTTGTGTTTCTTTAAAAATAAATTTAAATAAATAAAATGGATCCACAAGAATTTCGTGAATTTGGACGGGCTGCTATTGACTTTGTTGCTGATTATTTGGAGAATATCAGAGACAGGTAACGACCAGAGTTTCTTATAATTTTTCTTTTTTCATCTTTTTTTTGTGTATTTTAAATTCTTTTTTTTTGTATTGATTTGAATGTGAAAGTGAGACTTTTTTTTCTGGTTTCCAATAAAAAATTGATGCACGGAAATGTTACATAATTTTCTTTCTTCTTAAAAATCAAAAAAAAAAAGAAGAAAAAATTACAGAAGAAAAATATAAATAAATTATAATTGTTTTTGTTTCCTTCAACAGAGATGTTCTACCATCTGTTACACCTGGATATCTTCAACCATTATTACCTGATGAAGCACCAGAAAAATCAGAAAATTGGAAAACTGTTATGGAAGATATAAATCGTGTTATTATGCCTGGTATGACACATTGGCAATCACCAAATTTTCATGCATACTATCCAACACAAACATCTTATCCATCGATTATTGGTGATATGTTAACCGCTAGTTTAGGTGTTGTTGGCTTTAGTTGGGTAAGAATTATCATTTCTAATCAAATAATTATGATCAGGTGTCTACAAAATGGGTTACGCGTACCCAATAACATACACACATACAAGTTTTGGCACAAACAAAAAATTTCATTAAATTTTTTTAAACCAACAAAATTTCAGTTAAGAAAAATATAAATTCTTAAATTCTGTGACAAATATTTTTTAACGTTTTACAAAATAATATTAAAATTCTCGTAATGAAAATTCTGAGTTGTTGACATTTATTTGATGGATCAAGAAAAATTGAAAAAAAAAAAAATAAATTAACAAAAAAAGTTTTACAATCCCTGGATGTAAAGAATTCCAATAATAATAATTTATTAAATTAATTTCAAATCAGATACCCAGAAAAACAAAACTTTCTATAGTTTAATTATGAATTTATTAGTTAATTAGTTAATTTTGCGTTAATCGATTATGCAATTTACACAAAAAATATTTTTCTTTTCTTTCTTTCTTTCTATTTTTTGACTTTTTTTTTTTTTTAATTTGGTTAAAAATTTAAAAGAAGAAACACAACACAAAAATTAAAAGACGTAGAAACAACAGAAAATATGATAAAATTTTAATTATATAACAGAAATGAAAATTACTCAATTAAAATTAATGTCTTTTTATATATTTTAGTTTATGTTTGAAGAAAATTATGACTACCACTTTTTTTTTTTTTTGCATATTTTATTTATGTTGAATTATAAAACGTAACGGAAAATGAACACATCAATGTTATAAAGAAATTTATGCAAGAAAAAAAAAACAAAACAAAACTAACACAGCTTAAAATAAAAATAAAACTAAAAAAGAGAAAAAAAAAACAAAAATGTTAACATTGAACTTGAAAATTAAAAAAAAAAAAACAAAGACCAAATCATAATCTTATGTATTTAATTATTTATTTCTGTTTTGTTATTTTTCTTTATCTTATTTATTTTTTTTCTAAATATAGATTTGCAGTCCAGCTTGTACAGAATTGGAGGTCATTGTCATGGATTGGTTAGCAAAAATGATTGATTTACCAAAAGTATTTTTACATAGTAGTGAAGGTAATGGCGGTGGTGTCATTCAAGGTTCTGCAAGTGAAGCAATTTTAGTTGCTGTATTAGCAGCTAGAGAACAAACAGTTAAACGTATACAAATATTATATCCAGATATGAGTGAAAGTGATATCAGAGGAAAATTAATTGCATATTCAAGTGATCAAAGTAATAGTGCAATTGAAAAATCAGGTGTATTAGCTTCAATACCAATACGTTTATTAGCATCTGATGATAATTGTTGTTTAACTGGTGAAACATTATTAACAGCTGTTATGGAAGATATTGCTAATGGGAAATTTCCAGTAATTTGTATTGCAACACTAGGTACAACTGCTACTTGTGCATTTGATAAATTAGAAGAATTAGGACCAATTTGTGAACAAAATAATATTTGGTTACATGTTGATGCTGCGTATGCAGGAGCTGCATTTTGTTGTCCTGAATATAGACATCATATGATTGGAATTGAATGGGTTGATTCATTTAATTTTAATTTACATAAATGGATGATGGTTAATTTTGATTGTTCAGCAATGTGGGTCAAAAATTCTGAATTACTTGTTGATTCATTTAATGTTGATCGTATTTATTTAAAACATCAATATCAAGGTAAAACAAAAATACCAGATTATCGTCATTGGCAAATACAATTAGGACGTAAATTTCGTGCACTTAAAGTATGGATTGTATTACGTACAATGGGTGCTGAAAAAATACGTGCCTATATACGTTCACATATATTATTAGCACAAAAATTTGAGGCATTAGTATCACAAAATTCTAAATTTGAAATAATAACAAAACAAAGTATGGGTTTAGTTACGTTCCGTTTAAAAGGTGATTGTCAAAATACAAAATTATTACTTGAAAAAATTACAGAACGTAAACTTATTTATATTATACCGGCAACAAAAAATGGTCAAATAATAATACGTTTTGTGATTTGTGGTATTTCACCAGAAGAAAAGGATATTGATTTTGCATGGAATGAAATACAAACAGAGGCTGAAAAAATTTTAATTAAAAAAAATAATGAAATAATCAATACTAAAGAAGTTATGGATAAAGTAACTGATCGTTTCTCATCAGAAGTTAGTGTTTCTGTTGATAATGAAAAGGTTAAATAAATAAATAAATAAATATGAAACCAAAATAAAACTATAATTTTTAATCAAAATGATTAAAATTTTAATCTTTGATTTTTATCCTTATCAAATTAATTATATTTTTTAAAATTAATCAATATATTAAAGGAATTAAATATTCATAAAAATTTATATTTTTTAAGCTTGTTTTTTTTTTTGTACAAAAATGTATTATTTTATTAATAAATAATTTTACGTTGAAAGAAATTAATTAAATATGTTTTTCCTTGTTCTTTGATGAAATTATTTTATTAACTTCATTTTTAAGATAAATACCGCCGAATTCTAATTAAAAATGCACATGAAGATGCAAGGTGATTCCAGAGTCTACCTTATAAAAATAGTGGGTCTCGTTTAATTGTGGAAAACTTGACGTTGAAGAAAAGTTTCAAAGAAATATAAGAAAATAAAATTCCGGTTCTCGAATCAATGAATTTAGTTTGAATTAAATACAGTAATTCGTGTTCTTGATTTTATCTGTCATGAATTATAACGAACTCAAATGCATGTGCAGATGCTAGGTGGTTCAGAATCCACCTCAAAAATAGTAGGTCTCGTCGAAGTTGGACGTTAAAAGAAACCCTAGCCAATGGTTATATGGAGTTATCCGAAAAGCCAATAAAAAAATACACTTGATGACAATCAAGTACAAAGAGAAGAAGAAGAAGAAGATAACGAACTCAACTAAAACGAACTCAACCTGTTATTTATGTTCAGTTTAGTTTATTGTAATTAATTTATTAATCTTGCAGTCATTAAGTCTACTAAATCAAAGAAAATATTTAATAATAAAATAAAAATTATTATCGTTCAGTGAAAGTAATAAAATTTCTTCTCTTTAAGAAAACATAAAATATTGTGATGGTCATTGATCTTTTGATCTTTATTTATTAACAATATTGTTATTTTCATTTTTATAAATGAAGAACACAACATTTCGTTCTATCAACAGATTTTCTTTATATGCTCAAGAAATCAAATAAAATTAACACTTTTGCTTTCACATAAAATTCAAACAGTTTTCTAAATTGAAAGAAAATGTTTTTTTAAAGTTTTATGAAAAATGTTAAAAATACCAAATTTTGTGCTACATTCTGACTTGAATTTTTTGATTCTTAAAATATAATTATTGTTTGTTAATTTAATTATAAAAACTTGTACTACCTAAATCTACTGAAATTATTTGTTTTTTAATAAATGTTGCATGAAAGGTAATTGTCAAACGTAAATAAAAAAAACCGTCTATTTATCAATCACGTAAAGTCAATTATAAAAGATATAATAACTACCTGGAATTATTAAATGCATTTGACTTTTGAAGGTTTTTTTTTTTACTGAAGAAGAATGACGTTTTTAACACATTTAAAAATGTTTCACAAATTAATTTGATAGTAAAAATTTATTGTTTCATCTTACGAGACGATACATTAAAAAGACGTTGATCTCGTGTGTAGTTTATCGTACTTATTTATTTTAGAAAAAGGTTCATTGATGTTGTGCTTTTTATTTCTGGAAAATGTAAGACAAACTTTATTAAACTTTATATTCTCACATTATTATTTTTCCCATAGTTTTTTCTTAAAAGATTTGAAAAAATTTAGTGAATTTGTAATTGTGTTGTTATTATTTGAATACAAATTAAATAATGAAAAAATTGCGAATTGATTTTTCATTTTAATTCTTAGAAAAATATGAAAGAAACATTGGGTTTTATTCATGTGCAATTTAACCTTTAAAATTTATTTAAAAAAAAGGAGTTTTGGAACATATAAATTATAAACAATATTATTCTATACCAGTTTAAACCAATTTTTATATTCTTTTAATTCTGCGTTCATTTATTGAAGAAATAAACGTGAGACTCTTTTTTCTAAAGTATAATCTGACCTTGCCATATTCATTTGTTTAATATTTTTTTCTTTTTGAATAAAATAAATAAGAAAAAGATTACATCAAAAAAATTTTCTCATATGAACTCAGTTACTGATTACGTTAAGTTCTTATACAATTATTTACTTGTATGATAGTATAAGAACAATAAATAATACACACAAATTGTACTGTTTGATTTAATAAAATCTTAAAAGAATCCGTTTTATTAAAACACCTGATTTTTTTACACTTTATTCCAAGAAAAACTTTTAAAAAATTAAAGAAACGAATATTCAGCGAAGACACATTCAAACTACACTGTTAATATTAGTGAGTTCATAAACCTTTAATAATTTTCTTAACGAAACATTTATTTTTAAAAGTTTTCATGAATATTTGTCTACAATAAATAAGTATAAAGAAATAAAATCTTTGCTTAATTTAAAGCTCATAAAAGCTCACTGAAAATCAAACATATTTATAGTATAATTTCATCTTTTAAAATAATAGGCGCCTGCATTCATTAAGATTCATCTTTTAAATCTTTAATCAAGTAAGTGACTAATTAAAATTAAATGTTGGTCATCAACATCGCATTTATGGATAAACATTCAAGATTTTATGAGGAAAATAATATATTAATTAAGAGATATTTTAAAGAAAATTTTAATAACAAAACTGGTAACAGTCACTTCAGTTTTTAAATTTAACTTAATTAGTAGATATAAATAAAAAGTAAATGTAATTTTTGTAATGGCATTTATTAAGTACCTATAATTATATTCGTATTTATGCGTGTACACATTTTTTTTTGTATATTTATTTATTTATTTTATAAAATAATATAAATGATTCAAATTTAATAAAAAATATATATATTTATATATATGTATTATCATTCCTATAAAATACCCAGAAAAGGGATTTTATAAATTATAGATTAGGAACGTGAATAAATAAAATAGTAAATAATGTTTAAAAATGATAAAATTATTATTGTCTAATATTTATGAAGAGAGGGAAATGGGGATATGTAAAGAATTGTCATTAATTTGGATGTGCAATAAGATCATCAGCGGCATTACTAACTTCATTCCATGAATAAGCCATATCATCATTTGTAGTAAAACGTGAACAAACAGCCATTCTTAAGAAGTAAACATCATTTATTTTTGATGGTACTAAATGTATTTTACCACGTCCATTAATTCGTTTTAATAATTGTTCATTTATTTCATTTGCACCCTTTAAACGGAAACAGACAAGACCCATTTGTACTTCTTCAACAACTTCAAAACGTGAATCATTAAGGCAAAGTCCTTCAAATTGTTTTGCATATCCAATATGATTTCTAATATGGGTCTGAATATTTTCAATACCGTATAATCTGAGAACGAACCAAATTTTAAGTGCACGGAATCTTCTTCCTAAGGGAATTTGCCAATGACGGTAATCTGGGGCTGATCCTTGTTGATCATGTTTCAAATATAATGGATCAACATTGAACGCATTCACTACCCATGTTGGATCTTTTAACCACATGGCACTGCAGTCAAAGTTAACCAACATCCATTTATGTGGATTAAAATTAAAAGAGTCGGCTGTTTCGATTCCTTTCATTAAATAACGATATTCAGGACAAATAAATGCAGAACCGGCATAGGCAGCATCAACATGACACCATACATCATATTTATTACAAACTGGTCCAATTTCATCTAATCGATCAAATGCACAGGAATTAGTTGTACCAAGTGTTGCAACCGTCTGAAAGCATTAAGAGTCAATTAGAGTTTATTTATCTCAGATTTGATTCTCGAAAATACTTACAAAAAATGGTATAAGTCCTGCTGCTAAATCTTCTTTAATTGCAATTTCAAGTGAATCACCACGTAATTTATTTTTATTATCAGCTTTAAGAGAACGTAATTTAACACCACCAAGTAATCCAGCTCTTTCAACTGATGAATGTGATTGTCCTATTTGAAAGAAATCAAAAAAATGTTTAAATCAATTTTCTAAAATATTCGTCAATATTCAGTAAAAAATATTTAAAGACAAGTAAAAAATTGAACACTTTGTATTTTTACTTCAGTAAGATGAGAAAATCTATATTCATATTTTATAATTGAATTTTCTTAAATTCAATTAAAAACAATATGCAATTTATCGTGATATTTCTCGTCTATTTAAGTGACAATATGAAAGCAAGTTTAATAAAATTTTGCGCATAGACTTTGATTTTACAAATTCAATTACAAAATATGAAAATATGAAAATGTGAAAATAGAAGAGACAAGGGTTAAATTGTATTTATACTGTCTTCGTTTTACTTTTTTTGTTTTCAACAAACCTGAACAATATCCAACCAATTTTGGTATAATCGCATTATCATCCATTTCTGGATTTTCTGCTTTAACTTGCTTAATTTTCTTTGCTTTAGCACCTAAAAGAGCAACCAATGTTGCTTCACTTGCTGTTCCCTGGATTACACCACCACCTTTTCCACCAGAACAGGCCAAAAATTCTTTTGGTAAATCTAACATTTTACCTAACCAATCTAACATAACAACTTCGAGTTCTGTGCATGCCGGACTCGCAATCTAAAAGATAACAATTTATTTTTAATAAATTCCAATTTATTCCTTAAATTTATTGAAATTACCCAAGTGAATCCAATACAAGCAATTGCACCACTTAACATATCAGCAACAATTGCTGGATAGGAATTCGCTGTTGGAAAGTAAGCATGAAATTTAGGTGAATGCCAATGTGTGACTCCCGGCATAATAACACGTTCAATATCTGACATAACATCTTGCCAACTATCAGGTTTCTCTGGTGCTGTTTCTGGAATCAGTGGACGTAAATAACCAGGTTCTACAGTGGGAAGAACACGTCTATAAAAAAAAAAATAGAAATTTATAAAATTAAAATATTATTTATTTGTTTTCATTTATTTCTAACAAATAATTGTTAAAATTTTCTAATAAAAACATATTTCACAACTTTTTCTGTTACTGTTGTATTTTTATTATACATTTTATTATTTGTTTGGCACGCGGATTTCTATCTGTAACATTTCCTTCATTACATTAGAAAACTACAAGTATTTTGTTTTTTTTTTTATTTGTAACTTGGCAATTTAATATTAAAAAAAAAAAAAATAAACAGAAACAAAATGCACGAAGTGAAAAAGTGAAAGCTAATTGGGTCAAAATATGGCAATGGGTAAATGAACGACCTTCAAAAAAAAATAAAAAAAAAACTTATATAATATTTTTTTATGCAATTCTTATTTCTTGTTTTTAATGAAGAAAAAAAAAATCTTATTTTTTTTTTCTATCTGATTTATCATTGATCTCCATAATGATCTCTATTTTCCCATAATTTTTATGAACGAAAGAAAAACAAAATAAACAACTACAAACTCATTTTTCTTATCTTTTTATATTTATAACTGAAATGAATTTTAAATTATTTTGTTACATTTATTTTTAGACATAATAATTATTACAAAAAGTCTGATGTAAAAGCTTTCCATTTAATTTCTTAAAACAAAAAAAAAGAAAACAGAAAAACTGAAAAAAAAAAAAAAAACTTTTCAATGTTAAATTTTTTTTTTGTTATTTTTCTTTTTAAAATCTGTTTTTTTTTTCTTCATTTTGGCGGCTTAATTTTTTTTTTATTAAAAGCACATTTTTATGCGTATGTAGACATTTTTTATTTATTTCTTGTCATCGATACAAAAATTTCAAGGTTCATTACATTATTGAATTTTATTTCTACTGTACGAAACACGTTATACAATTATTAAATTTTTTGTCGTTGATTGGTTTTGGTTGTCTTTAATAATTTAAGAAATAAAAATAAAAGAAAAAATATGTATGCACACAAATCACACAGAAATAAATTTAAAATCCGATTGACATGAATTAAATTAATTAATAAAAAAAATATATTTTTAATGGAAAACAAAAAAAAAAAATCTAAAATAAATTTCCATAATTATTTTTTTTTTCTACAAAATTTTTTTTTTGTTTTATCAAATTTACGTTATTTTTTATCTCCCTCTCTTAAAAAAATGCAAAAAATACCAAAACTGAAATATTTTATAAGCGTGGACGATTCAATAAATTTTATTTTATTTATTTTTTTTTATGAAAAATTGAAGAAAATCTGAATATTAAAAATCATGCAAAAAAAGAATTGAATTAATTTTTTATTCTTGTCTTCAATTCAATAGAGAATTGAAAATGTTAACAAGACAAAAAAAATTGATAATAATAATCGTCTAAGTATCTATGGTTTCACAACAGAATCCCATAGAATCGCATGTACTTTTTTTTTTACAATGAAAAAACCTCATACCTCCCTCTTCACTTCATCTCACCCTAATAATATAAAGAGGATTAGATTTTATGTTCTGCACAAATTTTTATTTTACAATTAATTAAAAACCAAATTAAAAATTAATAATGGAATTTGTTCTAAATAAATAAATCAGTGAGGTTAAGTGAAAATAATGTTTAAGGTGAATTTTAATTGAAAGAAACTTTAAAATATTTAACTTTATAATTTCTATGTAAATGTAATTGAATTGGTTCAATTTTATTTGTGAAAATTCTTTAAGGATTAAATCTTATTTCAGTCTAAGAATGATTTGTTAGAGTTTGGCGTCTAATTTGACTTGATTTTTGATTTGGCTAAACTTTTGATTTTTTAATGACATGCTTCTGTATATAAATTAATTAATAAAAGTACAAAAAAACATTTTGTTCCTCAAATAATGCGATCATTTCTCATTGACCAAAGGTTAATTCTAATTTAAACATGATTGAAAATAATGACAATAAAAAAAATATTCATACATGAATTTTGTCTTAAAATTTATGATCAATGTTCCATGTACAATTTTCTTTTCTTAAAAATTTAAGATTAAAAATTTTTTTATAGACAATTTAATAATAAACGTTGAAAATATTATTCATAAATATGAATTTTGAGTTTGATAATATTCATCCAATAAAAAAAAGAGAATGTCGGTCAATTTTAATTATATATTTAAATTTGAATTGCCTTTTTTTTTTTATTTCAGTTTTCATTTAAAGTTTTGTTTTTTTTTTTTTTTTTTTTTAATTAATGAAAAGAAAAAAATTTTCACAATGAAAATAAAAGTTATTACAAAATAATAATAATAATAATTATAGGTAAATATTTGACACATTTTTAGCTATAAATTTTACGAGTCTTAAAGGCTAAATTAAAAATTTCTAAAGAAATCAAAAGTATTGAAGGAAAATTTGAAAAATAAAAACACAAGAAATTTCACCAACAAAATTTTAAGTGACGATTAATTAAGATTCAACAACGGACAGTAATTATTACATGAAACATTTAAATGTTAAAGGGATCATTTAAAGTATCACTTAAAAATGTTGTGAAACTGATCCAAAAAAAAAAAACAAAAAGTGTAAAATATTTTTTTAATTCAATTAATTATAACCGAGGTAGAGCGAGAGTGATTGAGAAATTGAGAGATAGAGAAATATTTATTATACAATAAAATTTGAACAATGATATATTTGTCTGTCTGTTTAAGCCCTTGAACTGATTGGTACATTGTTTAAGTCAATTCAAGTTCATAATTTGATTTATAGAAATTTATATAAAGTACATTAACTTATTACAGAAAATCTGATTTATGTTATGGGAATGAGATGAGGGCGTTGAATTATAGGGGACCAAATGTGAATGGACAATTATAATTTTTACATTTCAAAATGAATAAATTGAATAAAATTACAAAACGTAAAGTTTTAAATAAAACTCACGCGAATTCTCAATTTATTTATAATTTATTAATAAAAAAAAAGTTCGTTCACTACAAAAGAGAATCTCAATAAATTATTTGTAAACTTTGAACTTGACAAATTATTAATAGAATTTATAATTCAGTGAATGATTTGAAAGATTATTGCCAAAAAAAAAAAATATTCATAACGAGTTTCACAAAAATTTATATGTGAAAAAAAAAAAATACGAGAACACGAAATTCAAGAAGAATTTACGAAAGAAATCAACAAAAAAAAATAAAAAAAAAATTGCAAAGCCAAAATCCCTTACGTTAAAAGAGAGTTAGCGTATTTTTTTTTTTTTTTTGCGTTTACCGCAAATATCAAGGCCTTTTTTTTTCGTACACAAATTGTAAAAAGTAGTTCTGTCAATATTTCAGTCAATATTCATTAATTAATTCTATTCTAGAGAACCAGTTCAATAATAAAAATTTAAATCTATTTAATAGATTAAGAATCAAATATAAAATCACAAATTGAAAGAATTGACTTTTAGACAGACAGGTTACTTGAACATCTTAATAAAAAAAAAAATAAAAGACAGCAACAACAGAAAATAAATGAACTCAAAAGAAAGAAAGAAAGAAATAAAAAGTATCCGTTTTAAATTACCAAAAAAAAATTAGACATAATGTTAAGTTTCTTCACCTTCTTAAGAAAAAAAAAAAAAATATATATATACAAAAAATAAAATCTCTGTAAAGAAACAAGCAATACACACACAACAACTGAGTCATTTTTATTTATGTTTCGTTATTCTCACTGTTAACTTTTTGCACAATCACTAAAATAATATGATTATTGTTATTATTTGGATGATTGCAACAAAATATTTTTAGAAAACCGAATTTAATAGAATTCATTTAATGGTGCGATTGCAACAAAACAAAAAAAAAAATAAAAAAATAAAACAAATAAAAACAAGAAAATTGTGGAAACCAGAAAAAAAATTAGAAATTAATAGAACCGTGTCGATAATTATTTTTTGTTTTTTTTTTCTTTCATTCTTGTTTTCATTGAAACAAAAAAAAAAAATGTTTATTTTTCTGTTGGGTTTTCTTGTCTTAAATTTTAAATGATGCGATTAAATAATTTTTGAGGTGTGTCTTTTTTTTATTTCTTTTTACCAGCGAAAAAAAAAAAATCTCTTAGAAAATTTATTTTATTTAAACAAATTAATATAAAATTCAAAATTAAAAATATATTTTTTTGGTGATAAAACAAATCGGATCGTTAAATATTTATTAATTGTTTTCAATTAATTTAATAAATATTTAATATTTTCTTTTCAAAACAAAAAAATTATTTGCATTTCTTCAAAAAAAAAAATTAATCATTTTTTTTTTCTCTGATTTAATTCTGCTTAAAGAAATATGAAGAAAAAAAAACACACAAAAATGACACAATTAATAACAACAACAAAATAAATAATTTGATGGGGAAAAAACATTTTCTGCATTCGCATAATTTCTTGTACTTTCCAACATTCAATTTACAGAAATCAAATACCTACAATCAATGACCGCACCAACAACAAATTACGAACAATCAAATAAAAAAAAAATCAAAAATTCCAAGTATTCAAATGAGACACACGACACTCAAAAAAAAAAAACGTAAAACGTTTTACACACGCTCTACACAATTTCAATTTCTTCTTTAACCTCTTCTTCTTCTTCTTCTTCTTCTTCTTTGTCTTCTTCTTCTTCTTCTTCATCTTATATAAAGTTAAATAAGAGAATTGTAAAAAGAGACAAAAAAAAAAACCTCAACTGATTAAATCTGTTATTTTTTATTTTTTTTTTTATTACTCACCGATCTCTTATATTCTCTAAATATTCAGCAATGTAATCAACCATTTCTTTGGCGAAGTCTTTAAAGTCTGGCGCCTCCATGTCTATCTAGGAAATAAAATTAAAAAAAAAAAAAGTGTTATTAAAATAGTTTCTTATTTGTTACTTTCGGAAAATACATTTATATAATTACAACTAAGGACAATAACACAAAAATAATAAGACAATATAATAATAACAACATCAAATGCAATATAACAATAAAAAGTAAGCACGGATAAATGAATTAACAGCAACAAAAAAAATACAACAACGACAACAAAACAGAAATTTAACAAAAAAAAAAAAATAAACCGCCGTTTATTTTTACTTACAGATTTTTTCTCATTTTTCTTACTTTCCATATTTTCCATTTTGATTTTCTTTTGTATTTTATTAAAGAGAAAAATTCTTTTAATTTTTTTTTTATTCTAAATTTTCAATGAAAAAAATAAAAATTGATAAAATTTAAAATTTATTGATTGAAAATTGTAATTTTCTAATAAAACTTATTTATTGTAAAGTTGATTTTTGTCTTTCATAAGAATATTTAAAGGTAACATAAGTGACAAGGTTAATAATTTATTGTGACACACGAATAAACAGAATTTAATGCTGCGATTAATAAGAATCAGAAATAATCAATAAATAAATAAATCAAAAAAAAAAAAACAATCTAAATAAAATATTACTTTTTATTATTAATTTTATTTAAGACAAGAGACAAGAGACAAGTGACAAGATTTTTATTGAACAACAACAAAAGTCCTACACAGAAAAACAAGAACTTGAAAATTGAAGGAGAACAAAAACAAAAAAACAAAAACAAAAACAAAAAAAACAAACTGCGATAATTCGAGTTGACAAAAAAAATTTTAAATTAGAAAAAAAATAAATAATGATTGATTTTTATTAAATATTTATTTAATTAATTATATTTTTTCGCATTCTATATTTTAATAGTTGTCCGTCGTGACCATTTACTTAGTTCAAATATGAAAAATAAAATCCGTTTTATTTTTGTCGTCAATTTATACGTAATTTACAATTACAACTATTTTTTTTCTCTTTCTCTCATTACACAGAAAATTCATTTAAAATTTAATCGTATTTGATTCGTTGGTTCTTTCTAAAAATCTGTTCAAGACTTAACGGTCTGATCTTATCTTTTAATTTTAACAAAAAGATAAAAAAAAATAAAGGGATTAAATATTTTGTGTAAAATGACCCAAGGTAACTTGGGTACCTGCATTTTTCAGTTATTTACGAATTCCCAAAAATTTAATGAAAACAATTCTGACGAAATTCAATTAATGAAAAATATCGACAAACACACGGAACTCATTTGTTTTAAAAATGAATTTCTTAAGAAATAAATAATGTGACAATATTTTTACTTTTTACATTTAATTTTAAACTGAGGAATGAAGAAGGGGAAAATTTTTTTTTGTCATTAATATTTTGTACCGGATTTAAACTTCACTTGCATTTAATTCCCTTTCTCTCTGTGTGTGTGTGTGTGTGTGTGTATTTGTGTTGATTGTTGTAATTTAATAGACTAAATTTAATTACCACAATTTACCACAAAAAAAGGGAGAAAATAATTAAATTCATTCACTTTGAAAAAACTTACCGATTCTTTTTTTTTTTTTGGTGTTGTTAAAAATAAAACTTTTAAGAAAATTCAAAACTAAAAATTCACAAAAAAAAACCAAAAATTTTCTCACACAAAAATCACCAACAAAAAAAAAATTTAACAAATTTTTTTTCTAAATTAAAATAAAAAAAGAAATTTTATCAAAAAAAAATAAAAAAAACTTTTCCAATTTTTTTACTTTATTGAATTTTCAATTTTTTTTTCTGTATTAATTTCCTTTCAACTTTTCTTCTTTTTTTTTAATTTTGTTTTTTTTTTTATCTTATTTAATAAATACAAAGAAAAAAAAAATGTAATTTAGTTTTTTTCTTTCTTTTATATTTTGTTTATAACGTTTTTATTTTTGTCCACTCATTTGAAGTGTTTATGGTTAACTGAAAATCTCTACTGTTTCTGACAGGCTTTTTATAAAGGCAGCCGTTCTCTTCATTTCAAAATTCAAACAACATCAAAACAAAAAAAAAAAAACAAAAATAAAATTTATACGAGAAAAAGAAAAGAGATGGTCGGAATTGGTTTTGTTGATGGTTGATGGTGGTGGTGGGGGGGGTTGTTGTGTTATAGGGTGTTGTAGAGTAGGAGGGAAGTGTGTGTATGTAATACATATACATTATATGGATGTATATTCATATATATGCATACGAAAAATTGTAGTTAAAGTTAGTTAGCCTTAATTCGGTATATGCGTAAAATACAATTTATTTATTTATTTATTTTAACAGAATTTTATTTTTAATCGTCTCAACTCTTCTTACATAAATTTACAGAACAAAAAAAAAAAAAAAACAACAACAAATAAAAATCTGTAATTTTATAATATGACGTGAATGTGAACTAAGAAATCAATTCAGCTGATTCAATTATTAATTTTTAAAAAAATAAAAAGAAACAATTTTTGGTCCTCACTTTTGTGTTTAAAAATTTTCAATATTTTTTTGCTGTGACCACAACTAAAATTCAATTATTATTATTATTTTTATTTAGAATTTAAATTGATTAAAAAAAAAAAAACAAAATATGGAATGAAAAAAAGAAAATGATCTTAAAATAAATCAATCAATAAATCAATAAAAATTAATTTAAAAATTATGCAATAAATTTATGATTTCTGCTTTTGATTTTCTTTAATTTGTTTAAATTTATTCAATTTTTGTTGCTTCTTTTTTTTATTAATTTTATTTTATTTATTTACATAAAAGATGTCATCGAGTCAATAGTATTTTCTTAGAATAAAAAATGCTCTTATCTTATCAGTCATTATAACACTTTTATTTTTATTTAAATTATCTAACTAATTTAATTATAAATATTCATGCAATTGTATTTGTTGTATTTAAAATTTTTTTTTTTTATATGATTATGGCTGCCTGCCATTTGTAAATAAAACGTCCAATGCCAGGGCCATTTAATAAACAAATAGAAGAACAGTTTTTGGTTGTTGTTTAATTTAAAAAAAATTTATTTCTAAGAATCAGAAAATTATTTTTAGTAAATAAGCATAAAATATATGATCGCGTATAAATATAATCAGTGTAAAATAATAATATCAGTTAGTAACACTGAATTTTTCCGAGATCTTTCATACTATTGCGAATTGAAGGTGGGAACTTTTAATGATTTAATACTTCTTAAAATTTCTCACAGACACGATTATTGATCAACGACAATAATGATACATTTTCTTGTACTTTCCCTAATAATCTGGCACAAAATGATATTCCCATAGTAGTGGAATTTGATCTCATCTTCAAATTTGTGTTAAGAGAGACCAATAATGAAAGAATAAGATTATTTATTATTAAGTTCTTTGACCTGAACAATGGATCAAATGAATGAATTCTCAGAAAAAGAATGTTAATGGCGAATTTCACTTTTAATCAAAAAAAAATGAAAGAGTGAACAATATACAAGCGAATGTATAAAAGAGCAAAAATATATTCAAGATCAAATTATATAATTCGTGTGAAATCCAAAAAGCCAAGAATCCAAAAAATGATTAATTAATAAATTTACGGTAAATTTTTTACTACGATTAAAGAAAAACCCCATGATCAGAAATAAATTAATTTTACCTAAATTCCAAAATTTTTAGATAAGAAAGTTACCATTCAATATAAACTTAACAATAAATTCTTTTTACAAAAACAACAATAGGATATAAAAGTAACATTTTCTTCTTTTATTTTTTCTTTTCTTTTACGTATTTCCCATTTTCTTATGTTTTTTTTTTTTATCCTCCATATTCAACAGTTGAGTAAATCAGAACTAGAAAATACTCAAAAGAATAAAGTGGTTTGGACGACGACAACGATTCATTTTCCTTCTATTTTTCTCTCTTTCTCTCACTCCATTTTCATTTTATTATTCTTCTAGAAGGCTACATAAATGATAGAAAATCAGAGAGAGGGTTAAAGTAAAAAGAAGAAAAGAAAAATAAGGGAAAATCTGATGTGCAGGGTTTTCAATCGTTTCAGGGTAAATCATTAAAAATAATAAAAAAGAAAAAAAAATGAAAAAATGGACAACAAAAAAAAAATGTGGAAACTTTTTAAAACTTTTCTTTTTGTTTTAAAAATTTTCCCATCAGACAAGAAAATAATTTTATGAATTTTCATAGAAATACAAAAGATAAAGATTTTTGTTTTTGTTGTGCCCTGATACATTTTATAGAGAGAAGTGGGATTATAAAGGGAGAGGGTGAAACAATTGACTAAATTAAGCGTTACAGGAAAATGTTTCACTTCATTCCCTAACTAAAGGATTCATTCCTTTTTTATTGTTGTATTGTGGATTTTCTATATATTCTTTAATAATACTAAAAATGACTTTGACATGGATGATGGAATAATGTTTAACAATAGAGAAAGAATGAAAGAGACAGATATATTGTAAATGTGAGAAGAGATGTAAGAGGTACGGATGATAAAAATCATTTTCAATGAATTGCATATTTTTTTTTTTTTTTTGTATTTTCTTATTTTTCTCGATCAAAGATTTTTCTATTTGTTTGCACAAATAGTATCTATAGAAAAAGTCGTTAGGATGTAAGAGAAAAATGTTGTGGTTTTCATAAATTTTAAAAATTTTGTCTCAAAGACGATTCTAAATAATATTTAAATAAGAACGATAAAAATATAGTCTAGCCAAAAAGTTGACCGCATTAAATAATTAGATTATTGAGTATGATTTATGACTGACAGGTTTTTTTTTCTATTATTATTGTGGTTGAAATTAGTCGATTACGATGTCAACGGTGAAAAAAAAAAAAAAATTACAAAAGAAATTTACATAATTTTTTTTTGTGGGGAATTTTATCTTGAATTTTAAATGAAAAAATTTTGTTCATTAAATTACTTGGAATAATTTTGAGAAATTATCAGAAAATATTTTGTAAAAATTGTATGTTTCTGTCTCAATTCAGCACTGAAAATATATGACGTCATTTCCACCTAAGAAACTTTTATCAAATAAGTCTAAATCGAATAAAAGTTAATATTATTAATGCAATTCCGTTTATTATGCAATAGAAAATATTATACGAACATTTTAGCAGCATGTGAAAAAAGTTACCTACAAATCTATAGAATTCAATTTGTATATTTGTGTGTGTGTGTGGTGTGTGTGATAAACGATGTTGAAATGAATTATTCATAAGGAAAACAGATATTTTCGTCCAAAGAAAATATATAGTGTTTGTTAGTGATATGGATTCAGGATAAGGATGAGGAAAAAAAAGAGTGGTGTTACTTTCTAGTAGGGGCCATAAGATAAGATTGAATAATAATCTATTGAAAGAATTTAATTAATTAATTTAATTTTAGATTCTTGAGTGGAGTTCACAACTTTTTCAGAATCCTTTACCATTAATGAAAAACGGATATTTGTTGAATGAAATAGTTAAATTTGAGTTGTTAATTTTCTCATCTGACAATTTTTTACAATTTTGTTAACTTCAAGTTCACCACTGGAAAAGAAAATAAAACAGAAATCTCTTTTATTTTTTTACTTAATGCTATATTCCTTTGAACATAAATCATTCTTTCTCTTTTCTATTTTTCATTCCTTTTTTTTTTCTTCTTGAAAGGATTTTTTTCTTTTTATCCTTTAAGTGGTTAAAATAGTTTCATTGTTAAACTGAGAATACTTCAAAGAGTTTTTATTTATTTAATGGTTTACATTTTGATTCACTGAATTTTATTTTGAAATTTTTTTTTTTTAAAGAAAAATAAATTTTTAGAGTAAAGTTTTTCTTTTCTTACTTTGTATTTTTATAACGACAAAATTGAAAAATGAAAGTTATAAATATTGGAATCTTACGGTTTCCTAATATAAAAGGAAGTTCTAGGATAATATATAATTGAAATTATTCGGATAATTCAGAATAATTAATAAAATAATAAACAAAAAAACGAAATAAATTGCAAATGATTAGTTTTTATTCTTTGGAATTTTTATTGCTTGATTTCTGTTTAGAATTAACTTCAGTTATACATTTGATTAAACTACGGAAAAACAGAAAACAAAGTTCATTTTGTAATAATTGATTCTTAATGTAATTAATTCAAGTTCATACAAATATATAATAATTTATATTTCAAAAATATAATTGCAAAAATGTCTTTAAAAAAATATTAGATCCTTGTAATCTTTACATCATTTTAACATTCTCTGCGGAATGATTTCCTTTTACTGTTTCAGTACTGATATTTTTTTGTAAATTTTTATTTCGAATTCTTTTCTTTTCCTTTTTTGGCGACCTGGCAAAAACGAATTCATCAATTAGATTCTCTTCATCGCTTAAAGATAATAAATTATGATTTTCAATCCTTTCATCATCAGGAAAGGAAGATTGCTTTTCATCACTAAAATAATTAAAACATATACAAAATATTATTAAAAATTATTCTATAAATTACTTAATTACAATTTGTGGTTTAAAATATTCATGTATTTTCTCAGGTCTTTTCAAATTTATAAAATAACTGAATTTTCATGACAAAATCACGACAAACTCTGAGTGGTAATGTTTTTAAATTTTCATCATTAGATATCTGCAATTAAAAAAACTATAATTTAATTTATTAATAAGACGATCTTTTAAATGTTTGCACGTCGTATATGCTTTAGATTTTTGTTTACAACTTGTAAAGATTTTAACCTATTATTTAATTTTTTTTAAATGAAAACCATATACTTACAGTAACTTTGGTACAAAAAACTCATCAAATGTTCTAAAATTGCTTATCAGTTCAATATCAATCCTCTGACTTTCTAAGTTTACAAATGTTTCGGCAAATGCAAAATTTGCAAATTTGCATTGCAAATTATTATGTTTTTATTTTTGTTTCAAAATGGCGTTTTTGACTTTTTTTGCTATTTATGTTGTTGTTTTAATCCACCGAACTCAAAATCAACATTTAATTTTGGTTTATGGCAATGCTGTGAAATTAGTGCCATCTTTCTGTGAAATGGATAACAAATGAAAAATATTTCAGTGTTTATGTTCATAAAAAAATTTTAATTTTCCAATTTCTGTTTCTATAAATATTAACAATCATTATTTTTTATGCTATATACTAAATTTGGCTTATCATTATAATGATATACGCATAAAAATAAATTTATATTGTACATTATAATCTTTCAATCATTACATAATATAAAAACTAAAACTTTTTTCAAATGCCTTAAACAACAAAAACAAAAGAAAAAAACAAACAACAAAAAGAAAAAGTTTTTCCAATTTTTATTTTTCCCAAACGCATCAGGTAACAAACAAGAAAAAGAAAGAAAAAGAAGGAAAAGAGAAAATTGTATATAAAAACTTTAATTTCGTTAAATACGAAATCGTAGATTTTCTGATTTTGAACTGAATTTTGAATGAACATAATTATTTTGTTTGCCTAAATTCATAAAAATTATAATTCAAAATTTTTTCTTAATAATTTATGTTGCCAAATTATGACGAGTATTATTTGAAAGAAATTCAAAAAACGAGAAAAAAGTAATTATTTAATTAATAAAAATTCAAAATAAATTAAATAATTAAATTTATTATTAAGTAAGAAATTTTAAAATTTCTCTCCAAAGTTTGAAATTCTCCCAAAATTATATCAAATGTTCTTACATTTTTTTTGTTTAATTAAACATTTAGCAATGGAATGAAACGAAGAAGATAATTAACAGAAAAATTATAAACTTTTTTTTTTATTTGTTGGTGGGGTTAGGTTTATTTGTTTTCCTTTAAAACAAAATGTTTTTGTCCCTTCTCTCTCCAATACTCTCTTTCTTTCTCTTTTCATATAATCTTCTATTTGTCGTTTTTTTTCTCTTTCAGTATTTTTTTTTTTTTTTTTATGAATAATGATTGTTGTCCTCTCGACAAAATTTTTCCGTAATCTTCTCAATCTTGGAAATTATTATTATAATAACAACAACAACAATAATAATAAACGTATATAAACGAACGAATATCCATTCAAGATAAAACAACAACAAAAATCAACAACAGAAAAAAAAAAAAGAAAATGTATAACGAATGAACAGCAAAAGAACGGGGGGGGGGGGGAAATTATAAGAGAAATTAATTTATTTACCCCAAAAAATAAAATAAGATAACTTTTCAATTTTCATTTTACGGTTAAAAGTCACAAGAACCAAAAAATATTTTTTCGTCGTTCACTTTTTTTTTTTTTTTTTTATTCCTTCTTCTTCCTTCTTCCTTCTTCGTCACTGGTTGGTATAATAGGAAAAATAAGTAACACACCAAAAAAAAAAATAAATATATAAGACTTTGTTAAATAAAAATGAGAGAATATAAGAGAAAAGAAACGAGAGAAAGTGAAGAGAGAGAGAAAAAAAAATAAAGAAGAAGAAGAAGAAGAAGAAAAAAGGAAAGTATATGAAAACAGGCGACTTCAAGGGCTTTTTCAATTACAATAATAATTTGCTTTCAATTTTAATTTCACCCAACAAAATATGAACAACAAAAAGAAGAAAAATTCTGTATTTTCTTCTTCTTCCTTTTTTTTCCCCTTTTTTCTTTGTTTTTTGTTTTTTGTTTTTTTTTTTTTTTTTTTTTTGTTTTCTTTTTCTATTTTCTAACGAAGCAAAAATAATATGATGATGAAACAGAAATAATATTATGAGTAAAAGTGGTACAGTGTGGTAAATGTGAAGGAAATGGAGTTAAGGGAGTGATATGGATGAATGAATGGTGAGATGGAGAAGATGTGAATCCTTATATAGTCTCGTAGAATATAAAGAAAAATTTGGTAAGGACTATTATCCTCTATTTTTTTTTCTTGTATAAATATAATTTGTGTTTTTATTATTATTATTAGAATTTTCTTCTTCTCCTTATACTTCGTCTTCTTCATCATTCCACATCACTTTTTTCGGTTTTCTTCTTCCAATCATATTTTCGTTGTATCAAAAAAAAATTTCTTTAATGGCATTTTTCTTCGTTTTTTTTTATGTCTTTGGCAAAAAAAAAAAAAAATAAAAAAGAAGAGAAAGACAAAACAAGAAAAAGAAAAAGGTGTAGAGAGAGAGAGAGAGAGAGAGAGAGAGAGTGTGAGTGTTTATATGGGTGGTATATGTTGCGTATTATGTTGAATGTAAGTGAGAATCGTCTTCTCAATATAACATACCGAGGATCATCGTCTCTCTTATTTTTCTTCTTCACTTGAAAAGTTTCGATTGTGTATGGATTTTTATATTTTTTCCTCCTTCTTCTTCTTCTTCTTCTTCTTCTTCCCTTAAGGTGTACGTGAATGGAATAATATACAATTTGTGTCTTAAAAGGAATGAACGCATTTATACACAAAACACACACATCCACACACATGTGTGCACAGAAAACACACACACACACGTTATTTTTTTATATTTGAAAAAGAGGGTGGTGGACAGGGGACAGAAGGCAGTATGAGTTGATAGGATGTTTTTTTTTTCTTGTGGTGGATAATGTGTGAGGGAAGACGGGTGATGACAAGAGTAAGAAAGAATGTATGTTTTATTATATCGTTTTAAGAGAAAAGAAAAAATGTCACAACACCAAAGGCTCTGGGCTCAGGAATCAACTAAAATAAAAGAAATATTAAAGAAAGAAAGAAAGAGAAAGAAATATTTCAAATATAAGAAAAAAAGAAAGAAAAATTAAAGTGGAGTAAAAAGAAATTCTTGGAAAAAAAAAATGAACAAAATAAATAATAAATTTTATTTGAAATCTTTGAATGAAATTTTGAATTTTTGATTTATTATTAAGGAATAAAATTTTACCCAGGAGGAGGGTGGGGGCGGGGAGTGTATATGGCCATAATGGGAAAACTTCAATGAAACACAATAATCGTTATCACTTTTGAAATTATTATGATTCGTTTCTTTTATTATTCAACTTTTACAATACTTCCTGCGTACAAAGACCCCAAAAAAAAATTATTCTTCTTCTTCTTTATCTTATTTTGAATTAGTGTTACCATATTGTCGAAAGAAAAAAAAAGCATATCGTTTTTTACGTCATCTTGTCGTTTAACTTAACCAATTTTTATTTCTTTCTTCTTATTTTTGAAATTCAATTTAGTTTTTCCTCTTTTTTTTTTTTTACCTTCATCTTCTTATACTTACTCGTCTCTGTCTTTCTTTCGATTGTATAAGATGCGCGATTTTTTTCTTCGTCTTCTTTTCTTTTTCGTCTTTTTCAATAAATAATCTCATTTTGAAAAAAAAAAAGAAAAAAAAACTGTCGATATTTTATTTATGGATCTCCTCTCTTCTACCCTTCCACCATCTTTTACACCCACCATCACTTTTCTTCTTTACAATATATACATTTTCAGGTTTTTCTTCTTCTTCTTCTTTTTTTGATATCACATTTTTATTTTGACACAAACATATAAAAAGACCTCATCGAAAACGAAAAGCGAACCAAGAAAAAGAAAAAAAAAAAGAGGTGAAGATTAAAGATTCGATTTGGGTGTGTAAGGGAAAATGTGAAAGAAAAAAAGGCGAAGTATAGAAGAAAATAGGAAAAGTAACAAAAAAAAGAAAATAGAGAGAAAGAGGCAAATAAATCTTATAAAAGGCAGAAAGAAAAAAAATATATACGAAAATGTTCCTTTTATATTTTTGAATGTATCACATTTACAAAATGTTTTTGGTGGGAGGGGTGGCTGTGAGGGGTTTTATGAAAGGAAAAAATATAGTGAAAATAAGTTGTAAAGGTTGAACGAGGTGTGAGAGGGAAGTGAAATGTTTATAGCGTTAGAATATATAAGAAGAAGAAGAAGTCTGGGTACGGGTTTATTGGGTTATAGTTTTCTAAAATGATGAACTGATATTATGAATATCCATGCAGAGAGAATGAAATAGAGAGAGAGAGAGAGTAAGAGAGAAAGCGAGAGAAAGCGAGAGAAAGAGAGACTAAGTGTAAAGTTTAAGGTGGATTTCATTGAATTAAATTGAATTTATATCAGCTACTATATTTATCCATCGACATATATATGTGTGTGTGTGAGTGTGACGATAAGAAACAGACGATAAAATAAGAAACACCTCCTAACACCAACAAAAAAAAAACAACAAGAAATTCACACCATATACACATCACGTGTATGGTACCTATCATGTATGTATGTCCACAGGTGTATTTTCCAACGAACAAAAAAATAAGAGAACAAAAACAACATATTTGATATTTTCTGTGAAACAGAAAAAAAAAAAAATAAGAACAATTTAGGGGAAAAAAGAAAACTCTCGGGGCATCATCCTTATTTTCCTTTATCAAAAAAAAAAAAAAAAAGAAAAAAAGAAAAACACAAGAAAGAATTATTTCTTTGTCAATAATAAGAAGATGGACAAAATAAATTACCTTGAAATTTGATAGCAAATTTCCTTGGTTCATTTTATTTTTACAAAAAAAAAAATTATTATCCTTATCCAGACAGACAGGCAGACAGAAAATAAATAAAAAGAAAAAAAAAAAACAAATTAAAATGGACAATTTACCCAAAGAATACAAAATATGTAGGTTATTGTGTCAATGTGTCTCCCATCTTTAAACTTTTATTTTTTTTTTTTTTTTTGTTTAAAAATGTGAAAATAAAATTTAATTTTATACTTGAAAAGATTTACTGCTAATTAGAAGAGAAGTTAGGAGGATTCCATTCTTTTCTTCTTTCATAGTTAACGTTCTCTGTATAAATGACGATAGAATTTCATTTTATTTTTGAGTTTATAAATTTTTTGTTTTCTTTTAATAATTATTGGTTGTCATAATATTTTTCACAATAAAGAATAAAGTCGGGTGAACGTTACTTTTTTTTTCTTTTTTGGGTTCATATAGAGAACTTTCATTTTTGGAACATAATTTCGTTAGAAAAGAAAATGTTGACATTTTGACAGAAAAGAATAGAAAGGAAAAATAATAATAATAATAATAATAATAATAATAATAATAATAATAATAATATTAATGTAACCTTAACGTACTTATACGTATCCTATACGTTACGTTACGTTATGTTATTATTTATGTATTTTATTATTATTATTATTCGATAAAATATTGATGGCAATATATTTTTGTTAAACTTCCTGTCATATCTGATTATGACAATGAATTGGGTCCTTCACTTAACACATCCGTTTTTGTCTGCTTTGAAATATTATACACACGAAATAAACGATGTAATGATTTTGGTATGGGATTTTTTCTGATATTGCGTTGGATGAGTGAGAGGAGGCAAAGTGAGGAAGGAAAACAAAAAAAGAAAAAAAAAAAAGGAAAAAACGTTAAAACATAATTTATTCTTTAGGATGTATGATTTTTTTTTTTTGGTTCAATTTGGTTTGGGGAAAGTGGATGAATTTGTACCATTATGAGAGGGTAACTATGTGAAGCGCGTATATATCTGTATATACATGTGTAAGCATATACATATATACATATATGCATGTGTATGTATGTATTTATATCTTAGATAGTATTGCCTGATTGATATAATTTTGTTCTCAAAATAACGTAAATGATTATAATAAGATTAGTTAAGAAGATTGGAAATAATTAATAAAGATTATGTATCCTCGTAATATCTATGTGTGTATGTGTGTATATTGTGTTGTGTTGCTTTATATATATATAGTTGGATAAGGGTGATTTTCTCTATATATGGAAGATTGATTTTTTTTAGATATATCTTTATTCTATGTATGTCCCATTGTGCTTGTGTTTGTGTGTGTGTGTGTGTGTGTGTGTGTGTGTGTGTGTGTGTGTGTGTGTGTGTGTGTGTGTGTGTATTTATACAGAATAGATATACTAATATGTATTATATATAAATATAACCAACAGGATCTATCTATCTAAATATATGCGTCTTTGACTATCAAACATAATAAGTGAAAAAGAGAAAAGTTTCATGTGTTTATAACCTAAATTGATGATATCTTAATTAAGATTAAACTAAAAAGGAAAAGCTAAAGTGTTATACTTATACACACGGATACATACATACATCTAGACATACATACATACTCATTATGTACATAAATCTACTTATATTATAGATTCACACACATTATAATAATATTTTCTAAAAAAAAAAATAAAAACGGACTTTTCCTAAAAGTTTTATAAAACTTTACCATCGTGCTTTTCTTCTCTAACAAAAACAAAAAGGAAAAAATACAAAAATAATTATCATAAAATTAAATTTTTTTATATTTTTTGGTTGCAACTTCTGTTTTTAATATTTTCTAATTTTTGTTTTTTTTTTTAATTTTTCCTAAATCCGTAAATTTTACAACATATAATAAAATTATAATTTGTTTCAATTAACAACCAAAGAAAATAAAAATCTAACGTCATATTTATTCTACTCACCTCCCTAACCTCCCTCTCTTCATACTAATAATAACAGAAATCTTCATGATGGCTAATTACGTGAATATGTTATTCTTCTCAACTGAGAAACTTTCACCTTTCACCTTTCTTTTTTCTTTTTCTTTATTCTTTTTTTAGAGCTAACCAATTATTTTCTATTGTGTTTATTTTTCTACCTTTCTTAACTTTTCTTTTACATCTTATTTTTCTAACCCTTAAAAGTTATAATATAAATAAATAAAAAAACACAATAGAACCATCGCCGCGCACAAGTATCCCATACCAACCCTTAAAACACCAATACCAATTGAATCTTTTACACCGCACTCAAAATTATTTTTCAGATCATTTTTAACATTCTATTATTATACACAAGTACAAGAAAATAATTCCAAGTACTTCTATAATTATACACATTGAAACACCCCTCATACCATAAGCATACAAATTTTTTCATTTAATTTATAAAAAAATAACAAATTTTAAAATTTACTCTTCTGAATAAACGAAACGTAAAACGCACAAAAAAGAAAAATTAAGTTCAACGTTTCGGTTTATTTTCTTTTTTTATTTCCCCGTTTTCGTTTTTCTTTGTATAAACTCAAATAACTCATTCCACTTAATTTCCATTCAATATAAATACCTCTACTATTTTACAATATTTCAATATCAACACCATCACCAACCAATCACCCACCCATCACCAACCACCAACATTCTTATACCGCATACAAAAAAAAAAAAAAAATGTATTGATCGTTTATTATTATTATTATGATTATGATTTTCTACAATTTTTCTTTTCATATTAAAAATATATGTATAGGTAACAGATATTTTTTTTTACAAGCTTTCATTTTTCTTTATTCCTTTATTTCATTTTAATTTTAATTTTTTTTTTTTTCATTTCATTCACAAATAATAAATACCACAAAATTGTTGTATGAATTTTTATGTATATAAATATTAGAAAATAATGTGTAATAATTTTGTTACAAATACTTAATGTCAGATGTGTGTGTGTGTGTGTGTGTGTGTGTACGTGTGTATTCATAATTCCACCAAATAATTTATACGTATATTGGGAACTCATAAACTCATACCAAAAAAATATCATTGCCTTTTATATAAAATTTTCAATTATTCTTATTTAACAATTCATTTTACATATTTTACATATTTTATTACCATTTATTATTCTTAACATTAATACTCATGTATAAACATATGTATTTGACTATAAATACATAATTGTACATAAGACCGATAAAAAAAAGAAAGAAAGAAAGAAACAAATGAAAGAATGAATTCATATACCGCATTTTTACCATGTGATCTCTGATATTTTCACCCATATTCTCTACTTGACTTGTTTCCAATTCTTTTTCTTTTTCCTTCTGTTTTCCTTTTTTTTGTTGATTTCTTCTCTCTTTTCTCTTTGCTTTTTTTTTGTAAATTTTGCTGAAGAATCAGTTTCTCATTCCACTCATTTGTTGTTGTTGTTGTGTTTTTTTTTCGTTGGAATAAAACGGAAAATACAAAAAAAGAAAAGAAAAAGAAAAAGGGAATACATCGAAATCGATTATAAAACGTACGTAAATTTCCAACATACAAATTTTCTTCACGTTATTGTTGTTGTTCTTGTTTTGGTTTTCTTGTTTTTTTTTTTCTTTTTCTCATTTGAAACCCCAAATTTGGGTGGTATTCGTCTCGTTCAACATAATATGCCTAACTCAGCTTTTTCTTCCTGGTTTACTACAAAATACAAATAATATTAATTGTCAGTGCGGTTGTTCTTATATGTTTGTGGGGTTTCTTTCCATTCTGAAGAAACCTTCACGTTTTTTTTTTTGTGTAAATTTCATTACCAGATTCTACAATTTTTTATTTAATTCCAACTCAATAAATGGATAAATTAATAATTTGAATTTTATTCTATTTTGTATTTTTCTGTCTCCCGATAGAATTTCTTTTCATTCTTTTTAAAGTTGACGTAAACGACGATAATTTATTATTCAATAGAACCAAAAACTATTTTCTATTAAAATGGACAATAGATTTTTTATTCCCAGTTGTAGTTTAGAGTTTCTCATCCCGAGAAATAAATGCAAATTAATCAAACAAAAAAAAAAAAATATTAAATATTTATTGAGAAATGACTTCGATAATTTGAATAATTTGCCGATTGTATTAAACTGTCTTCATGAATTCCAACATTTATATTTGTAATTATTTAATGAAATTTTCATTAAATTAAATGAACAGAAATTAATTTATTACAATTGTGAATTTCTTTACAGAATAATGACCCCTGACAGAATAATTTATGTTTTACGTCACTGTATTACCCATATAATAATCTTCTCTTTCTCTACACTTTGTAAAATGTTAGATTGAAAACCATTTCCATTTATTTATTATCTAAGACTTATTACTCAATACACATACACACACACACACATACACATATACACCATACATATGTACACACATGTTAACCTATTTCAGGTGAAATCTCTTTGATTGCTTCTGTAATATAATCGTGATATGTTTTATGTTGTGTAACTCTATAGATGGGTGGTTAAATTTTTGGAAAGGAAATCGTTTGTCATTTAAAATTGAATTTTATATTTGTATATATAATTTTTCCCTCTACTTCTTTTATTTTTTTTCTTCTTTTTCCTTAAATTTAAAATAAATATAAAGTGACTATACTTTTATAGAGAATTTTATCTGTATGTAATTTTCAATTTAAATCTTTTATTATTCTGTTACTTTTTATAAAGAAATATTTATATCCAAATTCAAATAAAATCCGTGGTTCTAAAACTTTTCAATCTTCTTCAATTTCTTTTGAATTTAAAGTGTTACAGTTTGTTGAACCAATTAATTTTCCATTTATTCAGATAGAGGAAAATTAAAATTTTTCTTTAACAATTTGAAGATTGTCAATTTAATATAGAAAAATGTTAATTTGAAGATGTTCAGTGGAATACACAAAATTTGAAAAGTAATTAAAAACTTTAGTGAAAATTTTTTCATGTAAAATAAAAACTGAACCCAGTCGACGTTGTCGATCACAGTTTGAGAATCGATAGATGTTGTTAGATTGAAATTCAAAGAAAGAGAATAATGTCTAAATTAGCATTTTATTTAATATAAATCGATTGGATTATTTTTTCTGGCGTGAATAACATTATTTTCTAACTAATAGTTTGACATTTCTTTTCTTTGTTTTTCTTCTGTTTCCTTTTTTAAATTTATTGATTCTTATTCTTGTATCCAAAACGAAAACGAACACAATGATTAATTATTACAATAAAATTGTCTATTAAAAATGTTCTTTTTTTTTAGCACGCGCAGTAAAAAAGTAATTTGACTTTGAGTCCCAAAGGGATTTAACCAAAAAATCAAATCAAAGAATTTTTATACAGAAATTGTACGAAGAATTCTTTGGATATTTTGGTCTTTGTTCGTACAAATTAATTTTCATTAAAAATATAAGCGTCATCCGTCGAAGTCTATTTACAAGACTTCGATGGAAGAAACAAGTAAAATATAAATGTAATTTACCTTAAAAAACTATACTCTTGTTTTTCATTTCAATTCCCTGGATAAAACATGTTGATCTTTAACAAGAAACAAAAATAAAAGAATAATGTAATATTTTCTCATGGGAGACAGAGCAAAAGAAAACTGTTGACGAGACAGGAAAAAAAAATTCTTTTTCAAATAAACAAACAAATATAAAATCCGTTAAAGAAGAAGAAGAAATATGGGGTGGTAATTGTGCGATAGAAGTGAAAGAAGAAATGATAGAGAAAACTGTTTGTATAAAATAACATTGATTATATTTTGTATGTTGCTGTCATTTCTTCTGTCATTCAACATATTTTTTTTCTTTTTTTTTTTGGTTTTTCTGTTTTGGAGAAATAACAAAATAATATATTATTAATATACGAGTTTTAAATTCAACCCTAAAAATCTAAAAACATAAATCTAAAAAACAAAACAGAAAAAAGAAAACATTAACCCAATCTAAAAGTCAGAGAGACGAAAAAAAAAAAAACACAATACAACAACACACAACAAAATGTCCCTTTTTTTTTGTTTTGTCTAAATTGATGGACAATCCATTAAAGTATATTGAGTGACAGTTGGACAAACCATTCGTAAATATACCTTTATTATTCATTGACACAATTCATTGAACAAAAATCAAATACCTTCATTCCTTCTTCACCTTAACTCCCAGCACTTCTCTACCTTTCCTGTCTGATTTCTTATTCCCTTTTTTTTTCTATTCTCCATAAATAAAGTTTATTTATAACACAAAACACAGAACGAGGGAAAAAAATGTCTACAAAATGTGAACAAAATTGGATGCAATAAAAAAGGAAACAAACCCTACTAAATTCTTCTTTCTTCTTCCTTAAAATTTCCTTGCCTTTTTTGCTTTCTTATTTTTTTCCTTTTTTTGTGAAAAGAAACAAAAATAAAATTGATCTCATTTCCGTTTTTCACTTTTGAACGCTTCTTGAATAAAATTTAATTTCTATAAAATTATCCATTTAAATTTTTTTATATTTTGTTACAAATATTTTTGCTGATTTTCTCAGTTATTTTTTTTCCTTTCCTATTGGAATCCGGATTTTGTGTTCGATTCTTATAACGCATTAGGAAAAACAAGTTAAAAGAAAACAAATTGACAGAGAAGAAAAAATAAAAGGGAAAATTGTAAAACAACAGGAAGTTATCCGTTTATAATCCCTCCATCCATCCCCTATCATTCACACACACACACACACACACATACTAAATTTAGATTCTTCCTCTCTCTCTTTCATCCATTCTCTAGTGGAATTTTCTCACCATACCAGATATGTCAGATTTAAACATAGGAAAATAATAACAACAACAATTTATAAAAGTATTCATCAGTTGAGGGCGACATATTCAATTGAAAGATTATAAAAAGTGAGAGAGAGAGAGTGAAAAAAAAGAACGGAAACTGTTTAGTAATAATGTATAGAAAGGACATTGACATCTTTAAATCACAACATGACATACCCAACAATCAAAAAACCCCTCATCACACACACACACACACACACACATACACACCCACAAGCCATACACATATGATCCAACACTTGGATACATTCATCAATAATAAATGTTACAATAAAAGAAGGTAAAATCCAAAATGGAAATCATATAAAAAAAAAAAAAAAATGTTTCCTTTCCTCTTTGTGTATGGAATTTTCAATTTTTTTTTTTTTACTTTTTGCCATCATCCGGATTACCACCCGCCTTCATTCTTTCCTCTTCTCCATTCTCTTTTTGTTTCTTTCTGTTTTTCTTTTCTTTTTTTTTTGACGATCATTTTTTTATCGTTTTTCCCTGCTTTCTCTTTTCTCTTTTGATTTTCCCTCTTTTTTCCATTCCTTTTTTTTTGTTTTGCTTTACTCTGAAAAATAATCCAAATTCCAAATTCCGAAAAAAAGTAAAAAAAAAAAGAAAATACTCAGCATTAAGAAAAAGGAGAAGACGAAGAGTGGAAATCACAATTTTACCGTGATAATAAAACTCTAATCAAATTTTTCTTCTTCTTTTTTTTTTTTTTGTGTCGAAGATCCCCAAAGCAATTACTTCTCTTTGGGTTAAAATTTTCCGTTGGGACAAATTTCTGTATACGATTTTACTTTCCCTTTTTTTCTTTCTTTCTTTCTTTCTTTATTTCTTTATTTTTTTTTCTTTACTATAAAATTATGATGACGATGACGAAAGATTTTCATTCTTCTCTCTCTCTCTCTCTCTCTCAGTCTTCTTTTTTGTTTGTTTGTTTGTTTGTTTGTTTATTTTTATTTTTTGTATTCTTTGTTTTTTTTTCCCTTCCTTTCTTTATTTCTACTTTTATTTTTATTTTTGTTGTTGTTACTGTTGTTATTGTTGTTATATGTAGTTATCCTCCCACCGCATAAATTCTGTTCCTCTTCTTCTTCTTCAACATCGTCCTTCCCTTTGCTTTTATACATATTTAAGGAATAATGTTGTTTCGTGTGTTTTGGTTTACTTTTCTCTTTTTATTTTCTTAAAAAAAAAAAAAAAACTAGATTTTTTTTTATTATTATTGTTGTTGTTGTTGTTGTATATTTTATATGTATTTTTTTTTCTTATGAAAACACCATACAGTACAGTATTTTGTCTTCTTCATCGTAAATATTTGTTATTGTTGTTGTTTCTCTTCGGTTGTGTTAAAATTTAAACAAACAAAAAAAAAATAAAAAAAAAACGCGTAAGTAAAAGTGTCCTGTCGTCCTCCCATAATATTTTGTTTTATGTATTTTATTTGTGTTTTTATTTGTTTCATTTGTATGTTGTTCTTTTTTTTTTGTTTTGTTTTATTTGTTTGTTTGTTTGTTTTTATTTTTCTTCTAAAAAAAAAAAACAAAAAATTGTTCTCTTTATTTTTATATAAAAGTAATGAATTTGTGATCCCCATCTCATAAAATATTAATATTAACATTTTTTGTTTGTTTGTCTGTATTTAATATGTGTATGTGTGTGTGTGTGTATGTATGTGAATGTGTGTGTGTATATATATTTTTGACCTGTTTTTACATAGTATAGAAGAATATAGGAATATTATAATATTATGAGGAGGAAAACAACCAAAATTCCAAAAACCTTAAAAAGGGAAAAATAATATAATTTCTAACTTTATTCATAACAACAACTCAAATTGTGGGAAAATATGCTTTATGGACGGAAGGAAAAAAAAAATATAAAGTTAAAAGAGAATAAAAGGAGGAAGGTCAGAATTTTGTTATAAAATAAAATATGAGAGAAATAGTAAGGGAATGAAGGGGTTAAAGTAGATGGATAAGAGGGAAGGTCGATGCAGGGGAAAGAATGAAGAATGGGAAAAATTTTTTTTTTATAATATTCGTCTATATAGTTTTAGACTCGTTATATTCGAATATTATTATTATTATTATTATGATGATGATTATGATGATGTTTGGTACATTATGACATCACACATCGTTTTCTTTATACAATTTTCACCAAAAATTTTTACGGTCAAAATATAAAATACATAAAAAAAAATATATATATATGAAAATAAAAACAAGATAGAGGATTTCTGCAACTTTTTCCCTTTTTTTTCTGTTTTTCCCTTTTTTCCGTTTTTTTTTTATTTTATTTTGGAGCTGCCGCAACATGAACACTTTTTTTTCTTCTTGTGTCTAATGAATTTAAGATCTCTTCTTCCTCCGTTTATATTATTTTTATTTTCATATTATTTTTTTTTTTGTTTTCTGTTTTTTTTAAGGAGCATCCACTAAAAGGATGCGGCCACACACAAAATAATAATAATAATAACACATTATAACGTAAATATAACATAAATGTATCCATCATCATTTTATATGTAGAATATTATCCTTATAAAAGAGATAATTTAATATTATACATTTGTATCCCTTTTTTTTCTTTTACTTCTACTTTTGGTACCATACCATACCATACCGACTCCAATCCACTTTACTCCTTCCACACACATTATTTCTCTTAGATATTTGTGTTTGTGTTCTTTTTTTCCATTTTATTCTTTTCCTTTATATTTTTTTTTTTTTTTTGTAAAGTCAACTTTCTCTACCCGTAAGGCGTGGAACATAAGAGAGAGAGAGAGAGGGAGAGAGTGAGAGAAATAACGAAATTTATTATTCATAAATAGTTTTGTTAGAATAAATTTATGTAATATTTTAGACTGAACTGCTGGACGTAATTAATCAAACTAAAAATTTACGAGACACATAACAAAAGACACATATTTTTGTGTACGTATGTGTGTGTGAGTATGTGTGTGTGTGTAGTATTTTTTATTGTGTTTGTTTGTGTTTTGTTTCTTTTAGTCTTGAGCAAAAAAGGAGAGAAAGAAAAAAAAAACAATAACAACAAAAAAGAAACAAGACTCTATTTTTCTCAAACCCTCCTCACAACCACCTTCCTGTTTTACCACTCATCCGTTTTCCTTTTGTTGTTATAATTTTTTTTTTTTTTTTTGTATTCTTTCTTCGTTTTTTTTTTCCTTTTGTAGATGAAATGAAATATAATCACATTTTTAGCCCCATCTTTCCCACATTTACATTTGTGTGTGAGTGTGTGTGTGTATATAATGTGTGTGTAGTCATGTTAAATAATTTATGTTGCCCGAGGATATAACATGATGGTTGTATGCTTCTACTTTTTATTTTTACTTTTTATTTTATTTTTAATTTTAATTTTAATTTTTTTTTTTGAGTATCAAAAGTTTTTCTTGTTTGTTGATTTAATTTTTTTTTTTTCATTTTCTTCTTCTTCGTCTTTTTTTTTTTTTTTTTGTTTTTTTTTTTTTGCATAGTCTGGCTAAGTTGAGCTTGGCATTTTTTGAATATTACTGGGATATGTTAAATGGGATAAAAGCAACATTATAATATGTAAGGTTATTATGTGAAGAATATAGAAAATTTTTGTTTGTTGATTTTAAATTAAAAATTTAAAAATTTTTGAGAAAAGCAACAACAACAAAAATAGACACACACACACACACACACAAATATTTTATGGTTTGACATATTTATAAAGAAAACGGAATGTTTGTGATGAATTTCACATTATACTGAACCAATTTCATTTAGGTTTAAATGGGTTAAGAAAGATGATACAAAAAATTCTTCTAATGCATTTTATGTGAAAGATTTTATTTTTAAATTTAATTCTCACAGAATTTTAACTGAATAATGAATATTTCGGTGAAACTCTTTAATGCTAAACGCAAATAAAACTTCTCTGATTCATCAAGAGTAACATTCTCACTAAAATAATTTCCATAGAGAAAAATAAAATTCTTTGAGTCATTCCATACAGTGAATCTTCAGATGAAAGAATTTACAATAAACCAATTTTATTATTTCGATTCTTTTACATTCATCAATAATTGTAATTTATTCTTTTATGCTTTGTAAATATTTATCATTACAAACATTAGGACAAACATAAATTTATGTATACACAAATATAATTTATATGCTCACTACTTAACATAGTTGTGCAACAGATATTGTTGAACTTTTATTAATTATTTTACTTAAATAAAAAATTTCAATTTTCTTATAAAGAAAAAACACGGAAAATTTATTTTCTTTCAGTAAAATTTATGTTTATTTTTGTACTTTCATGAGTTATCATAAGCTTATAACATTTGTAATGTTTTCCTTAAAGAAAATTATGATAATTTTTAAAATGCAATTTACACAACAAAAAAAAAAAAGAAGAAGGAAAAACAAAAATATTTTTCATCGTTTTCTTTTTCATTAAAAGAATTAAAATTTATAATCTTTATTTTTATTTATTTTTAAAATTATCACTTGTTTTTGTTGCTTTTTCTTTTTAATTGTCAAATGAGAGAGAAGAAAACAAACCACATTTTGTACTCTTAAATCAAATATAAGAATTTTCATACAAAATTAAATATAATAATTTATTTTGAAAATTTTCTCTATATAATGAAAAGTTTACCAGCTTAAATTACCGAATGGTTTCTTTTATGATATTCTTAAAAGAATAAAAAATCCCATTAAAAATCATTAATGTTCAAAAATATTTGAAAATCAATTATAAAATATATATAGAGGAATAAAATGGAAGGAAAAATGTAAGAGAAGAGAGAAAAGAGAGAGAGAGAAAAGAATCACTTAAATATTTTACAACGTAATAAAAGGGGGTGGGATGTATAAAATTGACTATTGTTAAGGTGCAACAATTTAAAATGCATTCAACTTTTATGAATAAATTAATTTAGATTCTATAATATTATAGTAATTCTATTATGTGTTAAGCAGAGAGAAATTTATGGAATGGATGTGGGTTGGATGGAAGTGTGGGAGTGTGGGAGTGTGTTGGTTGTGAGGTAGGAAACTGGGCTGAGTATTGGGATATAGCCATTTCCTCTATTATAATTATCGAATGTTTCATAGTAAACCGGACTTCATTTATAACCACAAACTAGACAACAAATACGCATACACACACACACATTCAAACTCATACTCATTAAATTTTCACACAATAACATATACACATAGACATTCATCTATATATACCCACACATACACAGCATAGTAATGTATAAAATGTTATTCTTTAGAAAATAAATGGACAGATAATATCGGTTTTTTTTTTGTTATCTATTTCATTTTAAAATGAGGCAAAGAACTAACTGGATTCTGTCTGGTTTGGTTTAAAATGGTTCAACAAAAAAGCACGTGATAGGTATATTTAATGTCTTAGGTTAGGAATTTAATTCCCTTTTGGGGTTATGGACAGGTTGGTTAGGACTTGGGTGGTGCGGTATAGAAAGAGAGATGGTATACACATCTATAAATATTGTTTCTTCCTTTTTATTTCCCACTTTTACACTTTCTATACATTTATTCTCTTCTTATTCTTCTTCTATATTCTTTATACATTATTTTTTTTTTACTCGGGGTTACATTTTTTTTTTTTTTCAATTTCAGATTTTTATCCAGTCAACTGGAAAAAAAGGGATGGATAACACAATTGACCTTTATTCAACAAAAAAAAAAAAAAAGAGTGTAAACAAAAAAAAAAGGACAAAAGTATGTATAGTTTGTCTGTTCGTTCGTCTGTGACACTTTTTCCCTTTATCCTTTCCTACTTTTATATATTCTCTCTTCGTAACAATTTAGATATTGAAATTCAATTGTTTTTTATAGAATAGAAACATTTTCATTTTTTCAAAAAAAAAATCTATAATTTAATTCCAAAAAACAAAAACAAAATTAAAAAATGCAAACTTTTATTCTCGAGCAAAGACAACAAAAAAATTGTATAATCATCACATTTCACACTACATAAAAAAAGCTCTTTATTATTAATTTTATTATTAGATTAAAATTGCTTTTCTCAATTTTCCAAAAAAAAAAAAAAAAAAGCATAACACAAAACAAATACAAGAACAACAAATACAGCAACAACAACAACAACCAAAATATAACAACAACAAATATAACAATGATGAGCAGAAAAAAACAACAACAACAAAAAAAGAAAAAATTCCCATTCAGCCAACAAAATTAAAAATAACTTTATTTTTATTTCACTTTTTTCTCTCTCTCTCTCTCTCTCTCTCACCTTTCTTTTCGATTTTTCTTTTTTTTTTTTCTTCCTTTTTCCAATTTGCAATTGTTGGTTTTTTATACAACAATATTATTATATTTTTTATATTTTTCTATAGAAAAGGTAAAAATAGAGAGAGAGGAAAAAGGAAAACATTTTCTATAGAATAGAATTTTTTTTCTTCTTTTTTGTGTTTTTCTATTTTTACCCTGTCCCCCTCCTTCTTTCTCTTTCTCACAACCAGAGAGATTCAAGATAGGAGATCCTCTTTAATCTATACAACGGAATATATTTTTTTTTGCCTTTTTCAAGTATTTTCCAACTTGATTGCAATTTTTTTTTCTTTTACTTCTTACAAAAAAAAAAAAAAAAAGAGAGAAAAATGAGGAAAAAATAAAACTAACAAATTTAAATTTCTCATCAGGCAACACGGATTTTGTTGTTGTTGTTATATTTCTTTTTTTTTTATTGTAAATTGTATATGCGTACCCTATGAGATTATCCAATGTGAACTTATTTTTTTCTTTTGTTTTTTCGTATTTTGTATTTTTGTTTTGTTTGGTTTTTTTTTTTTTGAGAAAATTACAAATGCAAAAAAAAAAATTCATAATTCATTAAAAAAATGGTAAATATTAAATGATGTTGATGATGAAAAAGATGAAGAAAATTAAAAAGAAAAATGGGAATGGAAGAATTTATAGGTTCAATAAAGATTGTGGTTTTTATAAAGGAAATAGAATTTTTTTTTGTGGGAATGGGAAAAAATCCCACATTTTTGATTTCATATTAAAAATTTAAAAAATATTCCTCATCCGTTAAAATAAATGAATTTTTCTATATAGACTTAAGGACAGATTTACATTTTATGGATAAAATCCATATATATTTCTTTTACCAGGAATAATAATAATAAATATACGACATTCAAATGTATATAATTCGATTTTGTATTATTCAATTGAATTGTAGATTATTTATATATTGGTTTATGTTTTTATGATATATGATTACGTGAAAAGACGATGAATATGACGTTACCATTCCACAAATATTATATAAGTACATATATGTATATGTTAGAAATATCTAAAGTACCTAAACCCAGAAAATGAAGAAGTAGAGGAAGAAGAAGAAGAAGAAGAAGAAGAAGAAGAAGAAGAGAGAAAATAAAAGGAAGAAAAAACTCCCACCTTAAGAATGTGATTGTTATTTATTTGTTCGACAGGTGTACGTTATGGTATTTTTCCTTGTTATATTTTTATTCTTTCTGGTTTGACGTTCTTTTTTCCTTCGTCTTCTTCTTCTTCTTCATCTTTCAATTTTATTCGTTTTCTTATATATATTTTTTTTCCTTTCCCTCTTTTCTCTTCTTATCATATGAACAACCTTGTGTAAATAAAGAAAAGAAGAAGAAGAAGAAGAAGAAGAGGAGGATGTAGGAAATACCATTTCTAATATGAACAAGGGAAAAATACATAAAGATAGGAAGAATGAAAGAAAAAAAAAAAAAGGGGAAAAAAAAGGACTGCAGGTGAAATTTATATGGTTTTCGATTTTATTTAATAAAAGGTATAATTGGATGCGATTTGTCGTTAAAAGGCAATTATTTGGAAATTGATAAATTTTTCTAGATTTCCGATATTTCGCTTTTTTCTTTTTTCTTTTGTTACAAGGCTCACCTTTTTTTTCTTATTCTTTTTATTTTGATAAGGGTTAAAATTGAGGTTAAATAAATCGCGCTACCCTCTTTCTATATTTCTCTCCTTCTTCTTCTTCTTCTTAATGTAATTTGGTGTTGTCACATTGTGTAGTTTAGTTATTATTATTATTATTGAAGGCTATTAAGATTTTTTTCCCTTAATCCCTTTTTTTCCCTTTTCACTCAACCCAAACCTAAATAATACAAAAATTCTGTCTTTTTCACATACACACACACACACATACGTGCACATGCACGTATAAACATACGAACACAGTGACAGTGGTGGAGATGGTTGGTGGTATGAGAGAGAGAGAGAGAGAAAAACAGCCCTGAGAATTAATAAGTGTGTTAAAAAGGTTCAACGATTAAAAACAAAGCTTTTTCTTGTTATATTTTTTGGTTACACTATAATTTAACAGGCGGATTTATTTTTATCATTTTAGGCAGCCATGATGATAATATTTTTGGATGAAAATAATAAAAGAAAATAAAAATAAAAAAATATGAAAATGAAAATGAAAATGAAGAAAATGAAAATGAAAATATTTTTGTTTTTTAATGGAAAATTCCATTTAATTATTTTTTTTTCTATAAAATAATATTTACATTTTTTGGTGGTCGCATATTTTTAAATGACAAAAATGAAAAATGTATAATTTCAATTTTTCATTTAGAAAGGAGTGACAGAGAATGAGACAAGGTCCAATCAAAAGTCACATTGATAAAAAGAAAATTTCATTAAAAATATTCTTTTGAAAATTTCACAATTTAGTTTTTTTTTATTTTTATAAAACTGTCGGGAAAAAGTAAAAGTTTTCAAGTTTCCAAAAATTTTTGTAGCTTCACTCTTTTCTTTTTTACCCCATTTTTTGATGAAAATTCTAGAATAAAATGAAAGAAAAGAAAAAAGAAAGTTAAACAAACAGAAGTAAACGATGAGTTGAGTTTTTATTTAATTTCTCGTCCAGCCGCACAGTATACGATAAAATTTTCTTTATTTTCAAGAGAAATTTAAACTTCAAGTTTATAAAAAAAAAGAAACAAAACAAAACAGAAAAAAAAAAAGAAAGGAGAAAAGATTTTATTTTTGGACTTTACAAATTTTCTCTTTTTTTTTTGTTGTTTCTACTCTACTGAAGAACAATTGTTTATTTTTCTTCTTTTTTTTTATAATGTCGTTTTGTTCGTTATCAAATGTTATTGTTGTTGGTGTTATAATTTTCTTGTTGTTATTTTTGGGTGGAAATATATAAAGCGAAAAATTCTATAAGATTATTTAAATTTATATTTTCAACAATGTAATTTAAAGAGAAAAAAAAAATAAAGAAGAAGAACAAGAGAAAGAAAATAAGAAAAGAAAGAAAAAAAGAAATGAAATAAAGGAATAAAGTTTGATATTTGCATTTTGTAAATCGTTCTGAAAATCCTTTAAAAGAAGAAACAGTGAACAAAGGGGCGATGGTGGTATAAATACAAGAAAGAAAGTATAGAGAAAAAATAAGAAAGAAAGAAAGTTGTTAATGAGCCAACTTTTCAGACATACAAAAATCTATTTTATATATAGGATATTCCAACATAGATAAACAATTATATAGAAGAGAGGAAATAATACACAATATATAGGGAAAAACGTTGATGAATGTTTTGTTTTAAGAAATACGAAATAAAATGGAGTAAACAACAACAATAACAACAAAAGAAAAAACAAACAAACAAACAAGAAAAAGTTTTTCATGTTTAGTTGTCAAAGGGAGATAAACTACCGGTTGAACCGGTAACACGAAGTTATCCGATTTATCTTGTCTCATCATATATTGGGGATACTTTGTTAAATGAATGAAAATCATTATGTTTCTTTTTCTTCTTTCTTTACTGGAAAAATTGTTTTTCCAAAAAGTTTTTCTCACACTGTTTAGGTGTAGTTTTTCTATAGTTTATAGTTTCTATCTTATATAAAGCTTAACTTGAAGAGTTTTTTTGTTGTTTTTTTTTTCTTTTAGGTTATATATGAACTGTCAAAAAAGTTACAAAATATCTACGCCATTTTTATTTTTATTTTTCTTTTTATTTTCTTTTGTTTTGTTTTATTTTTATTTCGTAGTTTTAGTTCTTGCTAAAGAATGGCGTTGTCTGTTACATCATTTTGTCATTTTTAAAACAAAAACAAAAAAAAAGAAAAGAACACATAAATTTCTTAAATGTTTAAAAAATATTTCTTGTTCTTCCTGTATATTTTGTTGTTGTTGTTTCTTGTCCTTCAATTAACAATTCAATTTTCCAGTTTTGTTATTTTTTTTTTAACGACAGAGAAGGAAAAAATAAAATGAAATAAAGATTTTTCTTTTCATCGCCGTATGTGCTTTTTCTCTGTTTACATATTTGTGGTTTTATAATTTATGTATACATTACGTTTGTACATACATATGTAACTCATTTATGTATATCACAACATATACATAACATAATATTTATGCCTTATAAAAATATATATATATATATAGAAATAAATTGTTGCTGGGTTTTGATCATAAAGTTTAAATTTTATAGTTTCTGTTGGATAAATGAAAATTGTTATAAATAGAGACGAGAGAGTAATATAATATAGTTTTATATATATACATAATACCTACATACACATAATAAATACCAATGTACACACACACACACACATATTTATATACTCTGGTCCGAACAAAATATTCGGATATTTTTTTTAGTGGAAAAAAAAAAAATAACAATAAAAAAGCAGAACATGAAATAAATTTAATTTGATATTTTTTTGTTACCATTTTCCCAATTTTTTTTTTTCTTTTTTTCATTTTTCCTCTCTAGTGGCTGTCTGTTTATTTTTCATTTTTCATATTTTTATTTTTATTTTTAAATGAGAGACTATGATGGAATATGAATGAAATAATAATAATAAACTGAAATTGAGTTCGTTTTCAGTTTTTCCAGTTTTTGCAATTTTTTCAGTTTATTTCTTGGTTATGTTATGAGGGAAAAAAACGAAATAAATGAGGAATGGAAAAAAAATAGCTGAAGGAATAAGAACATAAATTTAAAGTATGTCGGATGTTAGGGGGTGGGATTGGTTGGATGGTTGAAATATTGAAATACGTGTATATGCATACATGATGAACAAAATACACAGAAACTTATTATAATGTTGTTGTAATTGTTTATTGTTAAGAGGAGAATAATAAAATAAGTCTTATGATTTGTTGTGAATCGTTAATTAATTTCTCTTATATTTTTTATGCATCACCAACACATCCTCAGTCTCGGGTTAAAATCTCAGTATGGTTAACGATTATAATAGTAGCTTCCATCTCTTAAATATGATGACCCTGGTAATTGATTCTAAACACGTTAATAATTTCAATATTAAATCAATCATTTTATTCGGGCGGATTAAAACTCTTTTATTGATGTATACATTATGTACCACATAAGGATTATTTACTTAATTACATAAAACATTATTAAATGGCAAAAAATAATTGTTATTTTGGTAACAAATCAAATATTTGCAATATTTTATGTTGATTATATTTTGACGATTGGTCTGATCATCAAATCAAAAAAATTATATTAATAATAATAAAAATAATTTATAATCATCATAATCATTATAATCATCATAATCATCATCATAATAATAATATGAAAATCGATTTTACTTGTTCAATGGATGCTCTTAAAACCACAAAATCTATGGTGTGATTTAATTGCTTCGCGCTTGATTACTCCGTTTACTGAACCATAAAACAATTGGTATTGATTTTTTTATTATTTTTTTTTTTTCGTTCCTTTCGTTTCCTATTTTTTTTTTTTTTTTTTTTGTTTTTTGTTTTACTGAGAGGCGAGGTCCTCATACTTTTTTTTTTCTTTTTTATTCAATTGGGTATTTTATTTTATTTTTTTTTTTTTATTCAGGGCTCTAGATTTTCCATTAAAGGAATGAGAGAAAATGAGATAAAATAATAATAATAAAAATTCGAAAAAATAAAAAATAGATTAGGCATTTTTTTTTTTGTAACAGTTTTTGTTGTTGTTCCTCTTGTGTTTTAAATGTAAAGTAGAAAAAGAAAAAAATGAAAAAAGTTTAAGTTTAATGAAAGACAGACACCCATATATATCCAACAGAGTATAGAATAAATATAGACAGATAGAAGAAGAAGAAAAAGAAAAAAAACACTCAAGAAAATATACGGATTTGTCGGACGAAAAATGACAAAGCAAAATTCTTTTTTTTTTTATTTTTATTTATTTTACTTTTACGAAATACACTTTTTCTGATGCCATATCCTCATCTTTATCCATAGTATTACAGTATTATACAAGTAGATATTTTCGATCAATATTTACAATAATGAAGTACTGGGAATTATACAAAAAGGGGATTTGGCTATTTTGTCCAGAAAAGGTAAAGTGGATGAAATAAAATATAATACATTTTAGAAATCCGTAAATAAGCAAAAAAAAAAAAAAAAAGAATAGGAAAATTGGATTGATTTTGACCAATTCATACTAAATAGTATGTTTTATGTTACAATATTAATTATTTTTTGTTGACGTCAGACAATGAAAATAATTAAAGTGATTCATTTATGTTTATTCTATTAAGTAATTTACTTCAGTTGTTTTAGAAAGGTGAACGACCAAAAAAGCTCACGCTTGTACTAAAGCCTCTGTTTGGACTTATTGTGCATCCTTTATGCGACTTAAAGAGGAGATTTTTTTGTTCACTGATTTTTTAATTAATGCAAGATTAAATATTTAAAAGAAAAGTACATTTGCATTCTTCACCCATCATCTTTTTGTATTCTAAATTTAAAAAAAGAATGAAAGAATGAAAAACGTAAATTTTCATCTCATTTATTAATAATTTTTCCTTCTGTGAAACTCTAAGGAGAAAAAAAGAGAAACTAAAAACGATTTTACTTTGTCTTCTTATACGTAGTATGCTATATTTACATTACACAAGATGTGTAAAACAAAGACAGAAATGTAAAGAAGAAGAAGAAGAAGAAGAAGAAGAAGAAGAAGAAGAAGAAGAAGAAGAAGAAGAAGAAGAAGAAGAAGAAGAAGAAGAAGAAGAAGAAGAAGAAGAAGAAGAAGAAGAAGAAGAAGAAGAAGAAGAAGAAGAAGAAGAAGAAGAAGAAGAAGAAGAAGAAGAAGAAGAAGAAGAAGAAGAAGAAGAAGAAGAAGAAGAAGAAGAAGAAGAAAACAAAAAGAAAAAGTTTAATATATAATTGTATTTAGAATCAAGTAAGAAAAAAAAAAGGTAAATTTATTGAGTGCATAAAGGGCTCATCCATGTTCCGTATTATTCGATATTATTAGAATGTATAATGGAATTTAATAAAAGAAATGAAGGCTAGTACATCAGTGTCTTATATGTCAGGTATAATATTTTTTCTTTTTCTTCTTCATTTTAAAGCTTTTGAATCACATTTTGTTTCTCTCCTTTTATGCCTTCCACTTTTTTTTGATTTTTTTTTAATATTTCACTTAATCAATATGGCAATATTGATCCCCTTTTATTTCCGACAACGCACCATATACATATATATATATTTCTAGGTTCTACTTAATACCTACGCACTATAGAAAATTAATTTATAATCTTGAGAATAAAGAATTATATAGACAAAAGGAAAAGACGTAGAAGAGATGATGAAAAGAGGTGGAGAAAGGCAAAGAAAAAAAAAATTTATAAAGAAATAAAGGATGAGTTTTGAATATGATTTGAAACAGATGAGTTTTGAAGAGGAAATCGTAAGACGTCTAAGATGATGATGACAATAACAATAAAAGGAGGGAAAGAAAAAAAAAATAATTTGTAGATACGTAAAGTGATTAATTAGTATAACTTTGAACGATTATAAATCATTATTTACGGGGTAAATTCTAGTGTTGTTATTGAACTATCTACCATCTACCAGCATTAGATAATACTCAAATATTAGCAGATTTCTATTTAAATTTAGAATCGATTTTTACTAAGAAATAATTTCTTTTTTTTTTAACAAATAAAATCTCTCGACATTAAAATTTATTTTTAATATTAAAATAGAAACATGGAAAATTCTTATTCAAGAGAATTTCTTGTACAAGATTATTGTGAAATTTTTAATTCTCTGTAGAGAAATTCTATCAATTTTAAATTTTAAATAGGAAAAACTAAAATCATTTATTTATTATAACTTTTTCTATAGCTCAACTTCAATTAATTGAACTATTGCAATTTTAATTATCTAAATCCCAAAGTCTCATAGATTTGTTATGCAATAACTTTACTTCATTTATTCCATAACTTTAGATTATTTTATTTTATTATTTTAGAATACATTTTCTAATTGGTTACAATTTTCTTTATAACAAATAATTATTGTATCGTTAATAACAATAATTTATTGTTCTCATAAGCACAATTACACTTTTTTTTTTACATAACATTAAAATATTTTCCTATTGAATGGAAAAATGATGAAAAACATTTAAATCATTCACTGTGTACGTGTACAGATAATATTTTTTTTATTCTTTCTCTCTCATAAGAAATTATGTTTTCATATGGAAAAATATAAGAGAAATATGTATGAGTACACAATATGTAACAACAATGCCTATAGAGAATATTACATGGATATTCTATTCAGTATATATAAATAAGGATTGAATCTTAAGGACTGTTACGTAATGACGTATGACGTAATGTTGTATAATGTAATGGTGTAGGACGTAGTCTAGATTTTAGTACAAAATTTTTGTTATTAAAGAATATTATGATCATAAGACTCTAGACTAGAAATCTTTTACTTAATAATCACATTAATTATTATCGTAAGAAATTTTTTTTTTTTTATGATTTTATTTTAACATAAAAATGTAATAAAAATAAAATATTTGTTTTGTCAACAATTTTTACTGATGATCGTTCATTTAAGGACTTTTACTGTTTAACTAACTAAATATAATTTTATCCATATTATTTATAACAATATTTTTATCATAAGTCTAGATAATTTTTTTTCAATATTTTCACCAAACACCAATTTTAATGAAAAAAAAAAATAGAAGAATATTAACGGGTATAAACAAACATCGTGATTATTATGTACTTTACCATGATCATTCTTAGAATATCAATAAATAAAATGAAACAAATAATAAAGACGTCATATTGAAAATATCCTTAAATTGAAAATTAATATACATTTCATATTGTTACACTATTTTTCACTGAACATTGTTATTCTGTAACTAAAGATAAGATAGCAGGTACCTACAATGTTGAATTGTTTTTTAAAACAAAACAAAAAAAAAAAGAAGAATTTCAAAGTAAATATGTATATACTCTATATACAGTCATACAAACATAACGACATTTTAAAAAGAGAATTTTAAGAAAAGAAAGAAAAATAACAACACGGAAAGAAAAATAAAAATACATTGAATAGAAAAATGTAAAAGAGAAAAAAGATTTACAAATAATTGCAAAAATACAAAAGCTATATATATTGTGTGTGTGTGTATTTAGTTTATAGTTTTCAAAAGTTTTATATAAGAATAAAAGCTCAAACAATAGTTAGCTGCTATTATTTTTTTCTTTCCTCTTCTTATTTTTTATTATTCTGTTTCACGTTTATATATGAATATGTTATAATTTTCTTTTTCTTCTTCTTCTTCTTCCTTTTTTTATGATAGCTTTTCTTTTATTTGTGCTTAAGATCTAAAAAATTTTATATTACTTATATACACTACATATATGTTTAGTTGTATTTGTAAGAGTACATAAAAGTATGGAGAGAAGGAAAAAAAAAGCTCATAAGATCAAATGAATTATTTATTGTCCACACGATAATCGATTTTGTCTTTTTTCTCTTTTTTTTTTTTACTCTCGTTTAATTTTGTTGTTGTTATTGTTGTTATATTTTTTTCTCTCCCTCGCTACCACCGTTCTATTCTTGAATTAAAATCCTATATAGTTATATGTTATTATACTGAAATGGTTTAAGTCCACTGGTATGAGTTGATCGATTTTGATTGAAATTCATGATCCTATAAATGGGTCCCCAGAGCTTTTATCAAGTAACTCAAAATTGAATTTATATATATGTGTTTGTATTCGTATGTAACAGTATGTTTGCTTATATGTCTTTTTATTTGTATGTATTTTATGTTGGTATAAATACAAATGTATATGAGTGAAAGCTCATATTTGCATATGTCAACCTTTTTCATCTCTCTATACATATAATACAAGCTAACAAACCAAATCCACCTTTTTTTTTCTTTTTTTTTATTCTTCTTCTTTGTTTTCTTCTTTTTCTTCTCTGCTTTCGCTTATTTAAAAAAATAAATAAATAAAAGATTTTAAATCCATTTTGTAAGCTTATTTATTATTTTTTGTAATGGATTCTGGAAGTATAAGTGCTTGGGGTTCGTTCAACTCGATTGAGAATCGTTTTCTTTTTTTTTCTTTGGTAAAAAAAAAAAGAAAATAAAAATAATAATTTAAAATTGTTTATAAACCATTCTTGCCTTCTACTATAAATTCACCTACTCCACCTACCTTCTTTACCTTTAGTACCACCAACTACACCCATATACAGTAACCACATTCCTTAATTCTTCTTCCTTCTTCTTTCTGCCTTTCGACCTATATTTATCTACAGTTTTATGAAAAAAATCTTTATATGATAATAAAATCCACTGAGATGAACATGAAAACCAAACACAAATCCAACCACGACATGGGTACGTTACATAAAAAAAAAAAAAGAAAAAAGAAAAAAGAAAACCAAAAACAACAAAACAAAACGTAATAAATAAAGTAAACCAAAAAATATTCTGGTACCGTCAGATTTTTGTTTTGTTTAAAAATATAAAAAAATACAAAATACAAAAAAAAAAAAAAGAAAATTTAATATAAAGCAACAACAACAACAACAACAACAACAACAACAACAACAACAACAACACAAACAAGAAGAAAAGAAAGTTTTTTTTTTCTTTTCAATCTCCTCTACGTATATATATTAGACAGATGGTACACTTCACTTTTGTCTGATGTTCTGATTGTCTGAGTTTATATATATTTTCTATAAAGACCAAAAAAAAAAAAATAAAATAAATAAGAAAAGAAAAAGCAAACGAACAAAAAAAAAGAAGAAGAAGAACAAGAAGAAAAAGAAGTAGAGGTAGAAAAGCAACAAAAAAAAAACTGAAACGTAACAGAGAAACAACCTGTGGTGAAGAAAAACACAAAAAAAAAAAAAATGAAGAAGGTAAAAATCGTAAATAGAACAGTGAGCGGTTCTGTGTGTGTGAGAGAGGACGCGGGAAAAGAAGAATTTTAAAGGAAAAAAAAAAAAAACTAAACAAAAGAATGAAGAAAATTGAAGAACATTTAAAGGTGAAGCTTTTTTTTATATTTTCTTTCTTTCTCTTCGTCTTAACAAATCCTAGGGTTTAAAATCAAAAAATAAATAAAATAGTGTGGGATGATGATGGAAAATGTTTTGGGGTAAAATTGTTAGAGGGGTAATAGGAGGTTATGTCTATAAAATGTATAATTAAAAAGTCAACTCACACAAATCCGATACACTTATTTCGTTTTTCTTTTTTCTTTTGGTTTCATCAAAAATAAAGGAAAGGAAGAAAATACAAAATAAGGATTTTACGATTATTGTATTCGGTATTTTCTTTTTTTTTCCTTTATATAAATGAAGAAAATTTATAAAAGAAAATAAATTGGTATAAACGAACAACCACAAAAGACAATCAAAATATATAAAATAGAAAATCGTAAAAATAATCTATTATTGAACGAACGACAAAACTTTGAACTGTCAATTCTAATAATAAAAAATAAATCCAAACATATTAAATTAATTTAAATAATTTACATAAATGATGTTATTTAAATTGTGTAACTTAACAAAATATTATTCACTGAAATATTAATTCGTTAGCAGTTGAATATAATTTTCAACTAAAATTCAATTTAAAACAATTCTTTTTTTAATATTTGATTATTTTCTATTTTCTATTTATTGAAAATAAATCGATATTGTTTCCATTTCTTTTGTTTAGTTTTTTTTTTATATATTATATGCGATGATGTTCCTAGAGAACTATGGAAAAAAGAAAACAGATAATAGAGGAAAAAAAAAAATATTATAGAGGAGACAAAAGAAATCATCATGCACTTGACATTGCTTTAAAAGCATTTTCCTGTCTTTGCATATTTCATGAGTTTGAAAAATAGATAGATATTTGAATAGAAATTTTACTATACACACACATACACACACACATAGTATAAGTTTATCTGAAAATGGTAAATCACATACACACACACACAAATACATAAAAATAAATAAAAAATATCTATTCCCATTTTCTTCTATTCTCTTTTTTTTTTCTTGCTACATTTTTACATTTGGATTTTCATTTTTCTTCTTTCCCATTCTTACACTTATTCTATTTTTCCTCTATTTTTCTATTGTTATTTTTGTTGTTGTTGTTATTGTTGTTGTTGTTGTTTATTTATTATATAAGATTGTGTTTGTGTTGAATATATGATGTCAAAATAGGTTTTCCAATAATATAAAAGTGGATAGATTTTTCATATAACGTAACTGCAGATAAGAGAAAAAAAATCTGTGTGTGTGTTGTTGTTGTTGTTTTTTCTATCTCTCTCTCTCTCTCTCTCTCTCTGTTTCTCACTTGAAGGGTATATATATAAAAAATAGGGAGGAAATAGAATGACGTAAAAAAATATAGGGAAAAATAATAATAAGAAGAAGAAAAAAAGTGTCCTATATAATTTTTTTTTTGTGTGTGGATAATAAAGCACTTATGGCTTTCTTATATTTGTGGCTTTACTTTGCTTTTCTCTCTCTCAATATTTTTGTTCGATAATTTTTCGATTTGATTTTTTTTTTTCTATTTTGCATGATAAATAAATGATTACTAAAATGAGATTTTCTCCCACCCCCCTTTTTTTTATAGGTACCATAGAATTTAACATGTTTTAGAGACATATAGAGAAAATATTTTTTTGAATAAATTTTTGAAATAGAAAATTATGCAAAAATCCCATTTCTGTTGTTATTGTTGTTGTTTTTTTTTTCCACATTTTTGAAACTTTTTATAATTTTTTAACCAAAAGTAAAATAAAGACAATTCAAATAAAAAAAGTTTAAAAACCAAAAAAATAATAATAACAAAACACATTTTTGTTGTTGTTGTCTGTAACCTCAATAAAAAATTAGAATAGCCGACACCAAACTAGATAGAACTCATTTAAATTTTTGAATAGACGGCTAAAATTTAAAAATAAAAAAAATATCCTTTTAATTTGAAATGTGGTCACAACACATAAACACATACACACACACACACACACACACAGGCATACATATATATGTACATAAAAACAACTGAATGTCTATCTCTATTTACATTAAACTTCATGGGTTTTAATAATGGAACAAAAGCCATCATATAACAAGAATATAGAATACATAAACACAAAAGCTTATATGTATATTTGTCGAGCTTTAATTGAGTTTATTTATATTACTATTTTTTTTTTCACTCATTGTTCAGTGTTTTTTTTTTTTTTTTATTATTTTACAGTCGATATCCACTGGATCGTATTAATAAGGTTCAAGTCCGTCCATTTTGGTCGAGAGAGAGAAAGAGAGAGAGAGTGAGAGAAAAAATTCAATTATCCAAAAATGTAGAAAAGTCAAAATCATTCGATGTAATTGTAAATTATAAAATTTTATACATTTATTTCGATTATTATTTACTGTGAGGAGGTGTGGATTGTATTTTGGGGTGATGAAAAAATTCCAAAACCATAAATAATTTTAGTTTATTCCCACACTCTCCCATCATCCAATATCAGAGAGAAATTTTCCCTAATTCCATTTTTAGTTATTTATTTATTCGTGTTTTTTTTTTATTTTGTTGTATGTTGATTTTTTTTTTTTGGTTTTTCCTTCTGGAAAATTATAATAATAATAATATTAATAAGTGGAAATTATTTCAAATCCAAACATTATGATTATTATTATTATAAAATGAAACAGATTTGTGAAAATTTTGTGTTTATGTTATAAGATACAAAAGTTTTCCATATACATACATGCATACATACATACATACATATTACATGCATATATAGACAAAAAATTTAAATGAACGTATGTATGTATTTATGTAATTATAAAGTGTATATCTGTATGGCTATGTAGGTATGTATGAATATAATTATTTCTATTTTATATATATATATATATATATAAATACACACACACACATATATATATATATATATATATACTCCCGGACACATATACATAGATATATTTTAGAATATATTTAAGAAACTAAACTCCTAAAATCTACAGAGAAATTTAAATTTTTGTCTCCCTAAAGACACTCTTTGGTTTGATAATAATTAATTACTATAGCCTTTTCATGTTATATACGTGTGGTAGATAAAGTAAAGTTATAGATATATACATATACATTTACATTTATACATACAAACATATACATTTATATTATGTAAAATAACATATATTTTGGAGTGTATAAATATGTACTTTCTTTCAGTATTATTATTATTCTTATTACATAACACACACACATACACAACACATACACACCTACATATATACATATATACATACAAATACACATGCATATAGATGATATAAATAATATTGACTATATTTATTTGACTTTGGCATAGATTAAAACCAAACAAAAAAGAAGAAGAAGAAGAAGAATAAAATGTTAAACGTATTACAGATGCCAACAAAAGACTTATTCTAATTACTTTTTCATGTGAAACAAAAAAAAAAACAAAAGAACACATTCAGACATGGTGGAAAAAATTATTTATATGAATTCCATTATAATATCAGAGAATATCCAAAGTCATGATATTTGTTTGTGTAGCCCTTGAATTTTATTTCTATAAATGTCACACAGTGAATTTTGTATTTCATTTGTACTTTAACAACGAGAAATTTCATCATTTTCTAATTTACTTTTTTCCACTTTTTAATTTCAAATCTTTTTTTCTCACAGGATCAAAATTTAGAATCAGGACATAATAATAATGGAATACCATCTGTTAAAACATTAGTTTCCTTTTCATATTTTTAATGTAAATTCCTTCATTAAATTCTTCATTTTTATTTTTATTTTTGTTTGAAAGTTCAATAAATTAAAATGTTCACTTGTCATTTTGTTTATAAAACCATAATTAAATTCAATAATTACAAACAGTGACTAATTTTGATATTACAAAAAAAAATTTAATTTCTGTCAATTTCATTTATAATTTGTTAGTATTAATTAACTGATAATTGTCAAAAGTCATTTTAAATAAACGTAATTAAAATTTCAAAATAGAACAAACACAACAAGCAAGCAAAAAAAAAAAAAACAACAACAACACAATTAATATTAAATTTACCAACGTTTAGCAAAATATTGGGACAAATAGAATTTTCCAATAAACAACAAATAAAATCAATATTTTTGTATTTTTATTGAAATTGACAAAATTTTCATCTTTTTAGAACAGAACAAATATATTTTATTCTTCCATCGAGATTGAATCATTAACAAGAAAAATCTATAATGTTAGTACGATTTTATATCATAAACATTTTCTTGTATGTATGTCAGATATTTTCTATTGAATTTAATTAGAATTTGAATTTATTTGTAAATTAGATTTTCATCTTATTGATACAATATTATAAGATTTTAGTGAAAGAATATCTTAGTTTTATCTTATACGAAAAATACAACAACACATAATATAAATATTCATTTTAAAATATTATACGAAAATACTAATGAAGTGTAAGGTTAATGAGTATTCATGCCACATGTACCTTATATCATCAACTGTATAATCTAATATAAATTAAAGAAAATTCCTATATGTATGTGTACGTATATGTGTGTGTGTGTAGATAGAACATGCATACATTATAATATATTGTGATCAGCCTTCCAAATAAATACTTCTAATGAAGTTTAATCTTAAGTTTTTAATAAAAATTATTTTACTATTTTCTAGAATGTTTGAAGTAAAAGCGCACCCACATTTTCTTGGTTTTTATCATTTTTAATATGACTCCAAATAAATGTCTGTTTGTAGTATGGAATCCATGAATTATTATAGGCTAAAATATATCTCTCATTTATTTTTCATTTCTCATTATATGTCATAAATATAATTTACAAAAAATTTGGTAAGAAATAAAAAATGAACATTATTTAACGTATGCTGTGACTATTTTACTAATTATGCTGTAATATTTTACTAATTAAGCCGCAGACGCCTGGTATTTTGTTTATTTATAAATTTATTGTAAATTATTAGAATTTTTAATAATATGAATAATAATAATAATAAAAAAAACAAATTCAAATAATATTATAACTTTAAAGTTACACACACACACACACATGGTAACCCCAGAATTTTTTTTTCTATATAAATATATTCTCTTTAATGTACATTAAAATGATGTATGGATTTATGATTGTTTGTATGTATGTGAATGTTTATAAGTGTATGTATTCATATTTAAATGTATAAGTAAAGTAAACCACAAAATGGTTCTGTATAAATTCTATACATAAAATAATATAATTGTTATTTTAAAATTAAAGTTTAGTTATTTAACGGTTTGTCTAACACAAACAATAATATATAATATCATCATGGGTCCTTCTTCCTTTTATTATAATAATAATAATATATACACACACACACACACACAAAGGCACACATACATTCATAATAATAAAAAGAATCATCTGCCTTTTCTTATTATTCTTCTTCCTCCTTTTTCTGTTTTTTTCTTTTTTTTTTCCATAATAATGTACAAGTCCCTAGAAGACTATATAATAGAGAAAGTTCACACGATAAGTCAAGAAGAAAATTAAAAATAATAAAAAAAGAAAGAAGAAGAAGAAGAAGAAAAACGAAAGAAGAAAAAATAATGTATAAAAAGGAAAAAGGGAAAAAAAAAATAGAAGAAGAAAAAGGAGAGAGAAAATAAGAAAAAAAAAAAATTTAAGAAAAGAAATTTTCTCACTATGATTTATCACGCTCATCTCATTTTGTAAAAATTTTCAACCCCAAAATGATAAAAGGAATAAGAGAAGAGAGAGAGAGAAAAAAAAAACAGAAAATATATAGAAAAGAAAGTAGTGGAAGAAGTGGAAGAAGTGGAAGAAGACGACGAAGTCTATACCTATTTCTAAAAGTAGAAGATGAAAAGTTTGATGTTCACAAATATCTTCTCCAGAGGGCAAATAAAAAAAAAATAAAAAAAAATAAGCAGAAGAAGAAGAAGAAGAATAAAATAAAAAAAGGACTTTCAACTTTGACAACTAAATCTAATAAGTTATTAAACTTGTAGCTAATTTCATTGGTGCAAAGACTAACTTTTTTTTTTTTTGCTCTTCTTCTTTTTCTTCGTTTTTGTTTTTTTTTTTCTTTCTTTTTTATTTTTTCATGAAAAATTGGTTTATCATATTTCACTAGCAGAGTCCCTTGAGTTGTGTGTGTGTGTGATAAATGGTCACTCGAAAAAAAAAATAGAAAAAAAATAAAGTATAAGCAAAGAAGACAAAAAAAAAAAAAGTGTTGCCCAAAGTAGGTATTTTTTTTTCTCTGTTTTTATTTATGTGAAAAATGGCGGCTTTTTGTCTTTTATTTATTTTCTTTTTCTTTAGTTTTTTTTTTAGCTGCTTTTTCTGTTATTTTTTTTTCTTCTATATAATAGTTTGTTGTTGTTGGTTGTTTATAATTCTATTGGGACACTTATATATATATATATATATACGAGAATTCATCTACAGCCTACTGAAATATGATGATTGCAGAAAATAATATATTCAATTGTTATGTACAATGACGACGTCATCTTAGTCCTATCTATCACCACACAATATTTAAATTACATGCCTCCTGTTTTTTTTTCTTATACAAATAACAAAAAAAAACATACACACATACTCTTAAGGGACTTTTGTTGTTGTTATTGTTGTTATAGAGAAGAGAAGTAGCATAAAATTTTTGTATAATAAAAATAATAATATAAAGGCAGCCATGATTTCTCAAATGTCATTCATGTAGGTCATGTGATCAATCAAAAGATCATTGTTGGATTTATTATGTGGTTTTGATTAATTAATTCATTAATTTATAAGCTTTTGTTCAATATTCTATATGAGCTTTTTCATTTTATTCACATACGATATTGTTGTTGTTGTTTTTTATTTTGAGAATATTTCACATCTGTTAGAAAAGGAACAGGATTAAGAGAAAGAGAAATAGAGTATGTGTATTATATTATTTATATATAAAAAAAAATCAAAAACAAAATAATATCCCAATATAATAATCTTTTATCATTCTCTCTCTCTCTCTCTCTCTCTCTCTCTTTCTCTCTATTCCTTTATCATTTATCCTTTATTCATTATTGTATATGTGTTATCCTTTAAAATTATACTGACATGTAAATTTCAATTAGCCAACACTAACCAGTCAACCACATCCCGATTAAATAATTCAATAAACCATGAATAATCAATAAAATTTTAACACAAATAAAGTGACATAAACATACACGCACATGAACAAATACACATGAATAAATACATATACATATATAAATATAAAAAGAGACACATCACAGACAGTATATGAGACACATGAGATATGAGAGTCACATCCATATATGAACAACAAAATAAAAATAAAAATAAATAAAAAAGAAAAAAAAGAAAAAATAGGAAAAAAATGTAATACGAAATGAACATGGAAACACGTAAACCGAACATACTTTGATGCAAACATCCCTTTATCAGACTCATGTTGATGGCATTATATCAGAGAAAATTCTCTATACTTCTCTCTATATATAAAATTCTCTACATATAAAAATTTCTGTCTATTCTAACTATCTAATATCTATCTATTTCTATATAGATGAAACAAGACTGACTTTATATATTACAACTACAACAATAACAACAACAACTACAACTACAACTACAACTACAGTTACAGTTACATATATAGTATAACTAAAGATACAGTGGGAAATATATAAATATATATAGGAAAATAAAATTCCCAAAGGACAAATTCATTTTGATTAATTGTCTACGACATAAACTAAATCCTATTGTTGTATATTAGTAATAAGGGTCAAACTATGTCCGTAATGTTTACACAAATTCTTCTTTTTTTAATTGAACGTTAAATTATTTTGTCGAGTAGCTTTTATTTTTTTTCATTTCTTCTTCTTTGTGACTTGATTTTTTTTTTTTTTTTGGGAACTTTTTCACCATTTTTTTCTCTTCATCCCTTCATATTTTTCAGTTTTTTTTTTCACATTTTTTTTAAAAAAGGAAATTACAAATGTCATGAAATAATTCATATGACGTCACATCATAAATAATATTTAGTTACCGTCTCGTGAATTAATGTTCCTTTGCGAGATCACACAGTCACACACATAACACACACACACACACACATACTCTCTTAGAATACAAACATACACACACACACACACACACACACATAAATACAATAATGTATAAAGACTTAAATTAATGTTTTAGTATTTATTTAAGTGTTCAATTTTGACGTTTTCCTTTTTTATTTTTTATTTTTGAAAAATTTCCCTTATTTTTTTTTTTTTTTTATTTTCAACCAAAAAAAAAAAAAAAAATAAAAGAGAAAAAATCTAAAAAAGTTCAAATAAAATAAAATAAAATGAAAATTGAAATTTTAATGATAAATACCAGGACATCTATCTCGTTATAAAACGTACAAATCTGAAAGATGGCTTTTCTAAAAAGTAGTATTAGTTGGAATATAAAATAAAACCAAAAATTTGTTTCGTGTGTGTGTGTGTGTGTGTGTTTATTTTTTTATTTTTTTGAGAATTCAAACATTATTTATCTGCAAAGTAATTATACAGAGAAAAAAAATAAAAATAAAGTGATTTATCACAAAGTGAATACATATACAGATACGCTTCATGCATTTCAATAGAAATTGATTTTATTCAATAATTCAAATATTATCTATACACTACTAACACTACCCTTAATGCCACTACCATTAATACCCTACCAACACTACCACCGTAATTATTAGTACCACTACTACTATTACCCTCAATACCACTACCATCGTAATTATCACTACCACTGCAGATATTCAATAACTAAATCTATCGTATTTTCTACCATTGCTACCATTAACATTCCCACTAACACTATAATCACTATCACTAACACTAATACACACACAAATACACATAATATTTTTTTGCTTCTGTAAAACTCACATCAATTAATTATTTGAATATTATTTTAAATCTTTTCAATTAATTTCAATTGTTACGATTATTTCAATATTTGAAATTGGAATTCTGTGTAATGTTTCTAATTTAATTCTTTTATTTTGTTTTTTTTTTGTATTTCATTTATTTCGAATTCCTTAAAAACTAAGAACTTTTGTTGTTTCCGTTTTAAATGCCATCTGTAAATAATATAAATTTCAAATTTTAATTGAAAACAGAGAATTTTATATCAAATTATGTCAACATTCTTGGAAAATTAAAAAAAAATAAAAAAAACACCAACGTAGGATCTGATTAGTTTTGTTGTTGTTGTTGTTGTTTTTTTTATCGAATTTTATAAAATATTGAAATTAATTAATGTAATAATTAATTTTAATAAAATTATTTGTTGTTCTGAGGTCATCCTCATATATCTACGTCATAATGATATTATATTTATTTATTTTTTCTTTATCAAATTATAACTTTATAGATAATTCAGTGACGCCTCGATTGCCGTAAATTGACAGCTCCCAGTAGACAAAAAAAGAAAAAAGAAAGGCAATAACAAAAGAAAAACCATAAAATATACGAATTTACACGCATTCTTTTATTTTGTCATGATTCGTAAAAACAAAAGACAATAAATGAGATGAAGTAAAACGAACGAAAGAAGAAAAAAAAAATGAAGTAGAAAATTTATTTTATATAAAAAAAAAAAAGAAAAAAGAAAAATGTTTCCCAGACAAAAAACGTACAAATCCTAATTTTTGTAACCGCATACAAAAAACAAACAACTCTGTTGAGTAGTCCCCAACATTTTACATGCGTCATTATATGAACAAAAAAAGTAACAACAACAGGAAAAAAAAACAATTCTCACAGATTATGTCCAAAAAGCTCCCAAAAAAAAAAAAAAAAAACAAATACACTCCATTACTCCCAACCCTTAAATCTTCAGAATGATCACGTTTGCGTTATGTTATTTTTTCTTCTTCTTCATTATAAAAAAGACAGATCCGTTTCAGTCGAAAATTGTGCGTAAAGAAGAAATGTAAGTGAGAGTAAAATAAAAAGCTCAAGCATGACAGAGAGAGAAAGAGAGAGAGAGAGAGATAAAGAAAAATTAGAAATGTTAGAAGTTATCCTTTTTTGTGTATATAGGAAAGAAAAAGACGAAAAACTTCAAGCTGTTGTGTTGTTAAATTAAGTATAATGATTATTAGATTTAAATTCGTTTCATACATATTCCACTTTTTTCCTAAACTCTACACTTCTTCTTCTTCTTCTTCTTCATCTTCTTCAGTTTTTTTTTCTTCATTTTCCTCTCATCTTTAATTATAAAATTTTCATTTCATAATAATTGTCATAATCATAAGAAAACGGGCGCATAACTAGATAATGTTTAGAAAATGTCTGTACTGGTATAAATGCCATTAACTTCTTTCTTTCCCTCAAACTCCATAATCATTCTCATGCTGTCTCTCTCTCTCTCTCTCTCTCTCTCTCTCTCTCTTGCACTCTCTAGCATGTTTTTTTTTTCCGGCACGTTTATGAAAAGATTTTTCTTTCTTTCTTTTCTTTTTCTTTCGTCTTTTCTGTTTCTTTTTCCTTTTTAATTTAATAATAATAAAATAATAATAAAGTTCAAAAGAAAGTAAGAAGAAGTGGAAAAAGAGAGAAAAAAAAGGCATAAAAAAAAACAGAGGAAAAACACTAAAAAACATGGAAAAAAAAATGTAAAAGAAAAACAAAATAAGAAAAGAAAGAAAAAAACGAAGAAGAAGAAGAACAAAAAAAAAAAAGGTTAGTTCCAGAAGTCGCAGTGATTTTATTTTAGCGCATTAACAAGTAGGTATCTACTTCTTCTCTTTTCCCCCACCTACCCCCAACCATATTCAGTTAACACCTACCTCATTCTCACTCTGTGATCCACACACACACAAACATTTTTTCTTTTTCTTTCGTTTTTTTTTTTTACTTTTAAGGATAAAAGTTGAAAACTTTGTACTTATTTAGCTCATTTATTCGGGCAAAAGTACAAAACTTGTAAACTTTTTTTTTTCTTCTTTTTTTTCTTGTATTTTTTTTTTCTTAAGTTTTTTTTTTTTTTTTTTATTTTATTTTTATTCTTTTCTTTCTTTTCTTTTTCTTTCTTTCTATCTGATGTATTTTTTTCTTGTTATTCTTTTTTTCATTCTTCTTTCTTAATTTTCCAACAATTTCTTATTTTCTTTTCTTTTTTTTTTTTTCTTACTTTTTCTTTTCTTTATTCATTCTTACTTATAGAGAAGTCTTACGAATATTCTTTTCTTTTGTAGAAAAAAAAAACATCTACGCATTTATGTTGTTGTTGTTGTTGTTTTTATTTTCTTTTTTTTATTTTATTTTTTTTGGTTTTTCTATTTTTTTTCCTGTTTTCTTTTTCATTTCTTCATCTTTTATTTCTTAAAGACTTAAAAGAAGTTTTTCATCTGTAGACGAATTTTTCTTTCATTTTCTTTCATTCTTTCCTTAAGTATATATATTTTTTTTTTTTTATTATAAAAGATTTATGTTTTGTTTGTAAGGAAGGAGAATGTTCTTTCATAAACTTACTCTTCGTCTTATATGTTCAAGAGATTTTTCTAATGTTTGTTTGTGTCTGTGTGTATGTGTGTATGTGTGTGTGTGTGTACGTTGGGGTTTATGCATTTACTTGTGTTTCTTTTTTTTTCTTTTATTTCTACAACAAAATTACACTTTTCCACTTTATTTGAATTTTGTTTTTTTTTTTTTTTTTCCTACTTTGTTACGAAAAGCTTTCACTCATTCTTTCTCTTCCTCTTCCATTCCCCTTCCCCTCATATGTTTTTTTTTCTGGTTTTTTTTTATTTTGTTTTAATTTATATAAAAAACAAAAAAAAACAAAAAACAAAACAAACCAAAAAAAAAAAGGGTTGTTAACAAAGTTGTTTTCACATAATTGTTTTTAAATGTAATTTTTAAGTCACGCTCCTTTTTTTTTCTTCCTCTTCTTCTTTTATTTTTAATTTCTTCTTTTCATTTACACCCGATTTTCCTATTTAATTTTTTTTTTCAGTTGTTCCATGATATTTGTTATTTATTCCTTAATTAGTTTTCTATATTTATTTTTTATATTTTTCTATCAAAGAAATTAATTACGTTTTGTTTTCTAATTAAGTTAACAATTTTGAAAATGAATTTACTTTTTAATTTATGTGATCTAAAAAATAAATTTTCATTGTTTGTACTTGATGTAATATTTTATAGAAAATCAGTTTTAAAAGTAATCAATTGATTGATTATTAAATTCTAATCAATATTGTCCAGTTGGACAATGGTAATCGGCAAATCACAATAAACTCATTATTCTTCTAATTCTTAAATTATTCTCATAATTTACATACAAATTAAATTCTTTCATTGTAGATTATTTAAATTGTTTGTGAAAATTTTTGTAATAAATATAAATTATCATTAATGACAAATAAAAATAAAAGATGGATAAAATATGTAAACCCACTGGAAAATTTCTATATAATTTTCATTAATTTAGACAATTGTGACTGAAAATAATTTCATCATCATCATCATTTTTGTTGTTGTTGTTGTTTGTCCTTTTTTAAATTTAATTCATTTGCGTTTTGTTTATTAGAAATTATGACAAAATTTCAACCCACATAATACATAAATGTTTTCTTTTTTTTTTTTTTTGGTTTGCGGACTTTATGAATAACATTCAAAAAGTATCTTTTTCTATAAATAATTGACCTTAAATGTCATTCCAAAAATAAATGTTAACATTAATCCATTAAATTCTATAGAATATTCTAGAAAATATGTTATTTTTGGTTTTATTTAATTTAACTCTCTGTTACAATCAGTTTATTTTCTATTTATTAAAAAAATTAAATTCTATTATCAGTCTCTGGTAATCTTTTGATATCAATTGAAAGTTGAAAACATAAAATAATCATTTAATGACAAATTTCCCAATTGAGTAAAAAGTCAATTTCAAATTGGATCAAATGCAATTTTATTAAGTATACAAAAGAAAATGTAAGAAAATAAAATCAACTTCAATTAAAAAATATTTCTGTCCATTCTATAATTATTTTCTACTTTCGTTTAATATTTTAATCCGATTATTTCTCATCTTTCTTGTTACTTTCTTTATTATATTTAGCAAAAATTTAACTCCTTCATACATTCATCAACTGTTATAAATTGTTTAATATAATTTTATAGGATGAGGGGGACAAAAATAAAAAAGGGATAAAATAAATATTAAAACAACAACAACAACAACAACGTTAAACGACGGAAAAAAAAAACAGAACAGAAAAAAAAAAATTGTAACATTTTTCATATCAAAAAGGAAAGTCTGATGTGAAAAGAAAGTCTTAAATATTTCAAATGGAAATAAGACGAAACAACAACATGTCCAAGTCCAACATAACAAAAACAAAAAATAATAAGAAAGAAAAATAATAAAAAGAAAAAGAAGTAAAAAAAAAACAACAACAACAACAACAGAGAGAAAAGGAACAAAATGAAAAGATAAGCTTTAAGAAGGAGAAAATGTCTTAAATGTCTTTAGCTTTTCACAATCCTGAAAAAAAAAAAAAAAAAACAAAAACTGTATAAAAATAAGAATAAGAAAAATGTAAAAAAAAAGAAGAAAAAAAAAACAACAACAAACGCGCGTTTATATAAATTGTTATAAAATACTTAACTGTCAAAAAATATTATCAAAGTTAAAAATCAGTTTTGAAGAAAAGACTTTTTATTTTTTTTTCTTTTTTCACATTTTTCCTTTTTCTTCTTCTTCTTCTTCTTTTTTTTTTATCTTTAAAGATTTTTTGTATTTTTCCTTTTTATTTTTATTTTGTTTTTTGTTTCATTTTTGTTTTTTGTTTTCTTTCAAAAAAACAAAAAAAAAAAAATTCTATTGTTTTGTTTGTCTTTTTTTTTTTTTTTTCTCTCGGAAAAGTGAAAAAGGACTCGCGGTAAGTGATGAGCAGAGAATCGAAGAGAAAGAGAAAAAGATAAAAAGGAAGAGGACTAAACTGTGAAGGTTAGTTTAAATCGATAAATAAAAACCGATTTTAGTCGCTTGTTGTTTGTTCTTTCATTCTTTCTTTTTCATCTTGTTGTTGTTGTTGTTGTTGTTATTATTGTTGTTGTTGTTGTTATTATTATTTTTTGTGTTGTTGTACTTTTGCCAAAATGAAAATATGCAAAATAAAAATAAAATAAAAAAAAAAAGAAAAGAAAAGGGATAAGAAGAAAATTCAAAAAACAAAAAAAAAAAAAGGGATAAAGGGGAAAATCAGATTAAATCTTTTTCCCTTTTTTTTTTTTCTTTTTGTAAATTTTATTTTTCTCTTTTTCTTCTTATATTTTTCTCGATCAAAACCGTAACAAATTGTACGCTTTTAAAAGTGAAGTAAATTTTAATTTGAAAAAAAATAAGGAAGAAAGAATGAAAAAAAAAAAAAGGGAAAAATGGCAAAAAAAAAAAGGGAAAAAGAAAAATTTTCGAGATGAGAAAAAGGAGGAAAAATCGAGATGTAGAAGAAGAAGAAGAAGAAGAAGTGGAAGAAGAAGAAAAATATAAAAAGGTAGAAAAAGAAGGCTTTCATCTGTCTGTCAATTTAAATTGATATCCCTTTACGTCAAAATCAATAAATTTGTGTTCAGAATTGAGACAAGAGAATCTTCACTTATATTTTCGATGGGTTTTTCCTTCATTCAATTTTTTTTTCTTTCTCTTCTTTTTTTTTTTTTTTTGTTGTTTTTCTTTTCTTATTCTTTTGTTAAACTAAAGCTTCTACTTTTTTTTTTTCTTTTTTCTTCTACATAAAATATTTCTTGTTTCTTGTTTCTTATTTTTTATTCGTTCATTTTCTTCGTTTGTATATTCTTGATAGATTAAAGATTAAAAGTTTTACTAGGAAGGTACGTGAAAATGACGAAGAAACAGAAAAAAAAATAATAAAATAAAATAAAATAAAAGAAAACAGAAGAAGAAGAAGACAAAAAAAAAACACTAAAATCGAAAACTAAAAGAAAGAAAAAAGAAAAAAAACGGAAAGATGAAAACAACAAAAAAAATTCTCTTATACAAAGTGAAGAATCATAGATTCAAGTATCTTCAACTTTGAAGAGAAAAATATATTCTTAATCTTATAAATATATTCTTTATATATTATCCAATCTCTATCCCCTATATCTTATCCCTATTCCATCTATATTTATCCTATTTTATTATATATATATACACACACACACACACATACACACATACATACACACACCTTTAATTAGACACCTTATCTGCCATTCGGTGTGCCTTATTATATTAGAAAAGAAAGAAGGATCATTCTTAATAATGGTGATACGATATTTGAATAAAAAAACACTTTTGTCCATGAAGTAAAAAAAAAAAAAAGAAGAAAATAAAGAAAAAAAAAAGAGGAAGAAAAGAGGAAAATAATTGAAATAATGAAAATGGGCGCTTTTGATGGGAAATGGGTTTTTTATTTTTTCTCATTTGGAAAGGTTTTTAGTTATGTGTTGTTGCGTTGTTTTTGTTGTATTTATTTTTTATTTTTGTTGTATTAATGGAGTCAAACGAAGGTCGATTATGTCCGTTGAATAGAAATTGTTTGTTTATACAATTTGACAACATCATAAAAACAAAAGAAAATATATATGTACCTTTTCCCATAGTATGAGAAAAACTCATTTTCTTCTTTTTCTACAAACGTTATTCCTTGCCAGTGTTTGGTGTCATTGCTGTTTGGTTTTACTTTGGGTGTGTGTGTGTGTGTGTGTATTTTTTTTTTGTTCTATGAAATATGCCAAACGCCAATCAATTGAAATAAAATAAAAACAAAAAAACAAAAATTTAAAGGAAGAAGAAAAACAAAACTGAACAAATTTGCAATATTTCAATTTTCCATACTTTTCTTCTTCTTCTTCTTTTTCCTCTTCTTTTTTTTATGGAACAATTTTTGTATTTTGTAACAATTCGCGTATAGTGAAAGGAAGAAGAAAAACAGAACTCGTTCTTTTTTTTTAGATTTTATTTCCCACTTTTTTTAACCTATTTTTTTTTTCTCTACACAATCGTGTGTGTGTGTGAATATTTTGTTTTTTGCTGGATTGTTGTGTTTCTTGCTGTTGTTGCTGTTGTTGTTATTTTTGACGTTTGTTTATTTTACTCTTTTTTTTTTCTTCTTCTCCATCATTTTCTTCTATTCATCGAATACATCTTTTTTTTTTCTTTCTTTCTTTTGTATTTTTTTTCTCTTTTTCTTCTTCTGCTTTTTTTTGGTGGAACAAAAAGCAGAAATAAAAAAAAAAGAAGATATACAAAAATACACACAACATACTGATGTTGGGTTGATTCTGGGTGAATTGGGATGGTTTAGGTTTTGGTTCTTTTGTACATACAAACAAACAAACATATATATGTGTATGTGTGTGTGTGTGTGTGTGTAGATAGGTAAAATACGTATATCGATTGGCCAAGGATGTTTACAGTTTAGTTTAGAATTTTTATTAGACTCTGGGGATTATAAGAAAAGTAGAGAACAATAAAAAAAAAAACAGAGAATGAAAGAAATGAGAACGAAAGAAAGTAATAAGGAATAAGAAGAAAGGATGTAGAGAAAATATAGAGAATAGAAAATATAAGAAGAAGTTAAAAAAGCAAAAAAAAAAAAAAAGAAAGGAAAATACTTTTTATTGATTGGCATAAAAAAATAAATATGGATGGATGGATTTGTGGTAAATAAGTTGTCAGTATATTATATTGGTAAATTTCTCTTATTTATATATCGCATCCAATATGAAAATGTAGTTTGATGTTTTGATGAAGGAAAAAAAGAAAATAATAAAAATATATCATCATACAGGCTTTTCATTCTTTTCCATTTTCTTTCCTTTTCTGCAAGAAAATTCTTTTATTCTTTTATTTATACACTTTATTTTTTGTTAGTCCTGTTTGTCAAGGCTAAACCAATCTATCTTGATGATGACAATAAAATTTCGTTTCTTTTTCTTTCATCTCAAACTCATTTTTGTACCGAAATCAATCTAAAAGAAGGAACAGAAAAAACAACAACAAAATATAAGAAGAGAAGAACAAAAAAAAAAAAAAAACAAAAATAAGAAGAAAAATGCGGTCACTTTGATCAATTTTGATCAATTCTTATATAAAATATGTCAATTTAGGAGAAAATTGGCATATGGGATCATAAAGGAAATTTACATAAATTGAAAACAAATAAAAAAATATGTATCAGTGGAAAAGTATTTTCGCATCGGCGCAAAAAATAAAACAACAAACATAAGACAAAAAATATTACAAGGAAACGAAACGAAAAAAAAAAAAGCTTTCTCTTCAAATTTTATGAATTTTATTCTTTTTCTTTCTTTTCTTTCACTCTTTCATCCATTTATTCTTTCTCATAATTTTTTCTTATATTTTTTGTGCTTTTCTATTTCTTTATTTATTCAAATAAAATTTTATATAATTCAAATGTTATTATTTTTTCTCTCAATAATTTGAAATCCATAAAACGCATACACAAAAATAAAAATATGAATTTAGTCAGTTCAGATTTATTTTGTTTGAAAGAAAAAAGGGTCAATTATTCTTCGTCATTTCTTTCTCTTCTCTTCTCTCTTTCCTCCTTCATCAACTTGAGAACAGAAAAAAAAATGTATATAAAGCTTTCTGTTGTGTTTATAGAAAGTTCTCACTTTCGTCTAATAAGATTTTCAACCATATTTTCTCTGTTGTACTGTGAGAGAATTAAATATAGAAAAAAAATACAACAACAATTAACAACAAGAATAACAACAACAACAATAAAAAAAATAAAATTCAATAAAGTAAAAAAAAGGAAAAGAAAAGAAAATATCATAAATAAAATGCGCCCAGGAAATTAAATTTCATTTGACAAAGTTACACAAAATATTTATAAAAAGATGAAAAAGAAAGAAAGGAAAAAAAGTATACAAACTGTTTTATGCAAAAGAAGAAGAAAAAAAAAGTATATATCGTTTGCTAAAAGAGGAAAAGGAAGTACATACATACACATACACACACACACCCATATACATTATATAAAAATGTTTTTTTTTTCCATTGGAATATTTAATTTTCTTCCATTATAAATAATGTCACACAAGTGCAAGTGACTTTTAAGTAAGAAACTTTTCTAATATATTGCATGTACCTTTTTTACGGTTTTTCATTCTTTTACATTTTTTCCTTTGCTTTTAACATTTTTCTTGTTCCACTTTTTAACTTTTCTTATTTTTTTTTTTTCTTATAAAAAAAAATCCGCAAGACTTTTTTTTTTAGATTTTTCTCTGATTTTATTATACAATATTTTGCGTCTATTTTATGAAACAAGCGCATTATACCAATATTTGTTTTTTTTTTTCTTCTGTTCAATTTATTTTACACTAACAATAAATTTATTGATGGAAATTCTTTTGATAAAACGTCTTGTAGAATTCCTTGTTTTTTTTTTCTCTTTGGATAAATTATTGTCATTGAAATGAATTGAATTTTTCATAATTTGTTTAATTTATTTTTAAAAATTTTGTATAAATTATTTATTTTGACCTTTTATATTTATTTTCTTTTTTTTAAATGGTAAAAAATGTTAAAATCCATTAAAATTGAATAAAGTGCAAATATTGATTGAAACAAATCACAATATTCAATATGATTCAATTTTATGCAGCAAAAAAAAAAAGGTAAAATAAAAATGAAACAAAGTTAAAGTTTTTTACTCTGAAATTTAAACTATTATCGCCTATAATATTCCATTGCACTGCATTAATGTAAAATAAATTCAATTAAAATTATTGAACTTTATTATCACAACAAAATTGTTCAAATGAAACATTTATAAGGGTGACGGGGTGTCAGATTTTATAAAGTTTATATCAAAACCTAAAAAGATAAAAGTAATAAAATCAAAATAATGTACATATTAAAAGTTAGAAATGATTTTTTCTCTCAAAACATCACCACTACACCCACTACACCCACTACACCCACTACACCCACGTCAGTATCATTCAAATTGATGGAATTTTGTGTATTATTTGGTCATGTTATTTTTGTCGTACATATTTTACATAGATACAATATTTTATAAAACATTATTATCTAAGTATATGTAATGTACATAGACATACATACGTACACATAAACAAATTTTAGTATATAAATATATAATACGGATTTGATCGTATACATAACTTTTGTGTAATATTATTATGTAGATAAATAAAAATAACAGAAAACTAAATTGAAGTGAACACTGAACAGTGATTTTTCTGTTGGATTATTTGTCTTTTATTTTTATTTTTCTCCGAGTTATTTCCTGAGTTATTTTATTTCTATAATATAAAATAAATCGTACAATTTAATAGAAATAAACGTGTGTTTATGTTTCAGGAAAATATTATTATTATGTAATGTCGTATAATTTTTATTGTATTTTTTTTTTTATATATGATGTGAGATTGAAGACTGAATTTATATGTGAATGTGATGGTAACAAAATATATAAAAAAAATTACATACAAACATTACATGTTACATAAATGTGGAATTGACTACCCTATAAAAAAAAGAACGCAGTGTACCTAGGTGTAAGATGAATTTTTCTCACTGCATTAATTTCATAAAATTTTCAATTTTCTTTATAAAAATAAATTAAAAAAAAAGTTGTAATGTCAACAATTAACATAATTTTAATTCAACATTCATTCATATTAACAAACTTTTTCCTTATTCTTCCTGGATAAGTTTCTCGTACTAGTAGTTTGTTTCAGCTCTACTTTAACTTTACATCTTAAGTAGTTTTGGTGTTAACATATAATCCGTTATTTTTTATTAAAAGTATAGACTAAATAGATAATATTTTACTTTTAACAAAGAATTCCCCCAAAAAAAAAAAAAAAATTTGCCTTCGTTTCAGTGAATTCATTGTTTTTTTTACTCATCTTATTTTTCGGGATCCGAACCATTCATTATGTTTCCAACAAAGCCATCAATAGTCTGTTTTATTTTAAATATTTTAAGTATAGGTACCGTCGATTCAATATTTGATCCACATAATTTTTAAAGATAGAATTTTACAATGGCAACACTAATTTAATATAGTACAATTAAAAATTTCATAAATCCAATAATAAATATAATACAATACTTCTTTGATTTCATCGTATCATTAACCATCTTATTCTTAGTACAAATATTTGTCTACCCCAAGAGAGTTAAACAATAGAAAATATTGTTTAAAGTTTAAACGTAAACGTTAGATATTCTTCATCCCCTTTTTCACTTTTACTCTATTTTCAATTTTTGTTTTTTTTTTGTTTTTTTTTTTTCCAAGCCAAAATGTAAACAAATAATTTAATATAGACACACACATCATAAAATTTGTTGATCGAAACTGTTATACAGAAATGATAAATACAAAGATTGTCATATATCCTTAGACATACATTCCTATACTCTATTTTATTTAACTACCCAACCCCATAACACACACACACCCTACTCAATATTATAAGTATACACATATGGAAAACAATTTAAAAATAAATATATTTTAGATGATTTTATGTTTTCATAACACGCAAAATTTTTCTTAAATTATAAGATAATAATCTTATATTTGCGTGTCCATTGAATATCATCATCTAAATATTAGTTTACTCTACTTAAGAAAATATTCAATTTTTTTTTTTTTTTTTGTATATTTTTCTTTTCTTTTCCCTTAATTCTTTCAATTAACTAGAAAAAATGTTAATTTTATTCAACTGGGCTTTAACTAAAAATTTTTAATTAAATAAATATTACAGTGGACTTAGCATTTTAGTGAGAATAAAAAAAACGCGACACTTAAGACTTAAACGCGTAAGTGATGTCAGCTATTAATTTGTGGGTTAAAAATAATGTTGAAGTGTAACAAAAAAAATATCTTTGTGTAAAATGAGATTAAAGTGGCAAGGACTATGGAATTTCCAATTTTAATTTATTAATTTTCCTCTTAACTATGATAAGAGTGATAATAATTTAATTGAACCCTTTTTGTATATATAAACAAATTAATTGATTGATTTAATTAATTAGATCAAAATATTTAAGGTAGAATATTTAATGTGTTCTAATAACACTTATAAAATTTAATTAAGGTTAATATTGCTGATTAACGTTACCAGTATTGACTACCAGTTTAGCATTTTTATTATAATATTAAGAGATTTTCTTTATCATTCATTTTATTTTATTTTTTTCTAGGATAAAGAAAAATGTGCAATTGCTTTCAAAATTATACTGAAAAAAAAAATCAATGAGATAACTGAATGGAAAGCTTCACTAGAATTTCTATGGAATTCCACTACAACCAATAATTTTACACAATAAAAACAGCTAATATAAAAATATCTGCATCGTATATATTTTTGTTGCTATTGTTGTTGTTACAATTTTTCCATGCATCATTTTCAATTTGAATTTCATTTCTTTTTTTTTTTTTTATTTATAGAAAAAGAAAACACATGAAAATAGCAACGGAGTAAAAAAAAAGAAAAAAAAATATACAAAATCGTTTTATAATAATGTCAGTCAATTCAATGGATATTTATATGCACCTTTTTTTTCTCTTTCTTCACTATACATATTTTCTTTTCTTATAGTTTTTCCTCCATTTTCATTTATACAAAAAAAATGAGAAAATGGAGGAAAAACTAGAAAAAGGAATAGTATATTTTTATATTGCATTGTTGTTGAAGTGGAGGGATAGAGTACAGTAAAGCAGTACATGCAATTTTCTATTTTTCTATTTGTCTATTTTTCTATCTATATCTATATAATATACATACAAAACATACATATATACAAACAAATGTAAATAAAGAAAATTGCATCTTCTTAGAAAAATAAATATAATCATAATAATATATAAAGTAAAGCTGACAACAGCAAGATTATTTTGTTGTCATCGTAACCAAAATGGGGAAAAATGGGAATTTATTGCACAATAAATAAATGTCTGAATGCTTCTTTTTAACTGTGTGTATGTGTGTGTGTGTATTTATTCATTTTTATTTTTAGTGCTTTTATAATTTAACTTGTGTATTTTTGTGTACTTAATGTGTAAGTGTGTGTTTATGTGTGTGTGTGTAGGTTCTTTATAAAACAAATAAATAATAAGAGAAAATAATAATCGTAATGAATTTTAATAGATTTTAATGTGGAAAAATAGAGAAATGAGCTTTTATTTGTGAAAGTATTATAAAGGGATTATTATCAATTTTCTATTTTATATTTATATATTAGAACAAAATATTATATGTGTGGGAGTGTAACCATATGTGTACTTGTGTGTGTGTGTATTAATTGTGCTCATATGTGAAAAGAAATTCATGCGGATGTTTCACGTTTATTTACAACAATTTACTCCTTCTTTTTTTATATTTGTCACAACAACAACAAAAAAAACCTCAACAACAACAACAAACACAATCTTTTTTATCTCTCACTGTTGTTGTTGTTTTATATACATTAATTTTTTTGTGTGTCAAAAATTTAATCCCTAAATAAATTAGTCAATTTCTCTCACTCACAATTGTTTATTATCCTTATTATTATATTTTTTTTTTCTTCTTTCGTTTTTCCAAAAAGAAAAAAAAAACCAAAAACACAATAACAAAAAATAAACAGAAGAAAAAGAAGAAGAAATCCTTTTTTTTTTTGTGTGAAACGATAATAATAAGAAGACGCAAGTCTAATATTTTATAAAAATAAGAAGAAGAAAAAGAAGAATTTGTATAAATTTTCTGTTTTTTTTTTTCCCCTTTTGTAAAATATTTTCTATTCCTTTCATTCTTCCTCTGTGTCTCTCTTTCTCTCTCTTTATTTTTTTATTATTTGCTTATTTATTTGATTTTAGAAATAAATAATAGAAAAAAGAATGAGTGAAAGAGAAAGTGAGAAAAATAAAAATCATTTCCATTGTGTTGTTCTGTGAGACATATTTTCAATACAAAAATATAAATAAATAAATAAATAAATAAAGCACAATAAAGAATATTATTACAGAAACTTTCGTATCGTTGAAGAACTTTTTTTTTTGAAAAAAAAAAAAAAAAATTGAAGAAGAAAACATAAAAATGCGATATTAACATATTTTTCGTTTTTCTCTCTATCTATCTCCGTCTCACTTTCTTACTCCCTCTCTCTCTCTCTCTCGCTGATATTTGTTATGTTGATTTTTCTGTCGCTATGAATTTTCTATGTTTTGTTTGTTTGCCTTGATGTTTTTCGGCTTCTTCGACTTTTACTTCTGTTTTTTTGTTTTTTCTTTTTTTTTTTCTGAATACAAAAGAAATAAAACAGAAAGAGAAAAATGCTAAACTTAAAAATACTCTCTCTCTCTCTCTTTAACTTAAAACATTTATTATTTTGAGCGGCATAAAATTTGTCTATATTTATCTAATCTAACAATGTAACCACAATATGATCTTATATGATGCCTTAAAGGCTGTGTTTTTTGTATACTATTTGTATGTGTGTGTGTGTGTATTAAATGGATGTGTGTTATATACAGTTACAGATACACTTTATATTGTCTATTTCTATAATATTAAATTTGTATAAATTAAGTAAATGAAATTAGTTTTGGAACAGTTGAAATTTGAATACATATTTACTTTGGGAATCGAAAAAAATACTAACAACAACAACAACAACAACAACAACAACAGCAACAAAAGTAATGAGTTTCTTCTTTTTTGTATTTTTTTTTTTTTTTGTTTTGATGGTGGAGAAATATTTATGTTGAAAAGACGAAGAAAAGGATTGTTTGATGTTCTGCGTGAAAAACGCGAGATTATTTTATATTTTACAGTTTTATGAAAAGGAACTTTGTAGAAGGGTGAAGAGAGAGAAAAAAAAATAAACAGGACAATAAAATATATTTTGTAAATTTATTATTGTTCAACATTGGAACGTGCCTAATCATGGATTAGCCCATTTTTGTACTGGAGAAGAAGAAGAGGAAGAACAGAGTGAAAGAATAACAAAAAAAAAAAAAAATCAAAAAGTGGGGTTGGCACGCGTTTATATTAAATATTTTGTGTTTTATGTAAAATGATATAAAGTCGGGTATGAGGATGAAGTGAAATGCTTGTATTCAGTGGTGTTTGCAAAATTTAACAAAAACAACAAAAAAAAAAAACAATTTTTAAAAAGTGCGGAGACAACATAAAAATTTATTCTTCTTTTTTCTTTTTTTATTTTTGTTAGGAATTCGACTCCAGCAATAATTAACTGTCATAATTTTCATTGTTTTTTATTCCGGTTTTGTTTTTTTTTTTTCTTTTAATGGAAAAACGATGGAAAAAGGAACGTGAGGAGAGATAAGAAAAAAAAAGAAAAGAAACAAAAAGAAAAAAGAAAATAATATTGATTCGATTTATAATTAAATTGCAAAAAGTTAAATGAAACTTTTTAAGCTTTTTCTTGTTCCAAAAAAAAAAAAAATGTCTTTCTTTAAAAGCAAAAAACAAAAAAAAAATTCATGGAAAATGGAAATTTATTTTTTTCTCATTCTACTTTTTCTTCTTCTTCTTCTTTTTTTTTTTTTTGTAAAAACACAAATAATTTTTAAATATAACATTTTGACCTATTTATCCTTCTTTGCCTTTACAAAAAATACAAGAGAGAAAAAAAAAGGAAGTATAGAAAACAACAACAACAAAAAACATCATAATAAACACTGAACACAAACACACATACACACACACACACATATATATTCAAATACACGTAAAATATACACACATACACACACACAGGCATAGATAGAGAAACAAAAAAAAAATAAACAAAATAAAAAAAGAAAAAAAACAACAACAACAACAACGATTCTTCCTATAAATTATTTACTCTGTTTATTCTTAAAATTAAGGGCACTTTGAGGGACAGATTCTCTTCACTTCTTTTTTTTTTTATTTTTTATTTTGTTTCTTCCTCATCATCTTTTTCCTCTTCATGGGAGATAATGTTTGTTTTAAAAATGAATCTTCCACAACATAAAATGCCAACATCTGTACGGATCTTTTTATAGAGAAAGAGAGAGAATGAGAAAGAGAGAGAGAGAGAGAGAAAAAAAAAAGGACATTATTTCTATGCAATCATCCCCATTTTCCCATTTTTTTTTATTTTATCTTTCCTTCTGGTTGTTGTTGGTGCTGTGTTCTTTTTTTTTTTTGTTTTTTCTTCGTTTTTTCTTTTTTGGTTGGTGTCGCATAATTTGAAATGATGATTTTAGTTAGTTGACTCAATATATTTATTTATACAAAAAAGGGAAAACAATAACAATAACAACAACAACGACAATAACAACAACAACAATGATCTCATATAAAATTCTGTCCCAATCTCATGGGAAGAACGACCAAAGAAAAAATTATAAAAAAAAAGGAAAAAGGAAAAGAAAAACAGATTATGTTTAAGTAAAATTCTATTAATAAATTTCAATTACTTCGAAGCCTTTATATTTTCTTCTTCTTCATCTTTGGTTTTTTTTTTTTCTTTAAATTTATACCAAAAATAAAATAGTTGAAACTAACAACACAAAAAATAAAATCGATGGAGGCGCCTGACTGCAGTACAGCATCTCTTTGACTGTTGTTTTTTCTTCGTTAATTAATGTTTTGTTTTTCCTATCTTATCGAATAAAACGTGATCGACTGAAATGAAACAAAAAAATTGCATTCAAAGGAAAATATTCAATAGATTGCATAATTCTTCGTTTTGTTTTTTTTTTCTGTAAAAATTTTGTACTCTGTACAAAATACATCAAAATCATTAATTTTAATTCGCAAAAATAAAAAGAGAGAAAAGCGTGAGAGAGAGAGAGATGAAGAGAGAAAATAGACAAATTTTATTATGGAATTTATCTGTTTTGAATAAATAATTGGAATGTTTCTGCCCCCTTATTTTTTATCGCTTCAATTAATTTAACGTAAAAAAAATAAAATCAATGATATTGAAAAAAATGTGGAACACACTAATGTCAAAAGGAGTTCAAAATGGTTGCCAATGAAATTTATGATTGGCGAGAACAATTATTCAATTTCGTATAGAAATAATTTAGCAGCTTCAGTGATTGAATTTTTGACAACGTAAATTATAAACAATTAAAATCCGAATAAAATTTCTAAACTAACAAATTTTTAACGAATAGAAAATGATTTCTCTACAGTCTAGAAAATAAAAAAAGTACGTAAATTATTCGTATTCCATAAAATTGAAGAATTATGAAAAATAATATTTTTTTTTCTCGCATGGTAAAACTCTCATAAATAAATTAAATCATAAATTTCTTTGCTACAGAATTAATTTATTCTTAGTACTTATCCTTATGGTTTATATCCCTTATTCTTTAATTTTAATCAAGACGTGAAAAAAAGCAAAAACAAAAACTAAAAAAAAAAAATATGATAGAAATGCAAACGGTTTAGAAAAATGATTAAAACCAAGAAAAAAAAAGTGATATCTAAATTTTAACTTTAGAATTTTAAATTCAAAATTAAGAAGAAAAAAAAGTGGATAAAGGACGAAGTGAAAAAAAAAAAAAAAAAGGACATGAATAAACCATAATCAAAATACATACACTAAATAATAATGAACTTGTTGTTTGTTAATTTATTATGTATTTTTTTTTCCCAATTTCTTCTTCTTCTTCTTCTTCTTTTTCTTCATCCTTAATTTTTTTCTACATTTCGCCCCCCTTTCTATTCTTTTTTTTTTTTTTTTTGTTAAATGAATAATTAATTTTTTAATTTCAATTGTAAAGTGAAGGATTTCACCATGCGGTTTATTTTTTCTACCCCGTCACTCTCTCTCTCTCTCACCCTCTTCATCTCTATCTTTTACGCACAGTTAAATTTATTCAACAAAAAAATAATAATATTAATAAAAAAAAAATGAAAATGAAAAGTATAAAATCAATATTTACACAGTGGAACCTTTATAAATTGACCATTTATTATCCTGTTTATATTGTATAACTGAACCAAAAAAAAGTAAAAAAAAGTAAAAATCTACATTATTAAAAATTGCTTCATTTCCATATTTAATTGTGTTTTCCAATTTTAAAGAGAGAAAAGAAAAATAAAAATGTTGTAAACAATTTTAATAATCAGAAAGTGTAGATACTTCATGCATGCGAATATTTAGAATCAAATAAATGCAATGAATTCCTTCATCCTTAAAATTGAAGCAAATAAAATAATTCTTTTTTTTTTTTGGTTAGATATTCATCAAGTGGAAAATCATTTAATGAAAAAAAACACAATTGCAATACGGTATACGAAGGGGAAGGGGTAAATACTGGATTTGAATGAAAAACATCATTAATGAAGGAGAAAAAATTTTCATTAAAAATTCTTTCAGATTATTAAATATTTAAGTTCATTATTAGAGAAAATGTAAATGTGAGAGGTTTGTCGGTCATTTATTTAAAGATTTAATTATGACTAAAAAGAAAACAATTAAATTAAATCAAAAATATAATTATTCTGATTATTATTAAAAAAGGAAAATTTTCCATGATCAATTTTTTTTTTTTTTTGGTAAAATGTTCAACAGAAATTCCATAACAAAGAAAAAAAAAACGAAAAAATTCAAAGACAAATTTAAACTCTAAACTGAAAATGATTGAGAGAAAAAAAAAGAAAATCAAATGTAGATAATGGTTGGAATTGAATGGAAAGGAAGAAAATATAGAGAATAAATTTATATATATTTTTTTATTCTTTGATTCTTTTGAAACATCCTTCTATAAAATAGGATTTTTTTTTGTATTGCGGTTTTTGGAAAAAAAAAAAACCAGAAAAAAAACGAGGGAAAAATAGGATCTAAATGTCCAGATGGGACCATCATATTATGAAACGTGACCATTTTATACTTGAGTATTAAATGTGTGTTGGGGCTAAATATTATACAATATATGATGAGATAATAATATAAAAGAGAGATAGGACAGATAGTAGAGTGGGTGGGGGTGGTGAAGGGAAATGGGAAATGTAGAAGAAAATGAAGAGATATATAAAAAGAAGAAGGCTCAAATTTTATTATGTTATTCTACTTTCCCATTTTCATCTAATGGTACGAGTTGTATATATTTATATAGAGTTAAAGCCGTTCAACATTAAAGTATTTTCTCTTAATATCTTTTCCTTATGTTTTGTATGTGATCTTTCGTTACATACTATATAGAGAAATACAACAATTAAGTTCTCATCACAGAATATATGTGTAGAAAGTTACTTAAGTGAGAGATATAAAATGGTCCCTCAGTATGGTCATCTTATCACATACAAATAACGTATGATAAGAAAAATAAATGCATACAATGTTGAACGGACTTTAAATATTAATAATTTTGTCAAACTCAAATAAATTCTATATATTTTTTTTTTTGTTCTTAAATATCTTAAGACAAGAGACAAGACACAAGAGATAAAAAAGAACAAAATATGTATATAAATAAATTCGTTATCTTAATCATAAATGTAACGAGTTAATTAGTGTAACAGTTTGATATGACAAATAATGTATTTCTTAATTTTTTTGTTTTTGTTGTTATTTGATGGATGAATTATTGATGAAATTTATATAAATAGAAAGAAGTAGAATGAGAATTTTTTAAAAGATAAAAATGTTACCCGCATATAATTACGGCTTACTTTAATGGTGTGAGCGTTTATTTTTTTCTTTTTCTTTTTGTTTTCATAAAAAAGAAGATTTTTCACTTTATTCACGGCCTATCGAATTTTTTTTTTTCCTTTTGCCCTCAGTTTTTTCTTCTTTTTTACTCTTTTCGTCTACCTTCTTTTCATCTCAAACTCAATCTATTCTACACTTTTTCATTCCTTCTTCTTTAGATATTTCTTCTTTTTTTTTTTTAGTTATTTTCTAACCGAAAAATTTAATGTAGGAAAATATTGTGCTGTGGGTGATTAAAGGCGAAAAAAAACTGTCAAATAATATGTTTTATAATTAATCAAATTTGTATCAAGAAAATGTGTTTAATGGACGTAATGGGACGATGGTGGTAGATGAAAATTCTTGAAGAGGGATAAAGCTGTTATGTGTGCGGTGTGTAAAAGGAGGAACAGCAGCAGCAGCAGCAAAAAAAAAAAAAAAAAGAAAAAGAAAAAACGAAAGAAGAAAATAAAATAAAATGTACGCACGAGACAGCAGTGAAATTATAATAAAAAAAAAAAAAAATTGATACAAAAAAAAAAGTTTATTCGATTTAATGTTTTTTAATATTTTTGTATCGCTTCAGGGAAATTTTTTTTTATTTTTTTATGGAAAATGTGAATTTTCCATTTTCCACATTTACATCGGTACAAGAAAAAATTTTTTTTTCAACATTTACAATTTTTTCTTTCCCCCTTTCGTTGTTGTAAATGTCATAATTTAAAATACCCAAGTGTATCGTCATCATCATCATCATCATCATCATCAACATTATCATCATCATCAGTATAGAGCACCAACAGAAAGAAAAAAAAATGAACACAGAATTATTGTGAAATTAAAGAAAATCTATATAGAAAATGATGTGGATCAGAGGAAGGTAGATATGATACAAAATGTCACAAATGTCAAAAATAGAATTAAATAAAAATAGGAAAGAAAAATGTTTGATTCCATTTTCTTTTTCTTTTTGCTAGATTATTTTTATTATATTTTTTTTTATTCAACTTTAATCAAGATATTGTAGTGTTACCAAAGAGTACCAACATAAACATTCTATAAATAAAATGATATTCTATCCTATACATTAATGTCCCTATGGTGACGTGTGTCAGATAATGATGAGTATATAATCGGAATTGTTGTTGTTGTGCTAGGGTGGTAAAAATCGAAATAAAAATAAAAGTAGACATAGTAGAAGTTAAAGAAAAAGAAAAAAGGACATTTCTTCTTCTTCTTCTTTTCTTTTTTTTCTTAATAAATATAATACACCTAGAGACATATATATATGTACACATATCTAACGTATAAATAGATAAATAGATTATATAGAAAATATAGAGAGATAGAACATCTTGTAATAATTTATTGTCTCATCGGTTTTGTTGTCCAAATAAATTAGTTGATGATTAATGTTTTATTTATTTTCTACTAAAATCTTCTACTACCTTATTTACCTCAATAAAAAAAATAAATATATTGTAATTTAGATTAAAATAATTACAACATTTAATGTATACAATAAACATACTAAATATGTACTTACACTATTCTAACTGTTTATAAAGAATAAATAACTATGCATGTGTATGTGAGTGGATACTGTGTATCCAATTTTTGTATACTTATACTGTAAGTATATATGCAACTACAGGAGTAGTTGTTAACTGTAGGTACACAATTTACTATATAATTATGTTAACTACATAAACCTTAAGTGATTTAAATTATAGACATCCTAGAATGGATTTTTAACATTCGTTGTAATTATGTTCTTTTTTTTTCCCCCGTCAAGTACAACGACGAAGGATGAAAAATAAATGCTTTATATTATTTTGTGTTTAGTAAACATCTCGGTGAAGGTATTTTGTAAAACCAACAGATTATACAATTAAACAAAATTCTCACCAAACATTAAATTCTAATAAAAATATTTATTAATTAACTTGAAATGATCTTTCTTTAGGTCAGGTTATAACGTTGAGTCTATGAAAAATACTAAGAATGGTTTGTATCATTGAAACATATTTTATATTTGTGAACTTTATAAATTTTCTTATATTTTCTATGCTTTCCATAAACATTTTACAAAATGAACAGACCTCGCTTTAGGAAAATAATTTTAATAGAAAAAACTTTGTCGGTAATTTATTTTGTCTATTCGTCTAAATATAAGCTTAAAACTTAATACAAGAATTTCAATTAAATTTATAAATTCTGTGTGTATGTGTGTATAAAGTCTTATTAAATCTTCAACAATAATTTTCGATTAAATAAATAATTGATTTTTTGTTTGTAAACAAAATTAAAATCAGAAAAAGGAACAACAAATAAATACAGATTATTTCACAATAATCAATATTTTTATAAATGAATTCATTTGTATAGACAATTTATTTCTAATTCAATAAAAAGAAAAACAATGAAAAGAACTAACTGAACACAATAAACAAATAAAAAGATGATAATAAAAAATAATGTATTAATTAATTAACGTACATTTATTACAAACGATATACAAACACAAGTAGAAATTATTGTGTTTTTTTTTTTTTTGTTTTGTGTATTAACGATGCCAATCAAAATTAACTAGATTAAATATAAGTGAACGTACCCACTTTTATATAATAAGAGACACGTGTGTATATAGATATTATTCCCTTACGGTCTTTAATTACATTTCCATTTTTTCTCTCTTCCACTACAACGACTAAAACCTATAAATTTATACCAAAAACATTCATAAACTAACTTGTGTAAATGAGGAAAGAAAAAAGAAAATCAGGATTCACAAAAAAAAAACTAAAACAAGAAATGGAACGAAAGAAAAACAGAAGAAAACTCGTTAAATCTTTGAGCTTTTATTTTGAATTTATATGGAATGGGAAAAAATATTGATAAATCTACAATATTTAGAAGAAAACTTAATAATATTTTCTCTCTATAAATAAAAGCCAAACTAAAGAAAATATTATTTATAGAGAGAAATTGAAAATATTTTGAAATTAAATTTATATTTAGCTTTTGGCGTTTTTTTTTTGTTAAAAGTTTTACAAATTTATATATTTTTATAATAATATAGGATGTATGATGTATGTATGTTCAAAGATATTTTATTACTAAACAGTAATAGTACATTATTATGGAAAATATTTTGTCAACAAAAATTTAAGTAGAAATTAACTTTTAGAAAATAATGAAAACTAAAATTTTCTAACAATTTTTGAAGGCAATGTTTTTAGTGAAACGTTTCAAAGTAAACAATATTGTGTGAAAGAAAATATTTTCAATTGAAATAATAAAAGTGGGAGCTCTGTCATTGTCAGAAACTTGGTGAAAGTTACGTGAAAATTACAGAGAAAAAAAATGTAATTCTTTAATAATTTACATTTTTCCCCCTCCTCATTTTTTCTCTCAATTAAAATATTTTATTTTTTTTTTTTATTTCAATAACTTCAAAAAAAAAATCTTAAAACTCAAATTTATAACATTTCAGATTAATTTCTTGTTTTCCAATTCATTTTCATTTCTGTCCTTTTAATGTCAGATCAAAAATAAGAATAACTTTTTTTCACCCCTTCCCCTTTTCGTTAAATTAAATCTTTAATTTATTTATTTCTTGTTAAATAAAAAATTGGATAACAAAACCCTTACATGTTTTACATAAAAATATTCAAAACTATAAATTAAACCCTAACACAAGAGGACCAACAAACAACAACAAAAAGTTTAAATCAGAATAATAAAAAAAAAAAAACAACAACCAAATGGAAAAGCAAAAAAGATAAAAATATTCTAAAGGGAAAGATAAGTTAAGAGTGAGAGCGGGAGGAAGAGAAAGAATGACAGAGATAAAAAATAAATAAAAGGAAACCACAAGTCAACACTATTTTCAGACTGAAAAGTGTCATTTATTTGGTTTTTCCTTTTATTTTTTTGCCACTTTTTCCTATTTTCTTTTTCTCTTCTTCTTCTTCTTCTTCTTTTTGGTTTTCTTTTTGAAAATGATTCAATAACGAAAAGACGATGTTTTTGAGATGAAAATTGATGTCTTCTCAACTGATCGTATCATTGAATATTTTTTTCTTCAACTTTTTTTTTTCCACTCATAAAAAGCAAAGCAAAAAAAAAATCAATAACTTACGGTCTGATTGGGTTACATGAAAATGGAATATGGAAATTGGAAAAGGATTGTAATTTTATTTGTATATTATTAATGGATCACAATTTTATTCTGCCTTACATTTTTCTTTCTTTTTCATCATCAACTTCTTCTTCTTGCTGTAGAAATCGTTATAAAATGTGAGAATGATCGAGATCAACAAAATGAAGATGAAGAAGAAGAAGAAGAAGAAGTAAGAAAAAGCTGCCCGAAGGGAAACTTTTTTTTTTTTTTTACATTATTTATATAAAATGAAAATATTCATTCTGACAACACAAATCACCGGTTCTCATCTTGTGTTAAAGACGGGGTGGAAAAAAAATAAGATTCTTTCCCATGAATTTCTTTGATTCGAAAACCGAACGACGTTGTTCGAAGATGAGAAAAACAAATTTTGAGATTTTTGTATTAATTTTTTTTTTTTGTTTCTATTGAACTTTTATTTTTAATTAGACACAAGATGGAAATATATGAAAGTAAATTAATTTCATTTTAATTCTCAGAAACATATGATTTTCTAATTAAATTTTCCATTCAATTAATTTACTACAAAAAAAAAACAAAAACAAAAACAAAAATAAAGAAAAATAAAGAGAAAATTGAAGAGTAAAATTATCGAACCCAAAATATTTGACGTAAAGTAGAAATTTTAATAATTGACTTTGGTTGTACCTACTTTTAATGTAAGAAAATTAGTGAAATAAAAGGAAAATTCTAATGAGAGACGAATGGTGAAAAGTTGTAGATATTTTTTTCTTTTTCTTTATTTTTGTTTCAAAATTATTTGAAAATTCACTCACGAATTATTTTTTAATGAAAATTCAAGAAAATTTTGTTACCAAAAAAAAAAAATTTATAAAATAAAAAGAAAAAGGAAAAGTTATGAAAAGTAAAATTCAAAACATGAAAAAATTTGAAAAAAGGAAAAAAATAGAGAAAATTCGTCATTTTCACTAATTATACAAACGAATATTTTTCTTTTTAAAGTTTTTTTTTTTTTTCTGAAAATATCAATATTTGAAAATTTTATGGAAAATGTAGGGAAAAAACAATTTTTCCAAAAAAAAAGCCAAAAAAAAAAAAGAAAAAAAAAACAAAATCAAATAAAATTTTTCCCTTTTTTCCCTCACTTCCCAATTCTCTTCATTTCTATCTCATTTTTACTGCGTCAAAACTAAATTTTCAGTTGAATCATTTACGAAATGACGATGATGACGATTCATGATGATAATAATGATGATTGAAATTAATTTCATCAAATATTGGTTCTAACAATTTTTTGTCAAAGTTTTTTTCATTTGTATTTGTTGTTGTTGTTTTATATTTTTTTCTTCAAAAAATATTATTAATTATTATTATTATTATTTTTTTTTTGTTTATAAAAAAACTGGAACACCAGAAAAATACAAAAAACAGAAAAAAAAATGATGATGAATTAACTTTTTTACGCAAAAATTTTTTTTTTTGCATGATTTAATTTTTGGCAAATAAATAAAGGAAAAATACAATAACAACAAACAAGAACAAAAAATAAAAGTTAAATAAAATCAACAGAATTTTATTGTTGTTGTTGTGTGTTGTTGTTGTGTGTTGTTGTTGTGTGTTGTTGTTGTGTGTTGTTGTTGTATTTTAATATTTTGATTCTTCAAATATTTAATACCCAAAAATTAATCTCTTTTTGGAATTAAATGTGAACTAAAAATAAATAAATAAATGGCAATTCAAATTTTATTATTCTTGTTGTTGGTTGGTTGGTTGGTTGGTTGGTTGGTTGGTTGGTTGTTGGTTGTTATTGTTGTTAATATGTATATATTTCTGGGAAAAAAAATAACATTAGAAAATATTGAAATTGATTGAATATTTTGAATAATAATTTTTTATATTTGTAGTCTATAAATTTGTGTGTATTAATCTAATGTTTAGAACTCATTATCAATTGATTGTTAGTGAATTGAATGGTGATAGATAATTTTGTAAAATTATTATTTAATTTTGTATGCAAATAAATTGTGACTGCGTAATAATTTAGACAGTAATTTTTTAGTTTTGGTAATAATTAAAAATGATAACGAAAATGAAGTTCTATTGATTTTTCTATATTGATTCTATGAAATGTACTGATTTCTTATAAATGTCAATTGACTCAAAGTTACCGATCATTAGTGAAACATAATTATTGTTTCAAAAAAACTTAACAATTAAATTTTAAATTAATTATTTTATTATTTTTGGCTTTTTTTGCTTTTATAAAAGTAAACTGATTTATGTTAAATTGGATTAAAAATAAACTATGTCCAGTCACCCTATAATATTTGTCGACATATCATGCGTACATAAAATAAATAAATGGAAAAGGATTTTCAACCGGAAAATATATAAAAAAATTTATATAAACAAATGGATTATGTGTTTATATTAAATCGATTTATATATCACACTCACTCTATCACTCTCTCTCTCTCTCTCTTTCACTCATTCCCTTACACTCTCGCCCAACTGTGTATAGTCCAGAGAATCTAATGTAATGTACATAAATAATAATAATCATAATAATGACCATATAGTTGACCATATCATATATACTGATATGGATAATCAACTATTTAGACTTTTATGATAAAATCTATCATGTTAATTTTTTTTGGTTACATTAAACCCTTTTTTTATTTAATAAATTTGTACAAAATTATTTTAGAGTATATTTAGTTTTTGTTTTAATATCAAAATCTAATCTATAGACGATATATTTATTAGTAATTATGTTTTCATTTATTCAAATTTCACATTATCTATTATTAATGAAATATATTGTCATCATTATTATCATCGTCATAATAATTATTTCATAATTTAGTTGTATTTTTTTTTTTGTTTGCTAGTCTATATTTTTTTTTTTGGGATCATTTGTTTGTTTTAATTAAAATGATTTTATTTAAATTGATTTTGTCACTTCATAAATATTTTCTAATAATTAGTTGACATATAGGAACAATATGTGTCTACAACTAGTAGACACTAGTGGCAAGTGCAGGCCATAATAAAACATCAGTATACAAAAGGACTTTCCACTTATGATAATCTAAATTAAAAGATTTAGATATTGTATGTGCACTACGTGACTAATCAAGATCTAACTATTGATATCCATATAAAGAATTGTCTTCTATCAATCGGTATTTGAACTCATGACCTCACTGTTGAGAGTTTAGAACGTATACATATATACACTTAACGTTATAGCTTTTGTATAGATTCTCTGATTTTTATCATTAAATGGAAAAATATTTTATCAGATTTTATTTTGTATTTTATACTCAATTTAAGTTTTAAACTTTTTTATTTCATATAAATTGTACATTAACAATTACTGACTGACCGGCACTGCTAATGAAACACTATATATAAATGAAAATTAATTTTATGTATTTATAGAATATTCCCGGGGATTAAAAGCATAATAATCATATATAAATGGACAGGTGTAACCATTCAATTATGTAAACCACAAAATCAAATTATTTTAAGTAACATAATATAATAAATTGACCTGGATAAACATAATTTCGCCTTCGGTATATATACAACCATCACTGTACCTTATTACCACTCTACTCTAATTTACCACTCTACTACTATACCTTTTTATATGTACATATGTACATACATTATATCGTAAATTATTTAATCGGATTTTCTCTGTTTCTGTCTCTAACTAAATTTCTATACCTAACTAATATTTATGTACATATCAATATTCTAAAATCATATGCCTTACGGTATATAAAAAAAAAAAAAAGGATATCAAATTATATATTGTCATATTTATATGTAATCTATTTTTGTATGTACTTTATACTTATACATATATACGTGTCTGTTAAAAATATCCTTTTATATTAATAAAATAAAATATTTTATATTTATAATCTGATCGATTATAATTACTATTTAATTAAATCAAAAGAAAATCAATAAGTTACCTTTATTTATACACACATAAATATTTAATCATAGTGATTTTCACACTATAATTTATTGTATATAGTTAAATGTACGCACACACACACACACTCCCATCACTAAATACTAAATATTATTTTTTATATTTAAATTATAGATTTTTTTTTTTACTAAATAAATAGAAAAAAAAATCAAAATCAAAACTAAAATGAAAACAAAACATTAATTTTGTATGTTTTTATCATTGACATTTTCATAGATTTTCACAACATACACATACATACATTCATATATATATTTACAAGTATATTCATATAGAATATAGATAGATAAACATACATACATATATACATATACAGATATAAAATACGTTTATTATAAACTGATTTTTAATTTATAGATAAAATTTATGTCGCTTTTGATTTTCATTTAATATTAATTTAATTATAATCAAATACAAATATGGTGTGTCGTGTTTTTTTCTTTGTTTTCTTCTTCTTTTTTTATTTAAATTCCAACCAGGTACAAAATTATAGTTATATATAATATTATTATTCTGAGTGAAAGAGAGAGATAGAGAGTGAAATATTAATTTATAATTGAATTATTTTTGTTAGTGATAAAAGCATGGTAGAGCTTTTCTATAATATTCAATCTATTGTGTTTCTAAAATGTATGCATGTTCTTGTCTCTACGTGTGCGTGTGACGTGTATGTATGTATAAATATATATATATTTCTAAGTCCTTGATATATATACCATTGTACCATTGTATAAATAAGTTTTTACTTCAAAATAAAAAACAAGAAGAAGAAGAAGAAGAAGAAGGAGAGGAATAAAATGTAGAAAGAAAAGTGTAATAGAGAAAATGTGAGACAAAAAATGCCTGGTTGAAAATTTTCTAACGAACCGTTGCTAGTTGAATTAGAAAATTGTTTACACAAAATTAAATTTGCAACACCCATATTCTATATAACTGCTAGAGCTTTTTCGTGCCCCTTTTTTTTTCTCTCTCCAAAAATATATAAAAATACAAAATAAAATAAATATCTCCACCCCCCCCTTTCTTATCCCCTAGGTGTTACTATATATAGTAGTATAAATTTTCCTCATGCCACCCTCTCTATTAACATGATTAAATCAATTTAATGAACAACAAAAACAACAACAACAACAACAACAACAACAACAACAGCAACAACAACAACAACAACAACAACAAATAACAGAGAGAAGAAAACAAACGAACGAAAGGACTAAAAAAAAAAAAAGTTTCTGTTGTTATTTTTGTACACATTTTGAAAAAGAAGAAGAAGAGAGGAGAGGGTTGGTTTTTTTTTGTTGTCGTCAATTTTCTTTTCTTTTCTTTTTTTCTTTTTTTTTTTTTATTTTCAGTGTAATTGCTGTCTCTTATCACCAGAAGATTGCAACAAAATAATAAAACTTTTCCGAATGAGAGAGAGACAAAAAGATTAAAGAGACAATTGACAGATACAATTGTTTTTACTTATTTTTTTATATACTTTTTGTTGTTATTGTTATTTTTGTATTTGTCTGAGACAAAAATAAAAAGTTTTTCACATTTTTGTTGTTGTTGTTGTTGTTCCTTTATTTGTTTTTGTTGTTTTATTATTTTGTGTTCCTTTTTTTTTTTTCATCAAATTCTAGAAGAAAAGATAAAAGATGGCTGAATAGAAAACAAAAACAAAAAAAAACACAAAAAGAAAATGAAAAAGGACAAAAACAAAAAAAAAACTTAGCTGTCTTAAATTGATCAAGTTTTCTTTGAAATGAAAATTTTTCATCAAAATTTCTATAGAAAGTGTTGACGAAAGAGTGACTGAGAGAATGAGAGAACATCTTCTTTCTTTTTCTTTTTCTTTTTTTCGTTAAATAAACTGAAACTAATGGTCTCTTTGTTTATGATTTAAATTAAAGAAACGGGTTGCTTTTGTGTATAATAAACTCTTATCCTGTCATAAAAAAAAAGGAGGAAATAAAAACGAAAAAAAACAAAGCGCGCATACACACACACAAACAAAGGAAAACAAGGAAAAAAACAACACAATCATTTTTTTTCTTCTTGTTCTATTTTTTTTTTTTTTTATTTTTTTTTTTTGAATAAAAATAAGGAGGAAAATTTATGTTCTGGGGACAAGACGAAGAAACAGAAGCAAAAGAAGAGGAATATGATGAAAATGTAGAATGAGAAAAAGCTATAAATTATACATTTTTATTATATTTATATTGATCGATCCGATCCGATGGGGATTTCGGATTGTAATAATATAGAATATATGCAGATAATTTTTGATTTATTTATTTTCCATCTGACACGAGTCCTTAGATGTCATCCCTATTTTTCATAAATTTCCTCTTTTTCGTTATATTTTTTCTTGTGACAAAAATGAAAGAAAAAAAACACAAACTGTATTTTCCTCTGAAAAGTTGGATAGAAGACAAAGACTTAAAAAAAAATGAACAAATAAAAAAAAAAAAGACTGAAAAGAAGAAGCTAAAAATTGTACGGTCATGGGTGTCAAGTGATAAAAAGGATACGTATTATATAGGTTCATGTTTATGCAAATTCTTTTCATTTTCTTTTTTCTTTATAATAAATATTTTCCTATCTCAAGAGTCCAAAGTCTGATTCTATAAGAATGTTATGTTAGATTGAAGAGAAACAAAATTGAACGGAATAAAAAAAAAACTAAATGGACGATGAGGGCAAATATTTCACCAATTTTTTATGTTCTCATTGAATACGAATTGGCTTGATAGGAAAAATAAAAATTCAAAATGATTCTTACAATTCAAAATCTTTAAAAAAAAAAACAAAAACACATCAAACAATTTGTTTGTGTGCACGGGTAATTTTTCAAATAAAACTGGGCGCCTCCACATTTCGAAATTTTTATTTTTTTTTCAACTAAAATAAAGCTTCACTTATACATATAAGGAAAATCTTATACCTACTTAATATATAAAACAACATCAACGCGATTAGAAAAAGAATTTTTTTATTTATTTCCAATTAAAAATGTCAAAGAATCGTTGAATGAAAATAAAAATAACGAATTATTTCAATTAAAAATAAAAATATATTTTGTTTTCCGATCGTTTTTCTATATAAATACATTTTCCATGCTTTCCCTTATACCCATAAATATATTTTCCAACAGTTTTAAAATATACACACACACACACACATACACATCAACACACAAAGATAAATCTGTCTATACATGTATAAATGTTTAGTCATATCGATTTAGTCAACTGAAAATAAACTAATAATTTTCACTGGGCGAGTGAATGTCAGTATGAATAAAATCACAATTTCCTGAAAAATGATGGTTAAAGAAGGAGAAAGGATCTTTTTGTAGGGTGGTGGTTCACACAAAAATATGATGATGGCGGGCACGTCACATGTTTGAAATTAAAATCGTTTTATTGCATAGAAAATAATAATAATAAAAGCCGAGTAAAAGTTAAAACGATAATTAAGAAGAAAAATAAGATGAAGAAAAAGAAGAAGAATATGAAGAAGTGGTAAAGTTTCTCTTCTTAAAGGAAAAGTATAATAAGATGTTTATAAAAGATTTGTGTATATGATGGAAGGGGACGTTAGGGTGTTAGAGTATAGATTAGAAAAAAAAGTTGGAATGATGGAACAAGGAAAAATGTTAAAATATAACAAGGGAATCATATAATCAATTTAAATAAAATGCCCTTGAATTACAAACATAGAAAAGTAAAATAAAATGAAAATACAAGAATATAATAAAGAGTAAACACGTCCTAATATTACACGCACACACACACACACACACACACACACACACACACACACACACACACACACACACATACACACACAGACAAACTCTAGTAAGTTTTGTGATGTGTGGAAAGAGTTTTTTTTTCTTTGGATGGTTGGGAGATATTGAATGGGTGAATTATAGGTTGTGATGGTGTAGTATATAGTAAGGATCAGATGGTAAATTTAACCTTCTATACAACAAAAGACATTTTTGGGACACGTGTTTAATCTGTTTCAACCATTCAACCCAGACAAAGAAATATAGTTTTGCTCCGTTTTTTCTTTCATTCTTTCTTCTTTCTAATTTTTCTTTTCTTTTTCTTTATTTTTTTTTCTTGTCCTTCTTAACCTTAAAAAGTCATTTATTAGAATTGTACAAACCTTAATAAAATATCTATATCCTTTATGGATATAAAATTGTCCTTGACTCATACATACATATTGTACATCTTTATAAATTATTTGGATTTGATCCAAAAAAAACAAGAAGAAGAAAAAAAAAAAAAGAAAAAAAAACTTTTAAGAAAAATAGAGGACAAGGAAAAAAAATATGTTAAATTGATTGCAGTAACACCATCAACCCATCACCATAACCACCATCATCAGCAGTACCACTGAGTAATAGAAGCATCCATTTAAATGAGGTTGTAAAACATTTTTATGTAAAGTTTAAACTTTGTAACATAAGACGACCGAACAGTCTGTCCGTATAAATTATGAATAATGTTTATAAAATGTATAATTGATCTCATCTTTCATTACTAATTATTATAAAGTTTTATGTTCTTAAATTATAAATTATTAAATAAAATGAAAATTAATTAGAAATTTAAGAGAATCAAGAAAATTTTAAAAATACACAAAATAAAAACCGAAACAAAAATATTCAATTGCATTTTGATTGAATTTTTAAATAAATAATTTTCATCCTTGATTTGTAAAAATCAAAAGCTATAAAAAAAAATCTTTTGATTGTTGAAAATAATTAAAAAGTTTCCTTCCTACTTTTACATTTTTAATCCTGTTTCTGTTTTATTCAACGTAACTTATTTAAAGCAAAACTTACGCGACGCTAACGTTAACTTACATTACGTAAGTATTTACATCTATACGTATTATGTGACGTAAAAGTTTCTATTATTCTGTTTAGTTTTAAAATAATTTATACAAAACCACATATTATTTAATTCATGTTTTCTAACATTTTAGGAAAATTTATCTAAATGTATCTAAATATGGATGTGTATACCTTTAAACCCTTTAAGGCTTTTAACCCTTTACTAATATTAATGGTTGTGTTCCTTTTGACATGATTACCTCACAATCAAGTTAACATGCTTCTTTTTTTTTTTGTGGGATCAAATAAATTTTCGAAAAAGACTTGCGCGAATTTCTTAAGTCAAATAAAATTGGATAACATAAAAATTGATGTAACTTAAGATTTGCCAATAGAAAGACTTTTATATAAAAATATTTACATAATGTAACATTACGTCTAAATCTACAAGGAACATGTACAAAAAGAACACAACATTAACGTTGTATATATAAGACAGAAAATCAAAAGTGTCTTTTCGTGTTACAACTAACTTTAATGTATGCAAGAAATTTAATATTCTCTATATTTGACTTAATCTTTCATCATAATGTGAATATTTGTTAATTTATTGTAGTAATCATAATTATAATTACAATTATAATAAATAAACAAAATAAAAAAATAAAAGACAATTTTTGGTAAGACTTAACTGATGAACTTGATAATAAAAGTGATTTTTATCAAGAAATAATTTGATCCTTTTTTTCTTCTTTTCTTTCGTTTCTGGGGGTTTTATATATTTTATGTACACGTTACCGCATATTATTTTTCTTCTTCTTTTCTGTTTTTTTCTTTTTTTTTTTTTAGGAAAAGATAAATCATTTATATTACAATTTAATCTGAAAAAGGGATCTTTATTTTAGATATAAAAAAAAAAAGACATTCACCCGCACACACACACACACACACATACACAGAGAGAGAGTGGGGAAAGAGTGAGAGAGGGAGTATGAAGAAGAAAAAGAAAATAGAAGAAAAATAAGGAATAATATTGTGTGTATTGATTCTGATTAAATAAGATTATAAAATCAATTAAGAATAATATTCACTTTGATTGAATCTGTTAATTTTTTTTTTTTTTTTTGGATGAAGGGGGGGAGGTCTTTTTGTGGAAAATTAATTACAGAATTTTTTTTTGTTTTTTCGTTTTTTCTCATAAAACTTTTCTTTTTCCATGAAATTTTCTAATAATTTTATAATTCCGAATAAAACTTTGTCTCTGTACATTTCGGTTTATTTTTTGAAAATGGAAACTAAACAAAATTCTATCCATTTTAGGCTTTCACAATATTTAAGCTTTTTATCAGTTATACGAGAATTTTCCTATATTTTGTTTTAAAACAAAAATTGACCAATTTTCATTTTTGAACTTTTCTTTATGTTGTTGTTGTTGTTTTTTATGTTTGTCGTTTGTTTGTTTTTTTTTTTTTTTTTTTGGTTTGGTCAGAGAGGTAATTTACTCAAATTACAATGAAAAATGAATGAAAATTTTAATGCAAAATTGGATTATAGAGGAAATAATTTGAAAGTTTTTAACAATAATTGTAATTTTAGACGACGACAATAAATATATTTGCAAACCGATTGTTTTGTCTTCTAAACCAAAAACCATTAAGAATATAATAAAAGGAGATTAGACTTTTTGTCTTTTCTTTTCTTTTAAAGAATTTTGTACATTTTTTACCACAAATTCTATACATTTTCTTTTACAATTAAATTGTTTTTCAAGTCGACATTTGAAAAATTAAAAATAAAAATCTCATCTTAAAATAATGTTCTGGGTTTCAAATGATCAGATTAGTGAAATTGTCAAAAAAAAAAAAATAAATAAATGGAAAATATAAAATTAACTTTAAGGATTTTAAATTTTAAAATGAAAACTCAATAAATGTGTTTTTCCGCTCTTATTAAAATTAAAGTAATTTTACATTTCCTTTTTCTTTTTTTATCTTGTGGAATTTTCTGAGCTTTATTAAATTGGTTAAATAATATACGAAAAAAGGAAAACAGTTAACAATAAATTTTGATTCACAAAGATCTTATGGAAAATTTGTTTTTTTTTTTTTATTAAATTGAATATTTAAGAATATTTTTTTTTTCGTCTTCTTAAATTATTCGTTTTCATGTTTCTCACATTCTCTGTCTCTCTATCATTATCTCTCTGTCTTTATGTGTATCTATCTTTTATTTAAATAAATATACCCTTCATTTAAAAGCTCTTCGTGGTTTTACAACATTATAACTATAATTATAATTATAATTCTAGTAACTAACTAACTATCTTTATTTATCTATAAATACTATGATGTAACTCCTATAATTCTATAAAGTCTTTTTAAGTCTTGATAAAAGAAGATTAATTTAATCGTATCTTTAATGATGATAAATTTTATGCTTCCTTTAAAATAATAATACATAATAATAATAATAATAATAATAATATTCAATCTACAAACATAAATTTAGGGGGTAAAAAATGGATAGAGAATGAGAGAGAGAGAGAGAGAGAGAGAATAATGTACCAATAGATATTTTTGGAATATTTCTTATAAAGAATATTAGAGGAGATAAAATATATAAAAAAAATAATTTCCAAATACAAAATAATATTAAAGAGGATTTTGTTTTAAATTTAAGTGTTGATGTTATTGTTGCCATATCATAAATTGTTAGTGTAGAATGAAGAATATTTAATTTGAATATTTCCTTTTCATATTTTTATACAACTTCCTATATTGAAGTATTTTGGTCAGACTGAAAAATATTATCCTTTTTTTTTTTGTTATTATCATTTTGACAGATTATGATTGTGATAAATATCAATTTTCTATCATAAAATATAATGAATATAAAGAAAAATTGCTAAACGGTTTTTGAACAAATAAAAAATAAATAAATAAAGTAAGGAGCTTTTTTGTTTCTTTTCCTTTTTTTTTTTTTAGGGTGATGACATTCAGATAAAAGTACAACGAACCCAAAAGTGGTAAGGGGTGGGTGTAAAATGTTTTTTTTAGAGAAGTCAAAAATTTAGATGGTGTTCGGGGGGGGGGGGGGGGAGGATAATGTTTGTTTTTACTAAAAAGAAAAATTTATTTTTATTCCTTTGTAATTGGGATTTTCAGTTTTGTGTTTTGTTTTTTTTTTTTTTCTAATTGTAGAAAAGAAGATGAGCCAACAACAACAGTAACAACAAAAATTGAAAAAGGAGTTAAACTCAGTTATATATTAAAAGATGAGATGAGATGAGAAAATGGAGTGTTAGTGTAGGAATGAGTTGAATAAAATGGGTTAACATATTTAGTTTGATAAATTGAAATTAAATTGTAGATAATTTAGGTTTAATTAATTTTAAAATAAAGAGATGGGTTTGTTTGTCTCTAAAATTTATCCTATGAAGACCACAAAAAAAAAGAAGCATTCTGTTAGTTTATTCATGCAGAAGTATAAACAGAAAGAGTGAAAGAGAGATTGTGGGAGAAAGGGAGAAAGGTTTAGAGAATGAGTGAAAAAGGTGGAAAGAGATAAAAGCATCTTTCATAAGACTCAACAAAATTAACAAAAAATAATTTAGACAATAAAATGGTATGATGATGATGAATGGAAATTCCATTTGAATTTGAAAATTCCATTGAAGCTTTTCTGCTACATTTTTTTATACTTTGGTTGGATTAAAATTAAAATTTCTGTTTCAAAAAAAAAAAAAGAAAAAGAAAATCAAAAATTCTACGAAGAAAAAAATAAAATATTAAAAATAAACGAAAGTAAATGGGAAATATTTAAGCCTACTACATACGGTTTTCTCATTGAGAAGAAGAAAATTTATTCTCTTAAAAAAAAAAAGATAAAAGAATCGTCTCAAAAATTTTCTTATTTTTTTTTTTTTTATTTTCATTTTTAATCGGATTTTCTTTTTCCTTCTTTAAAAGTCCAAAAGCCCAAAGTATCCACCTCGTTTATACGATTTCATATAAAAATATTTGTGTGTACGTAACGTATAAAGAAAAAAGAAAATTCCACAAAGAAATGAAAAATAGAGAAGATGAAGAAGAAGAAGAAGAAGAACAAGAAGAAACCTTTTTTCCAACATTTTTTTGGTTGTTGCGGGTGTCTTAAGGTTGGCAAAGCAAAAAAAAAAAATGAAAATGAAGAGAATGGGAATAAATTGTTGGATATATTTTTTTTTTTTATATAAACGTAGAACGATATAAGGATTTTCCTGCTTGAACTTAGGGATTTAAACGTAAATAGATTTTATATTATTGCAAACAGCACATACATATATACATACATACAGATAAACATTTTTAGTGGTTTTATGAAATAAAATAAAATACAAAAAAAAAAGCTAAACTAAATTTTTGGTCTTAGTTTTTTCTTCAAAAAGTTTCTAAGGAATTAAATGTTTTCTCTGTTTATGTAAGATTATTTGTTATTTGGTATAGATTCTATGTGTATGTGTTGTTGTGTTGTATGTGTTGTATGTTTTGTATGTGTTGTATGTGTGAGGTAATATGTTTTAAAAATTATTATTTTGTAACATAGTATAGTGAACAGAAAGGACCTCATTCACCTTTTAACCTTTACCAAAAATTACAATGTTTTCTTTACTGATTTAGGATTACAGTAAAGAAACAAATGAAGATTATAGAGGTGACTGGTTATAGGTGACACTGATATAATCCTTATTTTCCAATAAGACTTAACATTATTGGATTTAAATGGATAAAATACAAAATATTTTTACATTGAAAACTTTTAAAGTTTTCTCTCATAAAATGGTTTAGTTAATTCAAAATGAGTTTACACAATTTTACAATGAATTATTCCCACCATTTGTTTACTTTTGGTCCTTTAACTTAATTCTATGTCTAATCTAAGAAGTAGATGAACATAAAAATAATGACAATTTCTTTTGTTTCTCTCGAAAATTGTGAGAAAATTGTGTGATTAGATAATTCTCATTACGTAATTTCTAATGTTCTCATTTGAAATTAAATTTTTAGTATTAAAGCCCTTTGACACGTTTCTTACTTGAAACTTAAAACTTTCTTACAAATCAGATGTTTGTAAACTTTTTTTTTTATACTTTTAGATTTACGTTGATTTCAACTCTTTTAACTTTCAATCTAACTATTTGTTAACTTCAGGAGTTTTTTTTTTGCTGTTGTTCTAAGAAAAAAAAAACAAAAGAAAACTCAGAGAAAATATATGGAAAGTCTTTCTTTTTTTCCATATGTGTGTGTGTGTGTATTTTTTTCTGTTTCTGGTTGAGATGAATGCTCTCTTGTCTTCTTGTCTTTCTTTTTACTACTTGGTTGGTTCAATAGATATTAAAGTGTAAATCTTCTATAGATGGATATATTTTATTCTTCATCTTTCATTTTGCTTCACTCTAAAGAAAAAAAAAAAAAAAGATGCTCCCACATTTTATCTTAAATGACATTTTATGGGTATATAAACAGTAAAAAATCACAATGTCAAAGATACTTAATCTTCATTGTAAAATGTTTTATTTTCATTTCATTTTTCTTTTCGTTGTTATTCCTTTTTATTCTTTTTTTTTTCTACTTTTAAGAAAAACAAGAAAATGTTTTCACACTCTGATTTATTTATTATTATTTTTTGTGTGTTTTTGGTTTTTTGGTTTTACAATAAAGATCATTTTTGGAACATTGAATTTCAATTCAACAGAAAAAAAAAACAACCCAAACAAAATAAATCACAAAATTCATAATCTTAGAAAATATATTAAATTTTGTTGTTGTTATTCCTGTTTTTTTTTTTTTGTTTTCATAATGAAATAATTAATTTACGTTCGTATTTAATTGGAAAACTATATTATTTTGTTTGTTTGAAGCTTTCTGATAAATCTAGAAACTATTTTAAGTCTCATTTATATCATTTTGTATTTATCTGCTCTTATTTTGTTTTAACTATAAATTAAAAAAGTTTACAAATTATACAAACAGACGTACACATATATTACACATATAAAGACTTAATAATTTAACCATTTCTAAAACTAAAATATTCTTAATCCACAAACCACAAAATAAAGTACAACAACAACAATAATAACGAATAAAAAAAAAATGTAAGAATAAAAGAAAATAACACGAAAAAAAAAATTCTTTTCTCCCCTAACTCCCTTTAAAAAAAAAATTTACATTTTCATTTAATCCGAATATTTAGCGTTAGATTTAGTATAATAAAAGGATTTTCTTTCGTTATAATAACATTGGTGTATAGACCTTATATATATATTCACACCCAACACATACACATACACATTCATACACAACATACATACACCTAACAACCAAAACAACCAAATAAACATCAGACCAACCAACCATCCAGCCAACTATCAGCCAGTCAGCCAACAACAACACAGAGAAGTGGAGATCTCTTTCTGTTCCTCCTGGATTCATACACACACACACACATAAAATATAACAACAAAAACAAAATAAAAAAAAAACTTTTACTTTGGTAATTTACACTTTCCACCCATTCCACACCGCATTTTTATTTTCACATTTCCAACATGGAAATCGAGAAACATATAATCAGTTTTGTTTTTTATTCTACAGAATCTCTGTGTGTACACTTGGATATATGCGTGTGTGGCTCTGTATGTGTGTGTGTGTGTGTTTATGTGTGTGTGTGTGTGTGTGTGTGTGTGCAGAGGAGAAAATAAAAATAAAAATAAAAGTAAAAAAAAAAACAAAAAAGAAACAGGAAAAAAAAACAGAGAAAATTTTCGAGTGTTTAATCAATTGAAAATATGAGCAAATAAAATGAGTGGATGAAAAAAGAAGAAAGAAAGGGAGTGAGACACACACACACACACATACAAACACACTGAAAGAAATGATGAGGATGAAGAAAAAAAAAATGGAGTAAAAAAGTAGAAAAAAAATAAAATTCACAGAAAATAAAAAAAAGATTGGATTATTATGTTTTTTTTTTATTTCAAACGGTAGATATGGATGATGGTTCAGATACAGAGAGTGTGAGAGGGTAGTGAGAGGGAGAGTGGAAGTATATATCGAAGTCAATATTCTATATGAAAATAAAAACAAATTCGTAAAAAATCTATATTATGTGTTACTGTGTGTGTCTGTGTATGGGGTTTAAAAATGAAAAACGAAATATAAACTCCAACATATACATTATGTGTGTGTGTGTGTGTGTTACACAACATCCGCACACACACAATTTCTTATAATATTATTATTCCTGTTTCTATTCTCAACATAATGTACTATTTTTAGTTTATATTGTTATGATCATAAATGGTATTGGTATTAAATATATTATAATTTACTTCAACAATTGAATGTATAAAAAAAAAATTTCAACATTGTTACACTTAACACATTTCTTCACTGTTAAGTAATAAGAATAATAAGAATAATAAAAGAAAAAAAAAATGGAAATTTTCTACCATCAAAAATTTGTGTTTAAACGAATAAAAGTTATTATTATGGATATGGAAAGTATACCCAAACATTATTAAGAATAGTATTGAGGTTGTATACCAAATTATTCATCCCCTTAATACTTTAACCATATATGTATGTATGTATTCAACTATATGGATTTTGTATGGAATATGTCGTACAACTGACTCAACACAACCAATTATTGTAGTTTCTATTCTTTATTGATAAAAATTTCCCAAACTTTAATGCTCTTCACATACACAGTTTTGTATCCTAACATAATCCTCTAGACTCTGTGTCTTTACCTCATTCTTCTCAATTCTGAAGTTTCGATAAACCACTTTAGCATTTAGCAAATTTTATTGTTTTCTCTGTCAGATGTAAATCGCTACAAACAAAAAAAAATTGAAACCAACAAAAAATAAAGCAAAAATATTAAGTTTCGGTTTATTTACTCTATTCTAGAATCTATAGATCTTCTTTGGTGTACTCAAATTTTGAGTGTATAATTTTAATATCATCGTCAATAAAATGAAACCACAGAAAAAATTACAAAAGTCGATCTAGTGTCATATTTCGAATGTACCCTTAAAATATTTATCTTCATAGATATATAACACAGACATCCGCAATGAACCAAAACCAACCAACCAAAAAACAATAAAAATAAAATTTAACTGTTTGAATTAGATGAGGTGCGAGAAAAATGTAAATTAATTTCATTTTAATTATATAGACGCATACACAAATATACATACATACACATACAACCACACATACATCTTATTCTGAATAAACAAAAAAAAAATGTATAAATTTCTATCCGTTAAATCCGTTAAAGAAAGGTAAAATAATAATAATAATAATAATTTTCTTATTAAGGGATGAGATGAGAGAGATTATGAGAAGGGCGGAATGAAAAAGTGAGAGAAAATAAAAACAAAAATAAAAGAAAAGAAAGATCAGTTAATTTATAAATGAAGGGAAAAAAATTTCCTGTTTGTGAGAAAAAGAAAGAGAAAGATAGAGAGAGAAAGAAAGAGAAAGAGAGAGAGTGAAAAAAAAAATAAATCTTTCCATTTAGTTTAATTAGAATTTGTTTTAATTATGGGTTCTAATTACATCCACCAGGATGTTTATTTACAATTAATCGTATTTAATTTCAAATAAAAAAAAAAAAAAAAAGAAAATAAATTAAAAATAAAAACAGAACACAAAAAACAGATGTTGAAAATATTTTCTTCCTTTCTGTTCTTCACACACGATTAATCGATTATGAAGAAACGAGACGAAAAAACAAACACACACACACACAACATTTTTTTCTTCATTATGATTTTTTTGTTTTCTGGTTTTCATGAAAATTATAAAAATGAAAAAATGAAAAAATGAAAAAATGAAAAAATGAAAAAATGAATAAAGAAAAGAAACAAACAGAAAGAACGAATAACCGAATTTCAATTTCTCTAGAGAAAATTTGAGAACAAACAAAATTTCTGTTTGTTTGTTGTTTTTTTTTTCGTTCTTGCCAGAATATTATGCCACAATCAAGTTTGTGTCTTTTTCTGTTTTTTCTTCTTCTTCTGTTTTTCTTCTTTTTTTTTCTGTTTTTCATCTTTTTTTTTTTTTGCTGAATAATAATCAAAAAATTCGAGAGATCTTTGAAAAATCGATATAGAAAATATATTATTTTAGATTATATAAAAGGATTCACACGCCCTTAAAATGTACATATGTGCACTAACACACACACACACACACAGACAAATTTATATAGATGAAATGAGAAAGACAGAAAGAGAAAATGAGACAGATAACGAGAAAACTGATATTTGTAACGTGATACCTCAATTTCTGATATTTTCAATTGTTTCCTTTTTCTTTTCTTTATTTTCGTTTGCCTCTTTAGTTCTTTTTAGAACACGGAAAATTTATAACTTGTTCACGAAAAAGAAGAAAAAATGAGAAGAAAGTTTTCTTGTTTTTTTCTTTTTCTTTTTCTTATTTTTTTTTTTATCCGTTAGTTTCTAATTTAATTTGTGTAATTTATCTGAAATTTGATTGGGATAAAAATTACAAACATCTTTCTTTCTTTTGTTTTACTTCTCTCTTTCAACTTCTCCAAAAAGGTGAAGGTGAAAGGTGATTGCGTGTGTTATAACATACACGTGTATTGTGTAGCTTATATTTATATAAATTTTTATTGGGCAACCTTTATAAATTGACCATCATCACCTTTGTTACTGATAATTTGACCGAATACAGAGAACCGGTCAGAATACAATTCTAGAAAATCTTTACATTGAAAACTTTTGCATGATCTCTTTACAGAGGTTTTAGGACAACAAAAAAATATGGGTCAACGTTAAGAGGTTTTATTTTTTCAAGAGATAAGATTTCAATTAGATGTTTCCAGTTAATAAAATGAAATTTAAGTCAACAAAAAAAAATCTTCTCTTGTTTTCATAAAATATGTGAAACGCGAGTATGGAAAATAATTTGTCTTCTTCTTATATTTTCCCCTTTTCATCCTTTTTATTTTCTTTTTATTTTCTTTTTATTCAACGTATATATATTTTATTGGTACACGATTTTTTAGACGTGTTTTCTAAACTATTTGCATTCCAAGACAGTGTTGCGCATATTTTATCTCGTATTTTTTTTTACATCATCGAATATATCGAATAATTCTCTCTCATCTCTCTCTCTCTCTCTTGTTTTTATTCTCTTCATTCTTCCTATACTCCTACTAAGGAGAATAAAAGAAGAAAAAAAGAAAAATTGGAAAATTGAAGAAAAACAGAATTAAAAAAATAAAACGGAAAAACTTTTCATTTTTTAATGTAAAGTTTTTATCCTTCTCACACTATAAAATATTCTCCACACTATACAACAATATACTAAGAACAACAACAACAACAACAACAACAACAACAACTGAGAAAGGACTTTACTTTTGTTTAAAAGGAATTTTTTAATTTAAATTTAAGAAAGAAAACAGCAACAACAACAACAACATCAAGTAAAAGAAGAAAAAAAATGTGTTCATAAGAAGATGAAGAAAAAGTAGAATAAAAAACCATAAACAACAACAAAAACAACAACATAAAAAATAAAAATATAAAAGTTTATCAAAAAGTTTAAATACTAAATTTGATTTCAAAATACCTAAATTGAATTTGAAAAGTAATGAGCTTTTGATATTAAAGGGATTTTGTTTATTAATTCTGATAGGAAAATATGGGATAGAAAATATTAGGTATATGTATACTTTTTTTTTTTTTTATCATACCCCGCATATTATAAGCTTTTGACTCTTTTCTGTACGATATAATTTATAAAACTAAAACGTAAATTTGTTAGCTTGAAAAAAAGGGACGCAGCAGAATCTCGAATCGATTTTTTTTTTTTATTTTGTGAGAAATCCTTTATCTTGTTTTATTTTTTATTAGGGGAAATGTAACAAAGGGGAATTATAGGGGTGATCACTAAAGTACCTGTGTTAACCGATAGAGAAATTATAATCTGTTCTATTGAATTTAATATTTAAACCAAATATATTGAGCAATTCTGATTTTATTTGTGTGAAAAACCATTTTTATTTGTAAGCTTTTATCCAAGCTAAAGATTATTTTCACAGGTTAATAAATATTATAAAGCTGGATAACCAATTTCACTTGTGAACAAAAGAAAACATGCGAAAAGCAATTTAACTTTTAGTTCACAAAATTAAAATTAATATTTAAGTATAAAACGATTTCGGATAATTAATTAAACATTTCAAGTTAAAAACCATTTCCCATAAACAAAGAACTTGACCCGTTTTCTTTTCTGATTTTCCTCTTGTCCACAAAAGTAAACTTTAATATTCAAGTGAAAAACCATTTCCTATTATTCAAAAAGCCATTTATTATTATTGAAGATAAAACCCATTTCCCGTACTCCACGAAAGTGAACTGTTTTCTTTTACTACAATTGGTCCATAATAAAATCTTTGTAGAATTTTAATAATATAAAATTTCTCTCATTTTCCTCTTGTCCACAAAATCAACTATAATATTCAAGTGAAAAACCAATTCCTATTATTCAAAAAGCCATTGAAGATAAAACCCATTTCCCGTACACTACGAAAGTGATCTGTTTTCTTTTACTACAGTTGGTCCATAATAAAATCTTTGTAGAATTTTAATAATATAAAATTTCTCTCATTTTCCTCTTGTCCACAAAATCAACTATAATATTCAAGTGAAAAACCAATTCCTATTATTCAAAAAACCATTTATTATTATTGAAGATTAAACCCATTTCCCCTACACTACGAAAGTGAACTGTTTTCTTTTTCTACAGTTGGTCCTAAATCTTTGTAGAATTTTTATAATATAAAATTTCTCTGATTTTCCTCTTGTCCACAACAGTAAACTATAATATTCAAGTGAAACCCATTTCCTATTATTCAAAAAGCCATTGAAGATAAAACCCATTTCCCGTACACTACGATAGTGAACTGTTTTCTTTTTCTAAGTTTGTCCATAATAAAATCTTTGTAAAATTTTTATAATATAAAATTTTTCTGATTTTCCACATAAGTAAACTTTAATATTCAAGTTATAAACCATTAATTTTTACTTCTAAACTTTAAGAATTCTGGCAATACTAATATATTTTTGCTGATTAAACGTAGAACGTTACAAATGATAAATATTAAATAATTATATATATAATAAATTAAATAAAATATACATAATATTTCTAAATTACATAAATATATTTTATTATGTGAAAAGTGTATTTTTAGTTATTTTTTGTGTTGTTTAAAAACAGTTTTAAAATATAAATATAGAAAAGTCTATGTTGAAGTGTTGCCATGTTGAGTTGTTTTTTTTACTGGCAACTCTTAGTGGACGTGTCAATTGTCAAAATATCACTTATTCAGCAGCAGATTTCTATACGTGGATGTGAAAAATAATTAAAATTAAAGTATTTTATTAAATAAGTGCGAGCATTTATTTATTGTTATTTAAATTGAAATGTGTTAAGCCGTGAACATTCTATTAAATAATAAAAGAATATTTAGGTGAAATATTGTTATTCATTATTATTATGCTTCCAAAAAAAAATCAGTGATTTTTTTTAAATCAACATTGTACAATTTCTATTAATGTATTAAATTCCTAAAATAATCTCAATGTAGATAATTAAGTTTTTTGAAAATACAATTAATTTATCATTTGTCAAATAAAATAATTTTGTGTCTACTGGATTGCACTCTAAAAAATAAAATTGATGATACGATGACGTTGACAAAAACAACAATTTAAATTGACTAATTTAATCACTTTCTTTTAAATAGAGCAATATACTCATTTAAAATGAACCCACAAATGAGTTCGTATGGGCATCCACCACAACAGCAACAACAACCACAATGGTCTCAGGCTCCACCAGCATCAACATTGAATGGAAATGCCCAACCAAATGTAATTATTATTTAATAACATAAAAGTGAAAGTATTTTATTAATTTCATTTTAATATTTTGACAGATCATTCCACAAATGGTAAATATGAATTTAGGTGGTGGGGGAATGTATGATCCAAAACAAGGAATGCAACAGAGACAAATTCCACAACATCAACCACTGTCACAACCACCTCAGCAGCAATTTTCTGGTTTTGCTAGTCAAATGCCACCTCCAATGTCTGCTCAAATGATACAACCACCCCAACAGCAACAACAACGACCACCACAAATGCAAAATGGTCCCCCACAAACTGGAACTATTAATAATAATCCTAATTCAATAAATAATAATAATCAACCAATGAGGCCATCACCGTCATTAACACCAGCACAAAATGGTCCACCACAAATGAATGGTACTACTTCAACGCAACAACAACAACAACCTCCAGGAGGACAATACATGCAAGCGGCTGTTCTGCCGGTTAAAACAGAAACAATTGACAGCAATCAATATCCAATTGTGTCGAATCAGATACAACCACATTTAGATAGATTACCGGCTCAATCTATCGAACAACAGAAATTTATGACTCAACAACAATCAATGTCTATGAGTGGTGCCCCACCACCAACAATGGGTGGTCCACCACCAACAACAACAGCAACTATGAGTGGTCCTCCGCCAACAACAACAATGAGTGGACTTCCACCAACAACAACAATGAGTGGTCCACCACCAACAACAATGAGTGGCCCACCGCTAACAACGAATAGTGGCCCTCCACCTTCGTTAATGGGTGGTCCACCACAGACTTCTATGAGCGGTCTTCCCGTTTCAGCACCCTCACAAATACCAAGTGGAATGTCAAATGTAAATTTAATGTCGGGTCAAACTCCACCACCACCAATCATACCAATATCGCAAAATAGCCAATTATCAGGAATTCCTGGAATTGATGTGCCTAAACAAAATACACAAATGGGAGGACAAATGATGAGTGGACTTCCACCGAAAACCAATCCACAAAATTATTTAGGACAACAACCGTCATTTCAGCAATCCTCCGGGTTTCCACCAATATCTGCTGCTGGACCAGGACAATCACAGCAACAACCTCCAAATGCATTTAATTCAATGGCGGCAACACAATCAGGGCCTCCACAACAACAAGCAGGATTTCCACCTCAACATGTAGGACCTCCACAGCAACAAGCAGCGCATCCACAACAAACAACACAACCACAGAAGATTCAGCCAAACTATCCGCCTTTACCTACAATGCAACAACCACAAACAAGTGGATATGCCTCAGTACCGGCACAACAACCTCAAATGTCTGGATTTCCTGCTTCTCAAGGAATGCCACCTCAACCTACAGGATTTCCGCCACAACCACAAGGATTTCCATCGCAAGGACAACCAGCTGGATATCCTCCAATGCCTGGACAACCTCCTCAACAATCTAGCTTTCCAGGTTTTAATAATCAACAGCCTATGCCTGGTTCTATGCCAGGTTCAATGGCTGGTCAAATGCCAGGCCAACCTGTTCAACAACCTCATTTTTATTCAACTCAACAACAACCACCACAATCATATCCGCCTGGTCCAGGTCAACCACCAATTATTTCCGGACAACCATATAGTGGAGGAATGCCTGGATTACCCCATATGCCTCCACAGAAATCTTCTTACGCTGTAATTTATTGAATTATTATTGAATTTTTTGTTTTACTAAATGTTTATTGTATTTTATAGCCAGGACAAATGATGCCTCCCGGTCCAGGAGGTCAAATGCCCGTAGGGCCAATAATGGCACAAGGTCCATTACCACCTGGACAACAAGGAAGAAATATTCCCCCAGGAGCTTATAACCAAATGCCAGGGCAATATCCATCACAAGGTAATCAATCCATGGCAGCACAACAACGTCGTTTAGATCCTGATCAAATGCCAAATCCAATTGAAGTAATGAATGAAAATGATAATACGTTTTCTGGTCCATTTATAACAAATCAACCAGGTCTCGTACCACCTCTTGTAACGACCGAATTTATAACACAAGATCAAGGCAATACTGGACCAAGATTCATGAGATCATCAATGTATAATATACCATCAACGTCTGATATGATTAAGCAAACTGCTGTACCATTTTCTTTAATTATATCACCTTTTGCTAAAACTGTGGCTGGTGAACTAACACCACCAATTGTTAACTTTGGTGAAATTGGGCCTATACGGTGTATCCGTTGTAAAGCTTATATGAGTCCAAATATGCAATTTATTGATGCTGGTAGAAGATTTCAGTGTCTTATGTGTAAGGCAACTACAGAAGGTAACAATTATCTTATGTTTTTTTCTTTCATTAAATTAAATCAATTTTTTATTTCTTAGTTCCTGCTGAATATTTTCAACATTTAGATCATGCTGGACAAAGAGTAGATAAATATGAACGGCCCGAACTTGTACTTGGAACTTATGAATTTTCAGCTACAAAAGATTATTGTCGGGTAGGTTTTAAAAATTACAACATTTGATTATTAAAGTTATTACTTATATATTGTTTCTTTTATTAGGATAATAAAACACCAAATCCTCCAGCATTAATCTTTATAATCGATGTATCTTATAATAATATAAAATCAGGTTTGGTTAATTTACTATGTGCTGAAATGAAACGTATTATAAGAAATTTACCAGTTGATCAAAATTGTGACAAAAGTTTTATGAAAGTTGGTTTTATAACTTACAATAATACAGTACATTTTTATAATATAAAAAATAATTTGGCACAACCACAAATGTTAGTTGTTGGAGATGTACAAGAAATGTTTATGCCATTATTAGATGGTTTTCTATGTGATCCAGAGGAATCAAATATTGTTATAGATGCATTAATGGATCAAATACCAAAAATGTTTGGTGATTCAAGAGAAACAGAAACAATATTATTACCAGCAATACAAGCTGGCTTAGAAGCATTAAAAGCATCTGAATGTGCTGGAAAATTATTAGTATTTAATTCATCATTACCAAGTGCGGATGCACCGGGAAAACTTAAAAATCGTGATGATAGAAAATTATTGGGGACAGAAAAAGAAAAAACTGTTTTAGGTATGAATATTTTCCTTGGTTTCCTAATTAAAATTTATACTAATTAATTATTTTACAATTTCAGTTCCACAAAGTACAGCTTACAATAATTTAGGACAAGATTGTGTACAAGCTGGTTGTTCTGTTGATTTATTTATATTTAATAATTCATATATTGATATTGCGACTATTGGACAAGTATCACGTTTAACTGGTGGTGAAGTATTTAAATATACATATTTTCAAGCTGATATTGATGGTAGTCGTTTGATTGGTGATATCATTAAAAATGTATCACGTCCAATTGGTTTTGATGCTGTAATGCGTGTTAGAACATCAGCTGGGATTAGACCAACAGATTTTTATGGACACTTTTTTATGTCAAATACAACAGATATTGAACTTGCTAGTATCGGTTAGTAATTTTTATTTTAATTATTTTAAAGAAAATTTAAGTATTTTTTATTTTTTATAGATGCTGATAAATCAATTGCCATTGAAATAAAACACGATGATAAATTACCACCGGAAGAAAACGTTTATATTCAAGTTGCATTATTATATACATCTTGTAGTGGGCAACGAAGACTACGTATTCTCAATTTATGTGTTAAAGTTTGTGTCCAAATGACTGATATGTTCCGTAGTTGTGATTTGGATTCAATTATATTATTCTTTGCAAAACAGGTATAATTTAATTTATTTTTGTTTCGTATTAAGAATTTAATTATTTTTTTTATTTTTGTTTATAGAGTATATTTAAATTAATGGATTCAAATCCCAAGGCAATTAAGGATAATCTTATATCACGTTGTGCACAAATATTGGCATGTTATCGTAAAAATTGTGCAACACCAATATCAGCTGGTCAATTAATATTACCGGAATGTATGAAATTACTTCCATTATATACATCTTGTCTATTAAAAAATGATTCAATATCTGGTGGTTCTGATATGACGGTTGATGATCGTTCATATATAATGCAACTTGTATTGACAATGGCATTACCAACTTCAGTTACATTTATTTATCCACGTTTAGTACCAATACATGATGTTGATCCAGCTGAGAGTGACACATTACCACCACAAGTTAGATGTTCAGTGGAAAAAATGCAAGATAATGGTGCTTATATATTGGGTTAGTGTTTATTAGAAAATAATTTTTTTTGCTATTTCAATTGTTCTATTTTTAAATTCCAGAAAATGGTGTATACATGTTTATTTGGTTAGGATCAGGACTTTCAACCGAATTTTGTCAATCTGTATTTGGTGTACCAACATGCCAACAAATTGATACAGATCGTTGTGAAATTCCTGAACTCGATAATCCAATTTCTTTAAGAGTACGAAATATTGTTAATTTTTATCAACAAATAAGCACACGTTGCATGAGAGTAAGTATTATTTTGTGACATAATTTTAATTAAACATCTAATTGATTTTTATTTCTTTTTGCTTTTTAGATCACACTCGTACGCCAACGTGATAAATTAGAAAATGTATTCCGTCACTTTTTAATTGAAGATCGTGGTACTGATGGCTCACCAAGTTATGTTGACTTTTTATGTCACATGCACAAAGAAATCAGAGCATTACTCAGCTAGCCGAAAATGACATCTCAAGAAATAAAATGGAAAAGCGATAATTTAGCAAAATCTAGAAACACTACCTGGAGTATATCTCAAAATCGTACCAGGGCAAATCGTTATCGCAGAGCATTATTGGGATGATGGTAGAGATTAAGTTATTAAAAAAAAATTATATATTTTCTTTTAAAAAACAAAAATTAAAAAAAAAACATGTTTAAAAAATTATTATTATGATTATTAATATTGTAAAAGATGATAATAGAATAAATAGATATTCAAATTAAAAAGTAAGAAAATGCAAAAATTGAGCTCCACACACACAGACACAAAAACAAGATGCTTACTAAAATAAAAAAGAAGAAAAAATCATTTTATATTTTAACGATAAAATTCCAATTAAATATTTATTTATTCTATTTGAATCAATTTAGCGACTATATTTAACTAATATTTGTTATTGTAATAATGTAAACAAAATTATTCTATTTTATAAATGTATAAAAAATATGAAAATTCCGGCAAAGTTATTATAAAATGAGAGAAAGTCTTTTGATTTATTATTATTATTCACATTAATTTCAGATCTTTATATTTTTGGTAGAGACACTTCATATTAGGAAATTAATTTTGATGACAATATTAAATAATGAAAATTACGTTATCAGCTTTATTTAGAAATGAAAAATTTAAAAATTGTGAAATAAATAAATTCGCGCTAAATGCATATTAGAAGGAATTTTATATATAATGGCAATACTATTTAGAAAGTTTTTTTTTGTCCAGATTTTGGCATCCATTTTATTTTTGTTCACACACACATACGTCAAAAAAATTAAAAAAAAACAATCTAATATAAAAAGTTTTGTAAAAAATTTAAATTTAAATTCGTAATAGAAAAATTAATAATAATTATAATCTCAATTGTGTTTTAACTAAATTCAATTTTATGTTTAATTATAACGCAATAATATAATAAAACAATGAACCGAAGTGATGGTTTAGTTAGACGTGTCAAAAATCGTGCAGGTGATTCGACAACTGATGCAAATTCATCGTCATCTACATTAAATCCACAAGAAAACGATGAAAAACATGATGAAGAAGATGAAATTGATGATTGTGATTCGAAAGAAACAAGGCTCACATTAATGGAAGAAGTTCTATTACTTGGACTTAAAGATAAAGAGGTTAATATGTTGCAACAAAAACATTACAATGTCTCTAGTTTTTCTTTTTTTTTTTAATTTTCCAGTTTATTTTTCTATACAATTTAGTTCAACTTGTCATTAAAAAAATTATAATCTATTAAATGATTGCAACTATCATAGTTTTTCTAGTGTAGTTGGCAAAAGAAAATTTTATTTAATTCTTGGTAATTACACAAACTGTAGAATTTTATTTTTTTTTTTGTTTTACGGATGTTGGTTCCTCTAGTTTTTGATTACAACATTTTTTTTTTAGAAATTTGTTTTTGTTTTTTTTTTTTTTTTAACTTTTTTATCTCTTGAATTAATCAAAGAAACTATTCTTGTGTAAAATATAACTGATTCTGACAAAATCAACTTCCTTTGTTTATTTTTTTATTAATTGCTGTTTTTAATCATTGTATCTTGTGTATTGAATTTTAAATTTTTGAAATTTAATTCTTTTCTACTATTTTTTGATTTTTGTTATTGATTCAATAGGGTTACACATCATTTTGGAATGACTGCATTTCAAGTGGATTACGAGGTTGTATTTTAATTGAACTTGGTTTAAGAGGACGTGTTGAATTAGAACGTGCTGGTATGAGAAGAAAAGGATTATGTTCCCGAAAATTAACATTAAAATCTGATACACCAACTGGTGATGTATTATTAGATGAAGCATTGAAACATATTAAAGAAACAGAACCACCAGAAACTGTACAAAGTTGGATTGAATATTTAAGTGGTGAAACATGGAATCCATTAAAATTACGTTATCAATTGAAAAATGTTCGTGAAAGACTTGCCAAGAATTTAGTAGAAAAAAGTGTATTAACAACTGAAAAACAAAATTTTCTATTATTTGATATGACAACACATCCTTTAAGCGATAATATTGTTAAATGTCGTTTAGTTAAAAAGGTAATTTTATAATAAAGTGATTTATTAGCATATTAAAAAAATTATTCTGACGTCAGATTATTATTGTGAAAAGTCATGAATAATTAGTAGTTTTTGACCATATATTTCGCCTTTTTTTTGAATGAATGTGTACATGTGATATACAATTGACAGTTATAATTATAGCTTCTTTCTAATAAAAATTGTTTAGATTTTATCTGTCTCTTTCACTAAAAATAGAAAGTTTAAGTGAGATTATCGATCCTCTATTTCTTATGATTTTTTAAATGTAATTATAGATAATTATATTATGTATTGTTTGTATTGATTTACATTCATTCGCACTTTTACCTGAAAGATTATTTGAATATATTGCTTGCCCTCTGTTTTAAAGGTTGAGGACTTTTAAAGCCTATTTAAAAGGTGATTTGCTTTTTATTAATGGTAAAATATCGTTAAGTGCGCATAAAATTACAGTAAAATATACTCGTAAAATTTTAATTTGGAAACACAAAATGCTTAAGTACATATTCTGTTTGAAACACATTTACATTATCCAGATAATAATTTTAATTATGTTTACCCAATCATGACGTGAGCAAAAATGTTTTTTTTAATTACATTTGTTTTTTTTTTCTTTTATTTAAAATTTTAGGTTCAAGATGCTGTTCTATCAAAATGGGTTAATGATGCACAACGTATGGATAAACGTATGTTAGCATTAATATTTTTGGCACACGCTAGTGACGTATTGGAAAATGCATTTGCACCATTAAATGATGATGATTATGAATTAGCAATGAGACGAGTCAGAGAATTACTTGATTTGGATTTCGAACAGGAAGCAGCTAAAGCAAATAATGGTGAAGTTATTTGGGCTGTATTTATGGCATTCACTAAATAGTTGATTATTAAATATTATTGTTAAAAAAAAAATAAAATGAAAAAAAAGTTAGTAAAGTTTCATAATTATTCATTAAAAACTGTTGAAGTGATATTTTTGATGATTCGAATCCTTTTGAATGATTTTTAAATTTTTACAAAGTACCTTAGGACTTAATAATAATAACTAATGATTACTGAAATATTTAGAAATAATTGATACTGTTAGTACAACTATAAGAAGTTCATTTAAATTGCCTAAAGTCATTTGTACTTTAAGTCATTTGTACTTTTTTTTAGTAAATTCTGAAATTAATTGAGTTTAATCATAATTATAAAAAAATCATTCACATAATTCTATATCTTATTTAATTTCTGATTCGAATTTTAGAAGATCATTTAACAATTTTTTACATTAAATGTAAATACTTTTTGTAATAATCCTATTATTCTATTTTCAGATTTTACATTCTAAAAAAAAAAAGGAATTTTATGTTTAGGATACAGTTTTATCTGGGTGAATAAGGATTATTTATGTTTTTTGTGATTTTTTTCTGTAAAAAAAGAAAAAACAATTTCAACAAAATAGTTAAGGAAAAGAAGACGTTCTTTTTTTTTTTAATTGTAAAATGGGAAGACGGCGCATAAAGAAATTCAATAATTTTCCAATAAAATTTGCCTTAATTGTTATAAATTATAAAAAAGAAAAAAAAAAAAAAAAGCAAAAACAAAACAAAGAATAAAAAAAAAGAAAGAAGAAGAATAAAAATTAAAATTGTTCTTTCTTTTTTTGTTCACCTTATTTTTTTTTTTTTTTTTTCCTTTTTTTCTTTTGATTAAAAATAATTAAAATTATAAATTACAAACAAACAATGAATACAATTGATTATTATAAAAGAAATAACAAAACAAAACAAAAATAAATATATATTATATTCTATGATTTAGTTAGTTAGAGACTAGCCACTATAAAAACCTTTATCTTTATATTTCCTATTTTTTTTTTTTTTGTTTTTAATTATTTTATATATTTTTTCTGGATCAATAAAACTTTGTCGACAAAAAAAAAAACATGAAAGAAAAAAAGTGATTATAGAACAGAGAAAATAATCGGATTATTGATTCAAAAGAATTAAAAAATTAAAAAATTAAAAAAAAAAAAAAAAACAGAGAGAGCAAGACATACTCGTTTCTCTTTTCGATTTAAAAAAAAAAAAATGATAAGAAATTAAAATAAGAATAAAGGCACAAGTATTTTCTTTTATTTTTAATTTTATTTTGTTTTTCTTTCTTTTTCTTTTTCTTTCTTTTTTTTTTTTTTTTTTGATAATTACAATTAAATATTTAATGTTAAAAATAAAAACACTGATCAATAAAAATATTTATCCAAAAAAAAAAAGAAAAGAAGTTTTTTGGTTTTTTTTTTTTTGTTTTTTATGGAAAACTGTTTTATTTTTTCTTTTAAGTTTTCGTATGCTGAAATTATTGAAATTATTTAAAAGAAAAAGAAAGAAAAAAATATACGGACTCTTGACAATTTGTCGTGTAAAAAAAAAACGTGAGATTATCGAATTGAATTTTTATGAAGAAAACTCAATCGAATATACAAATTGTACAAGATAAATTATTTGTTATTGTGAAATATTGTATTTATCTAATGACTTTGTAAATTATAAATTTCATTTAATTTTTTTTTTCATTATAAAATTTAGATAAAACGATCCACATAAATATTTAATTAGTTTTTGTTAATGAACAAAATTCGTCATTGTAAATTTTTGTCTAAAAATTCCAAAAAGTTTTATTTTTTATATTCAATGAAATAACAAAAAAAAAAAAAGAAAAAATGATCGAAAAACAAGGAAAGTAAAAATGTAAATTTTCCTATAAAAAAAAAAATGCACGATTTTGTCTTTTTTCCCCTAATTTTTTTTTTTTTAATAAAACCAAACTATAAAAAGTAAAAACAAAAAAAAAACACACATTCAACTACATATATACTTTGTATAATTAATCTTATTTTATAATAAAACAAACTATAAATAATATAAATATAATAAAAAAAAAGAAAATGAAAATTAAAAACAAAAACAAACAAAAAAAAAATGTAAATTTATAATTTTTAAACAAAAACAAAATGAAAAAAATTAAAATTGAAATTGGTGCGAATTTTTAATAATTAATAAAATTATCGAAAGCAGAGTAATGGGTCAAAGAAAGCGAAGTAAATTAAAGAAAAATGGAATTTTTGTTAAACAACAACAACAACAACAACAATAGATTTTTTTTTTAAAAATTGTTGTTGTTTTCTCAAAAAATTTACACCAATTGAATTCGATTTGCGATTTGCTATAATAAACATGAAAAGGAAAACACATCAATCAAATAATATATTCTCCAGTCCAAAAAGAAAATTATTCAGAGACACATTTAGTGACGTCATGAGTTTAAGGTTTTGTGTTCTATTTTTAAAAATAAAGAGAAATTTTAGTTTTAGAGGATGAAAATTTATAGAAACAGAAAAGTTTGTTTGTAACGAATATAAATTGTGATAATTTAAACAAAACAAAAAAAAGAAGACGAAGAAAAAATAATACAAAAAATCATAACTGAAAATAAGAAGAAAACAAGTCCGATCAAATCAATAAATTTTTTTTTTTTTGGTTGTTATGAAAAGATTCTTTACTAAACTCTCGGAAGAAAAGTAGAAGAAGAAAAATTGAAATTATTGAAAATAAAACTATTTAAAAATTCCGAAACGAAATAATTAAAATTAATTAAATTTAAATTTCACAAATAAGTTTTTTAAAGATAAGAAATTCTAGGTCACATTTTTGTTTTTTTTTTTCTAATCTTCTCCCATTGTTTTGGCAGCATTTAGAAAGAAAACAAAAAAGAAAAAAAAAAACAAATGCAAGAAAAAAGAAAATGATGAAATGGAGAATAATATAAATAAATGTAATTAATACTGAAAATAATATAAATTAAATAAATAATAATCAACTATAAATTAAATCTCTTTATAAATATATATAAATGGACTAAAACAGTGGCTAAAACTGTAACTAACAGATAATAAAACGGAAGTAAAATATGATTTGATTTCATTTTTGTGCAAATAAAAAATAAAATATTCTATTTTAAGAAATTTCTAACATGAAATTGAAAGAAGACAACAAAAAAAAAAAAAAACAAACATACGAATAGGAAATTGAATTTAGAAACAGGAATAACATTTTATTTTTTTTTGAAAAAAAAAAATGGAAAATTGGTCAAAACTTAGCAATGATTCTATAAGTTAAAATTGTATTTGAATTCCGGTTCTGAGAACAGAAATCATTTTAATTCAATCGTTTTCAGTTTCTGTAATAAATTCAAAGAAAATATGGAAATATTATTTGGTGGCATTTTACTTGTATTATTTCTTTTTTTGTACGAATAAAAATCGCAAGAGTTAAGAAAATTATGAAAAAAACAGGAATTTCATTTAATAGAAAAATGTCAAACTGAATAACGAAGATCCAAATAAATATGACAATTTCATTATGAATTCTGTGAGAATGAGATTAGTGATTTTTTTCGTGTCATATTGGAATGGATTTTTTTTTCAAAGGAAAAACAAAATTTATACAAAACCGTTACATAAATTCTCAAGAACTCAAAATTAAATTGAAATGAAAAATCTATAGAAAAGAAAAGTGAAAAACTCAATTTTATTATCTAAATAAATTTAAACGAAAAATTTATAATTGTAATTTAGTTAATGAATTTATAGTGATGAAACAGAAAAAATATATTATTACATAATTTTAAAATTTATAATTTCTTTAAAACAAAATAAAAAACCTAACAAAACAAATAATAAAATAAATACATATTTTACCTTATATTAATTATTATTAATTATTAATTATTATAGATTTATATATATCGTAAAAATATATAAAACAAACAAACAAAAAAAAAAAGTGTATAAAAAAAAAACAATTGTGTTTTCTTTATTAATCCAAAAAATTATTTATTTTGATTTAAATTTAAATAAGACAATTTAATATTCAATTAACCCATTTAAACCTGAATAAACTAGTATGGTGTAAGTAGAGTCGACCATATTGTTTATTTATGGTTTTAAAATAATCAACAATGCAGCAAAAGATATTCAATTAAAAATCATACAAGATGATCTTGAAGTAATGATTGTAGCATACATCTAGGAGAGTTTCCAGTCATATTTTTTAATACAAAAAGTTATTTTGATTGATGTAAGTTTTCTCAAATGTTTCAATACTTTTCCACATATTCAAAGAAATAAAATTTAGCAGTAAAATAAGGGTAAAATATAAAATCAATTGATTTGTTTTGATTTCTACAATTTCGTATTTATTTTAAAATATTGACGTCTCCACTTTTAAAATTACTAGGCGTCTCCACTTGCAAACAAATTATTTGGGGAAATTTATTGCGAAAAAACCTAACAAATAATAATTAATTAATTTATACACACGCAGACACAAAATAAAAATTTCTATTGTGAGTAAATCTTGTGCGTAAATAAAACATTTAAACCGCAATGATCTTACCAAAAAATTAAATAAATAAATATTTTTTAATGAATCAGAAATTGATGCAAACTGTCACAAATTGTCATTATATATTTTATTAGTAAGATTTACTTAAAATTTACAATGATTAAAGATAATGAATTAAACGGAGAAAATGTATAAGTCATCATTTTATTGTATGTAAAAAAATTCCCATACAATTATTCTCTCTAAATTAAAAATTTTAAAAATTTCGTTTGAACTTCAATATTTTCCATTTAATCCAATCATCAATCATTAGGTTCTAACCTTTTTGTGTTTTTTTCTTTTCGAATGAAATCTTGCCAAAATTAACATTATTCTATTTGAGAATGAATTTGTTGAAAGATTTCAAGTTTATGATACTGGATTTATAAAAAAAAAGAGAAAGAAAATAAATACAATTTCAATGGACAATATATAATTTTGCATTTATAAATGTGAAGTGTTTATAATAATTGATGACGTAATTTTATGAACATGACAGTAAAAAAAAAAATAACAAAAACAAAATGCATTCAAAAATTATAATAAAATAATGAAAATCACTCTATAAATTGTTAATCAAAAACAAATATTGTACTGTTTTTTTTTATCATTTTATTGTTGTATAAAAAATTACGCGTTTCATATTTATTTTTATTAAAAAAAAAATTATAATAAAATTCAAATCAATCAAATAAAACTTTATATTTTAATATATAATTAAATTAATTCTAACCTGTAACTGCAACGATAAACATTCCATAATGTTCTTAGGTGATGTTTGTTTGTTTGTTTTTTTTTTATTATTATTTTTAGTTTAATATTCTTGAAGAGTGATGCTTTTATTAGTTGAATATAATTCTGTTGTTGTTGTTGTTTTTCTTTTTTGATCTTGAATTCCTTTTATATGGAAAATAAGTCAAGTTGATAATTCTTTTTTTTTTTTTTTTATTTAGCAATGTTTTATTTTTTATTCTATTTATAATTATTTAGTGAAATATTCCATCATCGAAACGGGAAGTAAGACTTAGAAGTAACAAAAAAAAAAAAAAAGAACGAGTGAAATATAATCGTTTTTATTTAACAACCAGATGAAAAGAGACGATAATTAATTAGTATTGAATTTAGTTAATTTACTAGTTAGTTAAAAATATGTATTTGCGTTAACTAATAGTATTAAATTACTGTCTGCCTGACTATATAAAAAAGAAAAGAAGAAAAATTGACCTAAATTAAACATTGAAATTGACCTTAAAATGAAATCCAAATGCAATACCAATAATATGTTTTCATTATAATATTATTGTTAATGATTATGATGATGATGATGATGATGATGATGATGATGATGATACGATGATATGATGATGAATGATGATATGTCAGGGACATTAAAGATTAAAATACTGTTACACATCTATATATAAAAATATATGATCTACGTATATGTATGAACGAGCATCCGTTTTAGTATTAGATGTCTCATTCATTATTCATAAAATATAATAATTTATATCCACACATTTTTACAAATAAAATGCAAGTAAATTGAAATTGTTTAACGAACGTGTTATGTATATTTTATTTATTACATTCTTTTCCAATGTTAATTATTTTTATTATTATTCAGAGAACAATGTCAGTCAGTCCTTTATGCAAACAGTTTATCTTCAGACGCAATGATTTTTGTTCCAACAATTTTCCGTCGATATACATCCTGAAATTTCTGACTAAACTACTAACATCACACCGGTCATCATGTGTGTGTGTATGTGTGCCTGTATGTTTCTGGACTTTACAGGTTTTGTTTATTCAGATTTCACAAATTTTATCTTTAAATAAATTATGTAATAAAAATTCACACATGCAAATGAAATGCAACTACAACATGTGTTTGTATTCCTTTTATTTTTCGTTTCACAAATATTGTAAATTCAAATTCGTGATTTTAATAAAAGAAAAAAAAACTTAAGCGCGCAAAATTCACTTTATTCTACTTTGAAGACTTCAATCAATATTATTGTTTGTACATTTTTTGTTATTATTTTTTTTATATGATTCAAGTCGTTTTTAATTTTGTTTGTATTTTTTATGAATGAAAATAAAAATTGTAGTTGGGCAAATGTTTGTGAAAAACAATAACAATAATTATATCTTGTTATTTTTTTGATTCTTGTTCCAAAAATAAATACATAATAATAATTAACACCTGTTGTGGTTCGCCCCCATCAAAAGACTTTTATTTTCCTTGAAATTAGTTTTTTTTTTCTTTCATGAAATTTATTTATTTATAGAAATTTTACAAAAAAAAAAACTAAAACAGTGGAAATGAAAAAAATCATTCAAATAATTTTACTAAAGGGATAAAATCATAAAATTGGTTCTTAAATCTGTAGGAGAAAAATTGATTAGGAAATTCTCAAAAGTTCTCTTCATCACTAACAGAGGTTGATCCACATCGTGTTCCCTTTATAAAAGAATATTCAGGATTAATGAATCGCTTTTCAGTTATCCTAATTTCATCAATTTAATAAAAAAATGTTTCTATTATTATTTGATATGTTTCGTTGAACATTTTTGTGGCATCTTGTGTTTATTATTTTGTGCAAAATTACATAAATAAATTGTAAAAGTCAATGGAAAATATTTTTGAATGAAATGCAACAAAATGAATTCTTATCAAATCACGTAACAAAATTTATATAACAAAAAAAAATCAACTTTGCATAGTTGAAATCTTGTTATCGCAGCATGCAAATATTACAAGGTTTAGTTTAACTTTTTGTAGATAAATTTTTTTACATATTTTAATATATTTTTTTTTTTATTTATTCATTAGTCTGACTGTTTTGTGTTTATTGCGGATTATTATATTTTTTTTGTTCCTTCTAACAAATCAATTAGCTACAAAACAAGTGAACAATGAATAAGTTTCTTATAATAAAATATTCACATATTGTGTAAAGTCAGATTAATTTGAATAATTAAAAAAAGAATTTTAATACTTAAGAATTTTATTTAAAATGAATTGTAGAGAATTTTTAACGATACGCGCGCGTTAATATTTTTTTTGTTGTTGTTTCTGTAAAGCAACAAAAAAAAATTGAATTGGTTTTAGTTTCATAATTTTTTTGTTTTTTTTTTTTTATTAATTAACATTTAATTTTTTATGATGATTTATGTTAAATAAAGAAGAAGAAGAAGAAGAATCTCTTAATTTATTTATTTTTATTAATTATTTGTTGTATAGTTTTTTTTTTTTATATTTCATTTATTTGTATAGAAGAAATAATTTGTACTTAAAAGAATATTTTTGTATTAATAGAGAATAGAAAAAAAAAACATATTTAAAGTGACAGTTTAAAGGTCAGACCATCAAAAAGTGTTTTCTTGTTGATTGTTGATGTCTTCGTTGTCTTGTTGATTATGTTGTGTAATTACGACCAGACAATTTTTCTCTTATCTCTTTATTTTTTTTTTTTATGTTCTTTTGTTTTTATTCTTTTTTATAATTTGTAGATAATTTTCCAATTGAATTTCAAACTAATGTGACGATAATATTTTCATGGGAAAAACAAAGAAGAAAAAAAAAAAACAAATTGCAAAAACGTGAACTTTGGATGAAAAGAAAAAAACACAAAACAAAAAATCCAAAGTTAAATGAATAAATGAAAATTTTTGAATTTTTCAACTGATTAAGTGCAATTAGAAAGAGATGAGAGACATTAAAAAAGGGAGACACCCATATAAATTTATTGTTAATGAAGTACAAATAATTATTTGCGTTTGTGATGACAGTTGTTACCCAATTATGTTTGATGTTTACTACAGTGTTTGTCTCAGTGTTTGTTACAAAAACAAAAACAACAAGAACAACAACAACAACAACAAAAAAATACATAAAAGAAAAATTATGAACGCGGTAAGTATACCATTTAGTTAGTAACTAAATAAACTGTACATACTGTTTTATATTCTCTTATTAGATCTAATAATAATGTAAAATTCTACGTACTCATCATACATACGGTAGGCCTACAAACACACAAACACACACACACACACACACACACACAGTAGTATACACACAATAACTGACCAAATGACTTCGTTTTTTTTTTTTTGCTTTTTTATATCTGATGACAAAATACAGACAAAACAAAAACTCTGTAGAGTAAAGTAAAAACAAAAGTAAAAAAAAAGAAAAAACAAAAACTAAAGAACAGAAAAATAGCGAATAGAAAATTTATCAAACAAAATGCGACGGATATAAAAAATTCTAACCAAATACATTGATGTTGATGGACTACACAAAAAAAATGTTTTTATGTAAGTGAAATACTACACAATCAACAGCTAAATATTTGAATAAAAAACACTTAAGTTGTTTTTTTTTTGTCACTTGTTTTATCGTTGTGTTTGTTGTTCTTCTTGTTGTCTTTTTATTATTTTTTTTTATTCATTCGTATTATTCCTTTTCCTATACTACAGTGGATAGATACTTAAATATACACACACACACACACATACACACATACATGCATTTATGTACACGATTAACTAAGCGACGAATTGTACTCGTAGAATATTTTAAACAAGAATGAAAAAAAAAAAAAAATAAAAGTAAAAAAAAAAAAAAAAAAAGTAAAAAAAAAAAAGCTACAACATACACACACATACACACACACATGCATATGGATGAAACCGATTTGAAACTTTAAAAATTGTTTTCGTTAAAGACTCTCAGTTTATACATATGCTCAGTTGCGAAAAGATTAAAAAAAAATATAATTTTTTATTTGATGTTCGTTACAAAAAAAAAAATAAATTTAAAAAATAAATTAAAAAATTAAAAAATAATAAAAATAAAAATACAAAAAGCGGAATAAAATATTAACCAAAAGTAAAAGTAAAAAATAAAAAAAGGTTTCTGTTGTTTTTTTTTTATATTTTTAATTCGTTTTGTTTTTTTTTTTTGGTTCAATTAAATTTTTTTTTTTGGTTTTGTTCGTTTTTTTCTTTTTGGTTTTTGACCAGAGTGTGAAAAAATAGTGCAAAAAAAATTATTCACTCCATATAAAGTTTTATTGTTGTTGTTGTTGTTGTTGTTGTTGTTATTGTTGTGTTTTACTCATTTATTTGTTTGTTTGTTTTTTTTTTGTTTAATTTTCTTTAATTTCAGTTTTAAGTTTTTTTTTTCTCGTTTTAATTTTGTTTTAGTTTTGTTGGCGCGCGTTCGCGTATGGTGGTTTTTCTAAATTCTTAGTTATTACAACAACAACAACAACAAAACAAAAAAAATAGAACAGAAAGAAAATTAAAGACAGTTTTTTATGTTTTACAGAAAATTTAATTAAATTTAAAAATTTAGAGAGAGAGAGAGAGAGAGAAAAGAGAGGAAGAAAGTAAAAATTAAATTAAGAGTAAAAAAAAGTCACATAAGAAAAAATTGAGTTAATCCTTTTTTTTTTTTTTTGTCTTTCTAAATTTTGATTATATTTTATTATTAAAAGCAACAATTGTTTTACATTTGTAAGTGATTGATTTTTCTTCAGTTTTCAGTCATCAATTAAAATTATGAATTATCCACTTGAGTTTTTTTTTTTTTGGTCAATTTGGTCGATTGAATTTCAATTTTGTACCTTTTTCAATTCTTAAGGAAATTAGATTTATTAAATAACAAAAAAAAAAAAAAAACTATAAGAAGACAACAACAACAACAATATAATTTCCTTAAAGTAAAAAAAAAAAAATAATTTATTTTTAAATGAAAAAAGAATTCGGTGAAACCAAATTCTAAATTCGCCTCAACACAAAATATTTATTTTTAAATTTTAAACTGAAAATCAGCACGTTTTTTTAAGTTGTATGGAAATTATACAAATTCAAACTTTATAAGAATCCAGCATCTTTCTTCTTCTCTCCCTCTCTCTCTCTTTGTCTGTTCTATTTTTCCTTCAGTAATTTCCCTAAAATTTTCCTATTTTACAAATTCATATAAATTTGCTTGGACACGAAATTTTTATTCTTAATTGTAGATTTTGTTGGTCGTTTTCAACAATACATTTGTTTTTATCGGTTCAATTAAGAAAATTTAAATTAAATTATAATTGTTGTTGTTGTTGTTGTTGTTATTTCAGTTATTTATTAATGAATCTATTGTGAATCTGTGTTGGTTTAAAAATACTTTACGATAACTGAAGTTCATACATATTTTTTTTTTTTTTGGTTGTTTGATTTGACACATTTTCACAATTTTCACCTATTTTCTCTTGTGGGTTTTCTCTGTTTTTCATTTTCTTTAACAAAAATTTTACTTCTTTAGACTTGAACTGAATTATTTTTGAACAAATATTCTTTTGTGTTAAATGATTTTTTTTCTTCTTAATTTGCATTAGATAAAATTGCAAGAGGAAATTCCACTTTAGATAACCGCTTTTAGTTTCTCTTGCTCTCTCTCTCTCTCTCCGTCTCTCTCTCCGTCTCTCTCTCTCTCTCCGTCACTGTTTGGTTGTGTTTGTGACAATTCTTTTAGAAAAACACTTTTTTGTTTTTCTTTTGTTGAATCAAAATAATCAAAAATTTGTAAATTTTCCAAGTTTATTTATTTTCATTCTCTCTCGCTCTCTCTTTCTCTTTGTGTCTCTCTCACGTTTTGAGTGGGAAATTTATGAAATAAAAATGTATAAAAAATTCGGCCAGACAAATAAAAAATTTGAGTGTTTTTGCAGTAAATTTAAAAAAAAAAACAAAATTAATTAATTTTCTAAATTTTTACAATCACAAGAAAAAAAAAATTGTGTCTGGCTTGTCGCAGAAAATTGTGAAGAAAAAAAAATTTTTTTGAGGAAAAAAAAAAAAGATTTCGCTAAAAATAAAATAACATTTTTTCTCCGCACCTCTTCCACCACACACCTCTTACATCTCAATGTCTGTCTAGATTTTCTTCTTCTTCTTCTTCTGCCAAAATTAAAACTAGACTACAAATAAAAAAAAAAAACATTTCGTAGACTCAAGAAATATTTATTTATTTATTTATTTAATTGTTGTTGTAAATGTGTTCTAAGTTTTGTTGTTGCTGTTGTTATCTTTTAAATAAAACAGAAAGAAAACTTTTTTATTTCTCTTCTGTATATATTTATCAACAAGAATTAACTTAAGAGAAAAAGAAACAACAAAAAAAAAACAATTAAAAAATAAAGAAATTAAATAAATTGATTTTTATTAAATGAATTTATTGGGTAGCGATAAGAGACTTTTAGACGCGACAGCAGCATACAACACCAATATTTTACCCAATTGATTTCTTCTCTTCTTCTAAAATAATCTAAAATAAATTTAATGTGAAATGAATTAGAATTTTAAACGGTTAAAGTTTTTTTCTATTTTGTTAAATTTATTGCAATAAACTTAACTAAAATTGCATCAGTAACAAAATTCAATTATTAAACTTGGTCTATCACTTCTGTCTCTCAAAAAATTTTCTGATCAAATGAACTACAGAGTAAACATAGACATACACACACAGACACACACACACACACACACACATACGACGTTTGCATATACACAAATTAAACATCTTCCGCTTATTTAAGTCCCTTTAAGTAAATTAAAAGTTTATTCAATTAAATCATACAAATTATTGTCAAGAAAAAAATTACAACAACGAAAATAAAAATTCGAATCACGTGATGTTGGAGCGTTTTTTAATTTTTGGTTGATAATTTCGCTTTTGTTGTTTTTGTTTTTTATTTACTAAAAAAAAAAAAATAAAGAACAACACAATTTGTTTTTTGTTATTTTGGGTTGGGTCTGAATTTATAAATATTATTAAAAGCGGGAATAAAAATATAAGAAAAAAAAACCAGTCCATTAAAAAAAAATTCCTCTAACAAAAAAAAATGGACAGATAAATTTTTGGTTTGAAGATTGTCTGTAGTCAGATTTTTGGAATTAATTTAAATAATTTTCTTTACACATTACGATTGAATTATTGTAAATGGGATATCAGGTTTCTTATTGTGTATGTATGTATGTATGTGTGTGTGTGTATGTAGCATCAGGCATGATATGTGTTTGTGACGTGTGATGTATGTAAAGTGAGATATTTTTAAAAAGTAGTTCATGGGATTAAAATATTAAAAGTTTCCCGCAGCCACTGACTTTGAACATATATAATAATACACACACACACACACACAGGCACATACATACACACACACACATACATTTATTTTTCATTTACAATAATTTTGTCAAGGCAAAAAAGTTTATATAAAAAATAAATTACATCCATTATTTGTTTATATTGACTAAGATCAGTTTCTTTTATTTAATCAACGCATAAAAATAAAATGAAACAAAAAGAAAATAAAATTTTTATTTAACCTCTACAGAAGTACGTCTGTTAAATTTGATTCCTTTCCCAAGTAGCACAAAATTGTGTAATTTTATTCTTTACATCGTTAAACAATGAACACACAATTTTTATAATCGATTGAACATAATCAATTTTATTTTGTTTACTTGCTTTGATTTTGTTCTTGTTGTTATTAAATTCATTAACAAAAATATGGAGTGCCAAATAATAATAATAAAAAAAAAAAAAGTCAGAAGAAGAAAGAAAAATTACAAATTTCCTGGATGTAAAAAACAAAAAAAAAAAAATGCGCACACTGATCAGGTTGAATGCATTTTATAGAAGATTATTGTAGGGTCGAAACAAAAAAATATCATATGCATAAGTTTCTTTTACTTTTTTTCTACACAGAATAGGAAATTAATGTCAATCATAAAAAATTAACAAATTAATAAATAAAGAAAAATTTGACGGAATAAATTATTTTATATAAAAAAAAAAAAAAGAAACTGAGAGAAAAAAAAAAAAACAGAATAAAATAAAAAAGAAGGAAAACACAAAAAAATTAATGTAACTAAATTCTCATAAAATTTTATGAAAAAAAAAAAAAAAAAAAGAATTATTTTATTTATTATAAAAAAGTACAAACTTCAATCAAGTGTCTGAGTTCGTTTTTATTTTCAAGTATTTTCTTCCTCATTTTATTCTCAAATTAAAGTGTCCCATAACCAATTTGTTCTATTAGGGGAGTAACATTTTAGTTTTTCAACTAATATAATTTACAATATGCATTTTTTATAGTGTGCGTGTGTATACATGTGTGTGTGTGTGTGTGTGTGTATGTATATTTACATAGGTGTATGTGTGTGTGTTTGTGTATTATGTTGATCTGATCGGAAATGATACATACCGGAATTGGATTAATAAATGAGTATGTGTCTCTCATTGTCTCTCACTCTTTCACTCTCTTTCTCTGTCTCTCTCTCAATAAAAAACTACTTGCAGTTTTATTAATCCCATAGCAATTTGATTTTTTATTTGACAATTTTCTTTCAAATTTATTTAAAATTTTTAATATTTGAGTTCAATATTCTCTCTGTGAGCAAAAATTTTTTACCATTCTAAATGTTCCACTAAATTTTATTTCATTCAATAAAAAGTTACAATATTCTAATTAATTAACGTTAATTTACGTTTATTTTTCTTTTACGGTCATTTGACTTTAAATGTAAAATGGAAAAAAAAAACAAAAAACAAAATTGCATTATTTATAAAAACATTAAAGATTGTTGATTAAAATGATGTGTCTAGAATTCTAGTGGGGCATGTGAATATTTATAACACAAAAAATTATCTAGACATCCTTGACGTAAATAATTGTCTAATTTACTTTATTTATTATTATGTTTATTTTTATATTTTTTATTAAATTATTTGTGAACTTTCTTCTATCGAAAACAAAAACAAAAACAACAAATTTTGGCAAAAACTCAATGAAATGAAATGAAAAAAAAGAAAAAAAATTTGCACAATTTTGAAATTTATAAATTTTTGTGGGTGCTTAGACGAAACACGAAAAAACTGATGACAAAATAAAAAAAAAAATGATCTTGTTTGTTGTTGTTGTTGTTGTTGCATTCTAAAAAATTTATCTCATTTTTTCACTAAAAAAAAATAACAACAACAAAAAACAAAAATAAATTTATTAAAAAATATAAAAAAAAAAAATCAAATAAAATTAAACTTTTAGCAGTAAATTCAATTAATTTCCAAGAATTCAATTGGCTTATGAAAATTTAATTTTTGAAAAAAAAAGAAAAAAAAAAATTATTATTCCGGAAATTCAAATATTTTTGGCTGGGAAGAGAATATTTTTGTTTAAAAATCTCTCATCAATAATAAAACAATTAATTAACATAATTAACGAATAAATATCTGAATTGTTTACTAATTTTTAAATTTTAAATAAAACATTTTTTTTTTTAAATTTATTAAAGTTAATTTAATTATAATTAAGATAACACAATTATGGATTGTTAAATGTGACTCTTTAGATTGTCAACGTATAATTTTTTAATTTTATCTGAATAATTTTAATTCAATCTTAGTCCAATCAGACGAGTTATTTTTATTGAGTTTAACCAAAAAAAAATATTCAGAATATTTTTGAAGATTTTCAACGAGACACAGAATTAAAATTAATTCCAAATTAAATTCATAAATTCTTAATGGGATTGGGATGCTTAGCATTTTTTTTTTTGAGGGAAAAACTTTTGATCTTTCTTTTTTACTTAATCATTAAGGACCGTCATTTGTTTTTTGTGTTTTCTGTAACTAAGAAAAAAAATTGCAGAATTCTTTGTAACAAAATTTATTCATACAAATATTTTCAACTAAAATCTTTTCCCTAATTAATTTGTAACAAACAAAAGATTTCGATGGAGGAATATTATTAAAATTATATAATATTCCTCCATCGAAAATAGAACCAGAAATTTAAGTAGGACAAGAAAATTAAATAAGTGTTTTTTTTCCAACACCCGCATCAAACACATGTTTGATTTTTCACTTTTTTCTCTTTTTTCTTCAATTTTTCATCTTTTTTCTTTATTTTAAACTTTTTTTTTTGTCCTCCTTTTCTTGTTTTTCTTTTATTTATTGTGTCTGATGAATTTTTGTTTTTGTGTTTTATGTTTTTGTGTTTCGCTTTAAGTTTTTAAGGTAGAGAACACCAACCATTGTTGATGATGATCATTTTGTTGATGATGATGATGATCAGAGGATGATTTTTTTTTTTTTCAAATATAAAGTGTATATATGCACGTTTAATAATGGAAACAAAACAGTAATTGATACATCCGGGTGTTGATTTTTTTTTCTTCTTCTTTTTTTTTTTTTGTTTTTTTTTTTGTTTGTAATTTTTTTATTTTTTTTTTGTTTCCATTTTATTTTATTTTGTTTAAAAAGCGTTTCTCGTCTCTCTGATTATCAAATTGAACACAAGTACCTCTACTACTGATAAAAAAAAAAAATAATAAAAAAAAAAAAACAGTAACAGAAACATACAACATACAAACAGAAACAACAACAGAAACAACAACAACAACAACAACAACATCAAACTAAATAAAATATTATAAGAAGGGGGTGAGCTTAAATACTGAAAATTTTACGTAAATATAAGTCACATGTATATGGTCACATTATATTGTTAGTTATAATATTTTTTGTAAATATTTAGTATTAGTTTACTCTTACTAATATTTTACTATATTGTTTGTTGTTATTGTTGTTATTATTGTTGTTGTTATTATTTGTTACTCCTCTTATTTTGTTGTTGTATATTTTATACATTACTTTTATTATTATTATTATTATTATTATGATCGTTGTTGTAATAACCAGTCACGTCATGTTTTAATGTAGAAAATATGGTGTAGATAGAGTGAATTGTATTTAGAAATCATTATGTACAAATTACAAGTAAAAATGATAAAACAGAAATAGAATAGAGAAAATTATGATGGGAACAAACAAAAAAATTCCTTTTAAAATATTTTTTTTTTTTATTTATAATAAAAAGAAGAAGAAGAAGAAGAAAAACACAGAAAAATAATTTCTAGAAAATGTATTTATTGAGAAATTTGATATTTATGAAATATGTATATTTTTTTTTTGACCCCATATCGGACCCATAGACTTTATCATCCCCAGATGATGTAAACGTAAAAATAGTACAACAATGGACGTCATAAAATGTTCTATATTTTATTGTCTTATCACAAAATATTTTATTACAAAATTCTATAAAAAATAAGTTCATTAAATGCAAAAAAAAAAAAAAAGAAAAAACGACAACAACAACAACTAATAAAACGTCAGTAAAAATTAATTTTTATCAAATTTTTCTTATAAAAATTGAACTTAAAAATTTCCTCTCTTGGCCTCTCTCTCTTTGACTGACAGGCTATTTACAAATTATTTTTTATTTATATGAAAAAATGTTATTTCGTTAAAAAAAAAAAAAGAAACAAAAAAGAAGAAGAAGAAAAAAAAATGATCGTAACAAATTGAATCTCAAGTTCAGTATTACTTGGCTTATATTATTATGAATTATATAAATATGAATGCCACAATATATCTTTGCACTTTGTATATCCGTGGGTGTTTATTTTTCTCAAAATAGAAAATGAACAGAGACAAATCCAACATTTTAAAATTATTATGAATAAATTGATAGACGGGCTTTTATTGTAACAATGTATAAGAAAAATTGAATTTAATTGCAAAACATAAAATTTGAAGATTCTGTGTCCGTATCTGTTTATTTGCCTAATCATAAAAACTAAAAAAATTATAAAGTAGAAAAAAAAAAACGAAAATTGGCTCCAATATGTCTGAAATTTTAAGAACAAAATAAAAAAATTGCTTAATATTATAACTTATGATTATCTTCATTTTTTTCTGTATCCCCATTATCTCCTCAATCCATTTAATTATAATACTCTGACACTTTAATAGACAAGAAGAAAAGAAAACACAAGAAAAATAATAAATGAATTATTGCAATAATATAATTAGCATATTGACTAAACTGAAAATGCATCTAAATTACAACTAGCACTTTTTGTTGTTCTCTTAACATTAACTGAAAGAGTGTAAAAAAAAAATGATAGAGACAGACAAAGATACAAGTAAGACTAATCATTGACATTAAAACAAGCCAGAGGTGATTTTTATTACGTAATTATTCAAGAGTATCTATATTATAAGAGAGAGAGCGAGAGAGAGAGAGATAGAGAGAGAGAAAATATGTAAAATAAAATTAAAGAACATAAGATGAAAAATAAGAAAAATCTTAAGTAAGAAAAATATGTGAATCACGTGTTCATTTTGTTCATTATAGAAAAGAATTGGTAGAAGGTAAAATGACAGTGGTGTAACGACAACAATCTTTATTTTGTTTTTTTTTTTTCTTATTTTTCCTTTATGCAAATTTTCCGTAAATGTTAAAAAGCTCATTTAAAATTGCCACTGTAAATTAGTAAGATACACACTTTGTTAGATTATAAATTAAATATATAAGATTATTGTTTGTCTTCTTTTAAATACAATAAAAATACAATATTATTTTAAACAAATTCCTCTTATGTCTGATATTAAAAATGTTTTGTTTGTTTTAGTTTGTATATAAGATAAAAATTTGTGATAACGCGTTTCACTGTTGCTCTTACCATTTTAATAAATCATTATTATTTATTTTCAAACATGTTACAATGTTTTTGATTTTTCTAAATATGCATCTGTCTATAATCTGCACCTGAATTCCTACGTTGGATGACTTTAAATTATATCAAAACTATTTCCAATACATTCTTTTATTATTAAGAAAAACCTTCAACGAATGGAATATTTAATTAAAAAAATTTTTATTTACCTAAATACAACTAAATAAAATTTGTTTACTTAAGTTTAAGTCAGGTGTTTTAAATTTATAATTGTATTAAATTTATCATAAGTTAACTTCTTTTTTTTTCTTATCTTTCTATTGAGACAAAGCAATTAAATTGACGTCACGAGAATCCACTCTTTTTTTTTTATCTTCACATTATTGATTTACAAATTACTTTTTTATATATGATAATAATAATAAAAAAAAGTAAAAGTCTTGTTTCAGCGGTTTTAACCTGTTCAGAACAATTTTGATTATTTTTGAATAAAGATCTTCAGATTATCCATTATCTAAACATCTAACTGATTTTTAATTATATATCTAACTGATTGGATAGGAAATTATCTATTTATGTTAATTGATAATAATTAATTGTTCAATTTCTATTAAAAAATAAATATAATTTTTTGATAATCCGTGTAACCGGATAGTAAAAAAAAAAATCGGATGTTACATAATTTTTTCAAGATAATTTTTGTTTGGAAAATTTAATATATAATTTAAATTTATTTATTTACAGTAATTCAACATGGGGAAAGGAGCAAAGTTTGGTAAATTTATACGTGAAAATTTATTAACATTTTTGACAATAGTTGGTGTTGTCGGTGGTACAATATGTGGACTGGTAATGAAAGAAACACGCGACTCATGGTCAAAAAGAGAAATAATGTATTTACAATATCCTGGAGAATTATTTTTACGGTAAGTTTATAAGTTTAAAATAATATACGAAATTGAATTTAATTAATGTATTTAATACAGGATGCTCAAGTGCTTAATAGTTCCATTATTAGTATCATCAATCACAAGTGCAATTGGTGCATTAGATCTTAGTATGTCCAAAAAGATAGCATTCAGGTTAGTGAATTTCACATTACTTAATATTTTCTAATTCATTCATTAATTATTTCATTCATAAAATTTATGTAATCTAATAATCACATATGTTCCTGTGACGTCAAGTAATGAAAGACGGTATTTAGTTGAGACCACGACCTTTTAAACAATTAACAAAAACCGAAAAAAAATAAAAAATAAATAACTGTATGACTTTAGAAAAATGTGGACCGACTTCCGCTAAACATCCGAAGAAAAAATATTATAATTTTATTGAAAAAAAAAAATGATTGACCTTACCAAAAGGAAATTGAACACCCAAAAAAAAATTCTAATTCTACTTTTGTATTTTGTTTTTTTTTTTTTTTTTTGTAACCCAATAAAGAAAAAACTTTAAAGATGCGAGAAAAAAAAATTTTGACATCGTGGAATTTTTTATTATTTATTTTTTTTAATTCTGTCCACGTCTGTTTTTACATTTTGTCTCTCTTATCGCGCTTGTATCGGCAAAGTGTGAAAAGGAAGATATCTACACACAAAATGTAATTTCAAAAAAAAAAAAAAAAGGTTATTAAACATATGTCTATTTGTGAGTGTATGTATAGAAATTACGAACGTGATAAATCTTTATATTAAAGATTATGAAACTCTTAATTTGTTTAAATTGAAGGTTATTTTTCTTTCTATGTTGTTGTCATTTTTTTTTTCTTTCTTTAATTGAAGAGTTTGCAGCACATTTTCAAATCAATCAAACAATATACAATTTAATTGAAAAACCACTAAAAACAAATTAATACTTATCTCCACTTTGACTTTCCACTTCAACACTTGAACACAAAATAATTATAGATTACCGAAAAAAAAAACAACAACAACAACAGCAACAGCAAAACTGAATAATGAACAATTGAAATTATAATATTTGTGTCATATCAGTAAACTATCTAAAGACTATTAAATTTGTAATCGAATTAAACAATAACAATTAGACATCAACAAATTAATATAAAAATTATAATATCAAAATTAATTCTAATGATTTGATTTTATTTTCATTTATAATTAGAGCAATCATATATTATTTTACAACAACAATATGTGCTGTGATTTTGGGTATTATTTTGGTAACAACTATACGTCCCGGTTATATAGAAGATAATGAATCTGATACAACTGGTCAAGCATTAACACGGCCTGTACTCACAACAGACACATTACTTGATTTAATTAGAAATTTGTTTCCACCAAATATTGTTCAAGCAACATTCTTTCAAGTATGTTTATTTTTATACAATAAATTAATATTAATTGTAATAATTTTCTTTGTTTGTCAGTTATTATTCATTTTTTTTCTTCTTATCTTTATTTTAGTACCGGACACTCCTTCTACCACCAGAGAATATGACCAAACCTGGTAAGTTTGTTTTCTTTTAATTTATTTATTATTGTTATTTACAATTCAGGGTTAAATTTTATTTATTTATACAATTTTGTTTGTGTAAGAGATCGGATTTTAGTGTAAGTTTACACTAACTGTGACATGATGTGAATATCTTTCTGTTTTCATAAAATATTAAATATTTTATTTTCTTACGTAATTTTTTTTTTTGCAATGAAAAAAAAATACCATTTTTCAAAATTATACAAAATTTATATGCATCTAATAAAAGGTCCTTTAACGAATTCATTTCATGAAAAAATTCGGAATTAATTGGATTCATAAATTTTATCATCTATATTTAGGTATTTATCTTCGAACAAACCCTGAAACTGGAGTCGCTGTAGAAATGCCAAAAAGTAGGATTATGGGTTTATATTTCTAGGGTTGTATTTGATTCTAATTGTTTTTAGCTCTTTAACAAATTTGGTTTTATTTTTTCGATGTTGTTATAATTTTAAGCCTTTAATTTTTTTTAATTCACAGCAATTGGTTTTTTTTCTAATCATTTTATATAATTAATTCAATATTTGTGTGCGTGACATTAAAACGTTAAACGGATTTTTAATCTAATCCACGTTTTAAACTATTAAGTTAAATAGAAAATTGTTTCTGGTTACAATTTTCATTTTACTATATGCTTATTCTACAAGGTGTAAATACAAATATTCACACACACCCTTCCATTAATTTATAATAAATGTGTTTCATTGTTTAATTTACTACTTACTTTTATTAATAAACATAACTCAACAAAGTATAAAAATAAATAAAATTAATTAATATAAATAAACCTTCATAATATTTGTTTTTCCTTTGTTTAAAAAAAATTTAGTTCCCCTGACCGAATATAAAATTGATTCTGATTTTACACAAACAACAAATGTATTGGGTCTTGTAATGTTCAGTATTGTTCTTGGTGTTACAATTGGTAAATTGAAGGAGAAGGGTAAGCCACTTCAAGACTTATTTGTTGCACTCAGTGATGCAACCATGACTATTACACAATGGGTTATCTGGTAAGAATTCAAAGGTCACCGAAATGTGTTAATGATATATGAAGAGTGAGTAACTTTATAATTTCCTTTTTAAACAGGATTTCACCTATTGGAGTTTTCTTCTTGGTCGCTGCTAAAGTTTTAGAACTTGGTTCATTTGCAAAAGTTGTTGATCAACTTGGATGGTACTTCTTAACAGTTATGTTAGGTTTATTCCTTCATGGATTTGGTACAATTGCTCTTATATTCTTCTTGGTCACGAGAAAACTGCCATTTGGTTATATTGCTCAAATGAGTCAGGTTCTGGCTACGGCATTCGGAACAGGTTCAAGGTTTGTCTAAATTCTCGATAAATTGGATTACTTTCTGTAATATTGAATCGCTAAATTTTTAGTTCTGCAACAATGCCAATTACAATTAATTGCCTGGATCAAATGGGTATAGACCCGCGTGTTACGCGATTCGTTATTCCAGTTGGAGCGACGATTAATATGGATGGTACTGCACTTTATGAAGCAGTTGCTGCACTCTTTATTGCACAGTTCCGTAGAGTAGATCTGACATTTGGTCATATTATTGCTGTCAGTGTAACAGCTACAGCTGCTTCTATTGGTGCTGCTGGTATTCCACAGGCTGGTCTCGTAACAATGGTCATGGTTTTAGATACCGTTGGTCTTCCCGCTGATGATGTTATTATCATTATTGCCGTAGATTGGTTACTGTAAGTTTTCATAAATTTCACTTAAAAATTTGAATGACTACTTACTGTTTCATTTCATCATAGGGATCGATTTAGAACAACAATAAACGTAATGTGTGACGCACTCGGAACTATTTTAGTTAATCAATTATCACGAAATGATTTAAAAATTGAACCCGTAAGAAAAAAACTTTATTCTTTAGACAAATAAAATATTAATTGATTATTTTTTCTCATTTATTTTCACCATAGGTTGAACCTCATGAATTACAAGAATTAGGATCTGGATTTAAGTAAAATGATTGCGAAAAAAAACTTATATTCTTCATAAATACAACAACTTCATGTATATAAATAAAGAAAGAAAGAAAGAAAAAAAGGAAGAAAGAAAATTTCTTTCATATTTTTTTTTTTTTGTTTTTTTTTTTTATCTTTATTGTTAATTTATTTTAAACGCGCGCGATAACAATAATGATTAAATTTTAACCTTTTTTTTTTTTATTATTTTCCGGAAGCTTCCAACTGTAAATACTTAATAAAAGCTTATAAACAAAAAAAAAAAAAAACAAAACAAAACAGAAGAAAATATGAAAGAAAGAAAGAAATTAAGTGTCAGAATCTATAAACGATTCAATACATCAGAGATTTATAGAAAGAATTGTGCAAATATATTGTACAAATATATTGTCACTTATCGTATTATACGTAAATTTTTTTGTTTTTTTTTTTTGTGTGTTCTTTGTATTTTGTATTTAAATGTAACGTTACATGGGGAAAAATTAAATACAAAAAAATAAGAAGAAGACGATTACCATAAGATTACGATTTCTTATCATTATTTATCTTTTTTATTTTTTGTATTAATTATTTCTGATTTGATGTTAGGCATGAGTTAGTTTTGTATTTGTGCGCAACCACTGTCTCCAATAAAACCTTTTCCCAAAATGCCATATTTTTAGTGTTTACTTTTACTTTTAAAAAAATAATAAAAAGCCGTAACTACATTTTATCGAAGAGTAGAAACTAATGGATCTATCATTGTGGAAAATATTCTAATGTCAATTTTTTTTTTAACATTTTATTTCATTTACTTTTAATTTCTATTCGAAGGATTTACATGATTTTATTTTTGTTTTTTTTTTGTTTTTTTTTTATCTCAATAAAAATAATTATTTTTTTTTTTTAAATTGGCCGCTGCTTCCTATTGAATATTTTCTCTTTATAACTTTTATTTTAATTTTTATTTGAAAAAAAAACAATAACAACAAAAAAGAAATGAAAAAAAAAAATAAAGCATAATTATAAAATAATTATGAATAAATATAAAATAATATTATTTTTAAGGAAAAAAAAATAATTAATAAATAATAATTAACGTACAAAAACAAAACGAATGAAAAATATAAATAAAAGAAAAATTCAGCAATTGGAGAGAAAAACTAACTTTACACCTTTTTACACCTTTTTACACTTTTGTACAATTACCCATTGTAATTGTAAAAAAGGATTATTATTATATTATTTATAATTAATATGAAAGAGAGAAAAAAAAAAGAAAATTTAAATTAAAAATTTATAAATTAAGAAAATTAAGCAAAAGAAAATGAAAAGTAAAAAAAAAAAAAACACTCCATGCATTTGCGTTTATAATTTTAGAATTTTTGTAAATAAAAAAATAGAAAAAAAATCGTGAAAATTTTGGAAAAATTTTAGACAAAAAAAAAAAAAGTTTGTGAAGAGAAAAATTTAATGGAAATTAGTAAAAAGTAAAAAGTAAAAAGTAAAAAAAAAAAAAATAATAAAATGTATTTGTTATTTACATAATTTTAAATAATTTTGTGTCTTTTAATTTTTTTTTTTTGTTCATTACATTAATTATGATTATTGATAATTAAATAAATAAATATTGTTATTATTATTATTATTATTATTATTATTATTATTATTATTATTATTATTATTATTATTATTAATACTTTATTGTTACTTTTAATATAATATTTTATTAGAGATTTAAAAGAAAGAAGGAAGAAGACGACGAAAACAAAAAAAAAACTGCAAAGCTTTTTCTGTATTAATTTTTATTTTTATTATTAATTGTTTTTATTTTATTTTTTTTTTTTTTCTTCTCTCGTTTTGTTTAATTTCTCATAAAATGAAAAGCATATTTTGTTAATCAAAATAATAGATATTATTATCACTAATAAAGAAAATAATTAAGTTACCAATTCTAAATTAGATTAAAATAAAAACAGATATGTGGTTTTATTATGTGAATTCCCTTTTGCATTTTTAATGTGTGTCAATGTTTAGATAAAACAAAAAATGTTCGAGATGACGTACGTCCATTTACAATTACAAAACAAAATTATACGTTTCATTGATTATCCATTCATTTATCTTATGGATTCCATATTAATGTAGATTTATTTATCTGAATTAATTATCTGAAATAATTTGTCAAAACTAAATTGTTGCCAAGTACAAATAGTGAAAAATTCTGAAAGTACTAATTATAAAAATCTTTGTTGAAAAAATAACGAATTTTAAATTATTTTAAATTTCAAAACGCCTGAAACTATTCAAAATCTCATAAAGTATCAATGCAGGCGCAAACATACTTCAACATATTGAGGCTGTTCACTAAATATTATTTAATACGAAATTTTTAAAAATAACTTTAAATTTTTATTATGAACAAAAATATGAACGAGATTTAATAAAATTTAGAAATTAAAACCAAAATTTCCACAGAATTCTCATGCATATAAAAATTTCTTATTAAAATGTTAATTTTTTTCATTTCTTTATTTTATTTCCTAATTTCAATTTAAACAACAAAAAAAAAAATTATATTCTACATTTAATTATTTTAAATATATTAAATTTTTTAATAATTGAAAAAATAAAGAAAAAACTAAATTATTTAATCTCGTGATGTATCAATGTGAATTTGTTTTTGTAAGTCTGGAGGAAGTTCATAGTAAATGGCTTCAGGAACATTATCTAGAAAATATAAATGAAAATTAAATATTTTATTTTATATTTATAAAAACTGTTAATATAATTTACCATTGCATCTATAAACTAAATCAGACCAGATAATCATTTCTTGTGAGAAACAGAATACTCCCAAACGTCCACCTTGAAGTGTTGAATCAAAGATATTTTCAGAATCAGCCACTAATTCGACACCTTCAAAAATCCTCAAACGGATTAATCCAATTTTAGGTCTATGTAATAAAATCCAACGGTATGCAGTTTTCTCTTTCCAACCAACATTACGTGGATCCTTCCATAATAATTGAACTTGATCGGGAGTGTCTCCAGTATGCCATAAACTATTTCTTAGCATTTGTCCAGGTCCTGTTGCACTATTCACAAGTTTTAGTTGAATTCCTGGTTCAGCTGATGCTCTAAATGGTGTCGGATGCCAGTACGTTTGGATATTCTTTTTCCACATTACTGTGTAAAATTTATGATTATCTTGGTAACTAAACGAAAAAATAAATTTTGCAGATCAGTAATTCAATCTATGTGAAAATTATTTTTACCTAAATATGAATCCCACATAATCATCATCTATTTCAGTGTCCACAAAGAATGTCCCTTCAAAATCAACCCCTCCAAATTTATCATAACCCACCGCTAATCCTGGATCACTATTTTGTGTTTGAACAATTTCAGCACCCTTATTATAAATAACCCAATTTGGATCAATTTGTGAATCTCCTTCAGGATCTAATACCACTGTCTGGTATGACCTAAAGTCAGTGGCATAAATCAAAGAGTTGTTCGGACAATTATCCAAACTATTTGGAACTGTATCATTGTCAAAATCTCCATCACATACATCACCGAATCCATTTCCTAATTAACAAAAAAATTAAATATTTCCATATGAATGAAAAATAGAAAATTTTGAAAAATTTTCACCATTCGAATCTAGTTGATTAGGATTATACACAATTAAACAGTTATCATCTTCGTTTGGAACTCCATCATTATCGGCGTCGTCGTCACAGACATCACCTCGCCCATCTTTATCTGTGTCCAATTGATCAGCGTTTGCTATTTGAGGGCAATTGTCTTCACTGTCTTGTATTCCATCTCTAAATAAAATAACAATCAACAAGAGAACTTATTTTTATAAAACTTGAAACTCAAACTTGTCTCGGTCAATATCACTATCACAAGCGTCCCCAATGAGATCATTGTCGGAATCTTCCTGATAACGATTAGGTATGTGTGGGCAATTATCGCAGACATCACCAAGGCCATCATCGTCGGAATCACGTTGATCGGGATTTACTTTCGATTCGCAATTATCGTTATTATTCAAAATTCCTATCTCGAAAAAAAAGTATTTAAACAAATATGTAAAACGAAAAATATATGAAACATACCGTCATTATCAATGTCACTATCACAAGCATCACCAAGTCCATCTTTATCTGTGTCTTGTTGATCAATATTCGCAATAGTTGGACAGTTATCACAGGCATCACCTTGTTTGTCACCACCACCTCTATCCGAATCTCTTTGATCCGGATTGAATATGAGTGGACAATTATCAGGATCATTAAGAATACCATCATTATCAGCATCTGGATCACAAGCATTACCAATGCCATCACGATCTGCATCTTCTTGTCCAGAATTAGGTACGTACGGGCAATTATCTTTTCTGCAATGTATATCTGCGCAAGATAAGTCAACGTCCGGCCATCCATCAAGGTCATGATCATTTTCACATTTTAATCCATCGCCCGCCCATCCAATTTTACATTTGCATCTGTATGTATTACTTCCTGCGTATTGACATTCAGCATTTCTATTACAAATTGTACCATCTGGGCACGTTCCTTCAACATAATGACATCCATAAGTTGAATTTTGCGAAAATCCTCTTGAACATTCACAATGATATGCACCTTCAGTATTGACACAACGTGAATTTGAACCACAATTTGCAATTCCATTTAAACATTCATTTATATCAACACAAATTTGTTTATGGAATTCATGATCTACACCACGTGGTGTGTAACCTGAAAATAGAAGGATTAAAAACCAAAAAACGATTATACTGATATGTTATCTTATGATCCAATCCATTCAAACATGACTTGCAGTTTTTATATATTTTTCTCTGTCCCCATTAATTTAACAAAAAAAAAATCCAAAATGGATTGCATGTCCAATTAAAATTTAAATTTAGAAATCCAATTAAAAAATTGTCACTTTAAATTAGTCGCACGGTCTTCTCTAATGAACCGTTGAACTTTTGACGTCATTGTGTAAAATTCAATCAATACAAAAAATTTCTCATATAATTTTTAAATTAAAGTTTTTTTTTTTTAATAAAACTTTTAAAAAATCATTAGAGATAAAAAAAAAATACTATAAAATCACTTACCGCCTGACATTTGTGTTGAAAATCCTTTTGGACAAGGATCACATCGGTAACCGGGTGATTGATTTCTGCATTGAACACGATTATCACAAGGATCAGCCAATTGACACTATAATTTTAATGAAACAATATGAAACATACCAAAAACAATAAAAATTAACTGAAATAAATAATATTATTTGATAAGAAATATTTATTAATTATTAAGTAACATTAGGAAAAAGAGCGAGAGAAAGAGAGAGAGAGAGATAGAAAAATATATTGATAGAAAGTCAGAGACAAATAGATTAAAATAGAGAAAGTTATACATTACCTCATCAGATATTATACATTACAATCAAAGCTTTGAAGTTAGACCTTAAAATTTTCTTGTTTTTTTTTTGGATAAAAGAAGGAAATATTAAGGACTTTTCTTTCGTTTTTTGTTCTATTGTTTTTTTTTTTTTTTTGGTTAATTAAAAAGCATTTTGATGAAGTTGTAAAAAACGCATTTATTTACAATAAAATACTGATAAAATTTATAATTACACAAAAAAAAAAGAAGAAAAATTATTAGATTTTATTTTTTTGCTAATTACGGATGTTTTTCTATTTATTTTCAAATATTACTTTTTTTTTCTCTTTATGTTGTGTTTTTTTGTATTTAAAAATTTAGAGAGAAATAGAGAGAGAGAGAGAGAGAGAGAGAAAGTAAAAAAAAAAATGGTATTACTTAAAAAATATTGAATACAACAACATAAAAGAATCACAAAAAATGTGATATTTTTATTTTGATTTCTTGTTTCTTGTTTCTTTTTTGTTTTTGTTTTTTGTTTTTTGTTTTTTGTTTTTAATTATTGGATTGTTATTTTGTGTTTTATTTATTAAATTATTTATTTTGGACATGGATAACATATACATACAACGAATAGGAAAAACAAAAAAAAAAAAATTTAATTAGCAAAAATCATTTCACGTTCTTTATAACGTTCAATTTTTTTTTGAATTTTTTTTTTTTGTCATTCTTTATTTTCCACTCATCTTCTGTTCATTAGTTATAACACGTGATAATGATTTGCCTTTAATCTTTGTCCAACATTAAACATTAAGAAAAAAAAGAAAAAAAAATGTGTTATACGTCACAAACATGACATTTTATTATTTTAATTAATATTAAAAATAATTTATGGGAACCAATTTGAAATAATCTTTTTTTTCATTTTATTTATAGAATTTTGTAAAAAAATGGAACAAAGAAACAAAAATTTCAAAGTTCGAACTAAAAATTCGAATGATCAAAGTTGGCCATTTATTTTCAGTTTAAAAAAAAAAAAAAAATTAAAAATGGCCGCATTAGAATTTTTATTTCAAATTGATTCACATAAATTTGTTTTGTTTTTAGTTTTATTTTTAATTTTTGTGTTGTTTTGTTTTGTTTTTTCTAAAAAAAAAAAAAAAAAGGAGCCACCATTTCATTGATGTCCTAGTTTAATCTTAATATTAATGGCACTCGGAATTATTATTTATTTATTACATAAAAATATAAAAAATAAAAAAAAAAAGGATTTTAGAAGTTTAAAGAATTTGTCATGTTTTTGTGTCATATATAAGTTTGTATAATTAAGTCTATGGTTTTCTTTTTTCTATTGTTTTATTATTGTTGTTGTTGTTGTTGTTGTTGTTCTTTTGTATTTGTGTGTGTGTATTTTGTTTTGTGTTTGTGTGTACGTTAACGAAATAGTGAATATTACAGAACTGAAATATAATATTAATAATTTTTTTATTAAATAAAGAAAGAATTTTGAATTTTGTGAAATATTATTTAATGTGTGAATAAATTTTTTTTAATTTGAAATTTCAGAATTTTAAGAAAATAATTAAAACATTCAATAGAAAAATGAAAATTAATATTAAAATGTCAGTCATGGTTAGATTTTAAGTGAATTGTGTATACGGATGAACAAAATATTATTTCAATTCTATAATTTAATTTCTATTTCATTAATTTTTTTTTTTTTTTCTTTTTATGTGTAAGTTAAAAATGTTTATTATTAAATTACAACAAAATAATGAGAATAATAATAAAATAATAATAATAATAATAATAATAATAATAATAATATTAATATTAATGAATTAATGCATTTTATCTTTTTTTAATTTATTATATAAATTCGGTTTTAATTTTTAATTTTTTTTAAGTAAAAGCCAATTATTATTGGATTAACATTGCAATCATTATGATTATTTTATAGAATAATAAATAACAAAAATAATGCAACATCTTTCTAAAAAAAAGTTCAGTGTTTTTGTGTTTTGTTTTTGTTTTTGTTTTTTTATGAAAGTCGATTTTTCATTTTAATGTGTGGAAATTAGAAATAATAATTCTGTAAATTATAAAATATTTTTACTGTTTCTCTTTCTTTGATTGGTTTTTTCTTTTCTTTTTTAATAATAATGTTGGTTGGTATTTTGTGTTTTGTTTGTTTGTTTGTTTGTTTGTTTGTTTGTATTCTTAGTGAGAGAGAGTATGGTAGTGTAGTGTGGTAAATGGTAGTGTAACTGTACTGTAATGTATATTTAGTGTGTAATTGTTTTTAATTTTTTAAATTGTTTTCTTGTTTGTTGTTTTTGTAATTGTTTTCTTTCTTTTGTTTTTGTTTTTCTATAATAAAATAACAAACCATATTGCTTGGCCTTATACCTCTTAAGAGTATCTCATTATTATTAATATTAATATATTTTTTTTTGTTTTTGTTTTATTTTATAAATACTTTTTTTTATTTTTTGTTTGTAAAAAAAAAAGGATAAAAAAAAAACAGTAAATGGTAATTAATTAATAATTAAGTAAATAAAATAAGTAAACCAGCTTGAGTATTTTTTTTTTTTGTTGGGAATCTTTTAATTAAGTTCAACAGATTACCTCATTGATGTCATCGCAATCTACACCATTGCCAGTTAATCCATGAGGACAAGGACCACATCGATAATAAGGAGAACTGTCTGTTCGTGAACAATGTACACCTGAAATAAAATTTTATAATAAAAATAAAACAAGAATTATAAAGATGAATAAAAGATTAAATGTTAAGAGAGAAAAGAATTTTATGTTTCAGATTTTTTTTTTTTGTGTTTTTCTTTCAAAACTAAAAAAGATTAAAAAACAAAAACAACAAAATTATAACAAGACTTTTATAAATTTATCAAATTCACCTGAATAACATGGATTTTTGTCACACTGACTTGTCAATGTACAAGTTCTACCATCACCCTCGTAACCACTAGGACAGGTATGACATTCAGCACCGTCAACAGTGTCACGACACTGTACACCACTGTAAACATAAAAATTTATGAATTTTACAACGTTAAGAAAAATGATTTTCTTTTAAATATTTATCTAAGAAAGAAGCCCATTAAAAAGGTGACCTATATTTATACATACAATATATTACTATCTCTCTCTCTATTTGTCTCTCTTCCTCTATTTTATTCCTATTGATCTTTATTCCAGGTTCATATAAATATATATACATATATATTTGTATTTCCGGGATTTAAAATGTTTAAGAAAAATAAAACAGAAACAAATAACAAAAAAAAAAAGACAATAAATTTAAATCTTTAAATATAAAAAAAAAAACCCATATTTTCTTTAAAAAAAAAAAAACATTTTTTATATAACCGTGTCGTGCATATCCTCTTAAATGCACATACACACATTTTATTCAAGAGAAGTTAAACATTGAGCTTTTTAGTTTCTGATGATGGTGTTCTGTATACAGAGTCTTTTTTTTTTTTTGTTTCTTTTCTTTACTTATTCTTTGTCTTTTTTTCATCTTGATTCTTGTATAATAAAAATACTATACACTATAAAATCTCATCAAAAAATATAAAAATAAAAATAAAATAATAATAAGAACTACAGTAACAACAACAAAGTGAAAAGCAAGTTCGCCTACGCACTGTTTTCTGAGATCAAGAAATTAACATAACAAGCAACAAGATACAAACACCAAACAGCTCAAAACATCGCGAGAAAGACTCTTTTTTTTCTCTTTTTTGTTGTATTTTTGTATTTTATTTTTTTTTTTTGTTTTTTTGTTCAAAGAAATAAAAAATCGATGTAGAAGTATAAGAAGAAGAAGAAGAAGAAGAAGAAGAAAAAGGTAGAAGATAAAAAAAAAAAAAAAGATCTCTCAAAAAGAAGGAACAAAAAAAAAACAACATAAACGCGAACAAAAAAAAGTCAGACACACACATAAGTGTACGCATTTTTCGTTGTTGTTGTTGTTGTTGTTATTATTTGTTTGAATTATGTCTGTTTGTCTGTTTCAATGTCTCTTTTGTACTTTTTTTTATTTTTTTTTTGTATAATTTAGTTTGTGTTTTTTTTATTATTATTATTATTTTGTTCTATTGGAACCGCCGAATTATAATAATCTGTATTTTCTGTTTTATTTTTATTTTTTGTATTTTATTGAATTTTAATATAATTAATTTTATTTATTGACGATTGATTGATGGTGTTTTTTACTGGTTTTTTTTTTGTTTGTCTTCTTCTTCTTCTTCTTCTTCTTCTTCTTTTATTTATTTTGATAACGCAGTTTAAATGCAAATTTTCTTGTTTTGTTTTTTCTTAACTATTCGATGGCGATATAATAAAATGTCGAAACAATTGGAAATCAAAAGATGAAAACGAAAAAAAAAAATAAAATTCCAAAAAGATTGCTTTGGTTTGTTGTGTTTTTTTTTTCTTCATTCGATATTTCTGATTTGTTTTTTTTTTTTTTGTTTTTTTGTGAAAAATATTTTATTTAAATTTTTTTTTTGTTGTAACGAACCGAAAAAGAAAAATTCAAAAATTTTAAAAAATACAAAAACAATAAAAAGAGAAGTACGACGACTGTCCAAATTTAGGTCTAGACTACCTGGAACGTATTTAATTTATTAGATTTCTCACCTTAAATTGTTGTAAAAAACAAAAAAAACAAAAACAAAACTAACTAAAACAAATAAAAGAAACGGTTGATTATACCAAATTTAGAAAATGCGTATGACAGTTGAGAATTTATCATAAACATAATTATTTCTGTCCTTTTAGCTAAAGACACAAATTTTTATTTTTATTGTTTTTTGCCTTTTATATTTTTTTGTTTTTGTTTTTGTTTTTTTTTTTATTTCAAAATTTCTCTTGTTTTTTTTTTTTTTTTGTATTTTATTTTGTTTTTTTTTTTGATTGTTTCGTTTTTTATTTAAATTTAAAAAACATTATTATGTCTTTTATAAAACAGAAAAAAAAAAATATATTAACATTATTAATTTAATTTTTCTTCATTTTGTTTTTAAAAGGAAGTCGTACGATTGTAGGATTTGACAATGTAAATAATATAAACGTTATTTTTAAAGTATTATATAAAAATACATTTGTATAATATACAATGAAATCATTAAAAATTGACATAAAATTTGCATTAATTGTTTTTAATGACAGTAAATACACATACAAGAATTTATTTTTTAATATAAAAAATGACTCATCGCCATATATGGTTATATATGGTAAATCAACGTCTGGTCAATCAAATTAAAATGATTGTCGTTATATCGTTAAATTGTGTTTAACGTTACTAATTGGATTCGATACGTTAATTTAAAATTTAAACAAAAAAAACAGCAACAAGTAAAAATTATGTAATGTATGAAATAAAAACGGAAATGTTTTCAAATATAACAAAAAAAAAACAAAATAAAGCTTACGCAAAACATGGACGATCAGCACACGTATATCCAGGTTTACATTTTTTACCATCACCAACATAACCACGAGGACAAGCTCCACATCTTATTCCAGAGACTGTATCATGACACTGAGCGCCTGGATAACAATCATTAGAATTTTCACATGTTTCTCTTATACTTGATTGTACTGATATGTCTGGACGATCTCCTCTACAGCCTGCACAATTCTCAAGTAAATAACGTAAATGATGTATTTCTGTTTTTTGCTTTGATATTTCTTCGCGTAATTGTTTCACAATAACAAAAAGTTCAGTTAAAGCTTTTGTCAAAGTATCTGAAAAAGAAAAACAAAATTCATGAATTCTTTAGAAATTCTGAAATTGATTTATCAAAATGAAAGCTTTTATGTTACCATCGCAATCACCGTGTATAACTGGAATATCTCCACGCCTATGAATATCATTAATATCTTCCTGTTCATTTGCTGGTTGTTCTTGTTGCGTTCTTTGCCAATTACGAATGTCACGTTTTTTATTTCCATCCTTTTTCTTTCTAATAATTTCTGAATCTAAGTCACGATCAAATTTTAAAAGTTTTGTTTCTTTACGATTTTGACGTAAAAGTTTTTCAGATTGTCCATTTTCTTTAAGATAACGACGATTACCTTTACGATTTGTTCTTTTATCACAATTAGAACGTGAAATTGCATTATCAACTTTTGAATCAAAATGTAATGGATATTTACGTTCTCTAAACTATATTTATAATATTTAAATTTTTAATTCAATAAAATATAATTTTATTCAAAATTTCACTTACCAATTTAACAACTGGTTCATCCATATCTAAATAAAGTTGTGATAAATTTAAATCAAGATTTTGTTTTGTTACTTCTTTACAATCAACATATAATGTAACAAAATTTTGTTGAAATGAAAATATTAATGAACGTATTGTTGTTGTTTCATTAAATTGTGATACATCTAAATGTTTTGATACAGTTTGTTGTAATGTACCAATATCAATTGTAACCCGTTTATTTTTACGATCTAAATAAAATGAAAATTTATTTTTTTGTCCAGGAAAGTCAATCATAAAAAGTGCTTCAATTGATATTTGAAATTTTCTTCGTGGTCTAAATTAATAAAGAAAAAAACAAACATGAACAACGTACAATTTTTATTTTTTTTACTTCTTTCTAAGAAATCAACTTGTTTGTTATTTGTTATTTATTATTATTATTATTATTATTATTATTGTTATTGTTATGATTATTGTGAGCAAGGTTATATGGAAGGCGGACGTACAGTTTTAAATCAAAATCAACTTACCTTATATGTCGCAATGACAAAGTAAAATCATCTTTTATAAATTGTTCCAAATCATTTGATGCGACTGTAAATTTATTACAAGAAAAATGTATCAATTGAAAATTATTACATTGATTATTACTATATAGACTGGAAGTTATTTAAAATCAAATAAACGTATAAGTTCAAAAGTTCAGAAAAATTGTCTAATAAATATAAATAATATCTAATCTAACTTCTTATTAAATACAATTAAATTGAAATTAATTATTGTTCTTGTTGATCTTTATTTTAGTTTTTGTTTATATTTTTTTTTTCATATGATTGTTTTTTTGTTTTGTTTGTTTGATTTTCTCTTTTGATTTTTTGATCTTCAAATTTAGATAGGTCAAGTTTAAAATGGATACAATTTACATTTTTTTACTTTAGTTTCGGTATATTTATTTTTTATTTTCTTCTTCTTCTTCTTTATTTATTTATTCGTTTATAGAATTGTCTTGATGACAAACATGATACAAACCATATCTATAATTATATGAAAATGATGTCTTTAAACAGTCAAATTATTCTTGGAATTTAATTATTAGTTTTGTATTTTATTTTTTTTTTAACCTTCCAAAATTTTACTCTGTTTCATCAATACTGACGTCATCATTGATTATTTCACGTTTTTACGTTGAAAATGATTAAGTTTTTAAAGAAAAAGCTTTTTGTTAATAAAATATTAAAATTTTATACAATATGGAATGGACTTAATTAAATACATCTTTAAAATGAACACGTAATTTCATCATAATTAAATCAATGTTTTAAGATCAGGATTTAAACGAGACGGGGATTGGTTTAGTTTTATTTTTTTTTTTTTAATAAAATTTATGTCAATTTTATCGAATATTAAATTTTTCCAATAATAAATTTTGAGTAAAAAAAAAAATAAATAAAAAACCGTAAAATATAAATGAAGAAGAAGAAGAAGAAGAAGAAGAAGAAGAAGAAGAACAAGAAAGAAAAAACAGATAAATCAATTTGAAGACGACAAGAACAAAAACAAAAAAAAATCTAATCTAAGCTTTTTTTTTTTATAATACGCAATAAATAGTGAGAGAGGACTCTCCCCTATCAATAATTCTTAAAACATGACATAAGGATATAAACTTTCACTTTATCACACCTTAATATCAAGAATCTTTATTCTGGTGGTTTCTTTATTTTTTTTTTTTACTTTACAAAAGACAGCAACAAGAAAAAAAAAAGACGACAAACAAAAGTAACAACTACAACAAAAAGTAATAATGACAAAAAAAACACAACCAAAACGAAAACATTATCCACTTTGATCTTTTTTTGTTTAAGAAGAACGCGCGCGCGGGCGCATATTTATAAAATTTCTACACTCAAATGAAAAATGCTATGAAAAATAGAATACAAAATTAATTTCCTCTTCGCCCGCATTTTTTTTTTTTTTTTGTTTTCTTTGTTTTGTTTTTTTTTTCCGATATGCATGCATTTATTTTCATTCAAGAAAAACCGTTTTGTTTTTTTTTTCACCTCTCCACTCTTCACTCTTCTCAAATCTTAAAGAATTTATATTTTAGTGTACCAATTTTCAATCAAATTTATATGAAAAAAAAAAAAAGTCAAAGAAAATAAAATAGAAAAATAAATAAAACAAAGTCAACATACCTGGGTCCAATGATAAAAAGAATCCATCCTTAACGGCGGCCAATAAAATAATTAAAAGTATTATCAGTTTCATCACGATCACCGCATAAGTGCTTCCTTATATTTAATTTAAATTAGAAACAGTTGGGTGAAAGAGGAACGGGCGGCGTTACCTTTTATAAAAAAAAAATAAAATAACAAAAAAACAAAAATTAGAACAAGACAAATTAAAAATTTACTAATTTACAAATTTTAGTTTGATTTAAATTCTTTTCTTTCTGTCAATTATTATAATTGTATTTTATTTGTTGTTAATGATACAATAATAGTAATTGGGTTGGTGGGATGGGGGGTTTTTGTGGTATGGTGAATATAAAAAAAAAAAATATGAGGGGGTGGCAAAAAAATAATGAAACTATAATGGTGGAATTTTGTTATTGTCAAAACCGCCCATACACATAAAAACAGGAAAAAAAACAGAATAAGAAACTACAACGAAACAACAACAACAACAACAACTAATCTTATTTATATGAATTTTTTTTTTCTAAATTGTAATAAACGAGATCTAATAAATGTACGCGAAGAAAATAAAAGAAATATAATTCAATTCTACTTGCAGTAGATTTCATATAATTTTTTTTATGAATTTAGAATTTAGTTTTAGAGTCAAAGTTGTGCACAGGCACACACACACACACACACACACATGGTACAATGTACACAAGTGTATATACCAGTCACGATGTCACAACCAAAAATAGACAAATTTGATTTACATTATGTGACGTAACGTGCATACAAAATTACACACAAAACATACACACACACTCACACACACACAAATGACACGCAAACGCGTACACATGAATAGAGAGAACAATATTCAAGGTGTATTTACATTACACGATATTTATCAACGCAATAATAATGAGAGTAAAGTTAATTTTTTTTTTGTATTAAGGTGACTTACAAGAAAGGTCTGTTAGATTTCTTGTTCTTGAGTGTTAAGGTGTCTGGAGTCTATGAATTTTCATAAAAAAAAAAAATTCTCGTGGGTTTCTTTTTTTTTTTTTTCTTACGCGCATTAAAGCAAAACAGATTTGTATATAAAATTAATGGATTTCATTTAGGAAATTTGGATCAAGAACAAATTAACGAATTAATAAATAAATGACAAAATTTTTTTTCTTGGTTTGTTGGTTGGTTTGTATTTTTTGTTTTTTTTTTTCGTTTTAGGAAAGAAATCAAAAAAAAAAAACGTTAAGATTCCTGGAAAAATATATTTTAATTAGAAATTTTATCATAATACGGTTAATCGAATTATAAATTTTAATCATGATAAATTTACTATTAAAAATATTTTTTTTTTATTAATTTTTTTAATTTTTTTAATGAAAAAAAAAAAAACAAACTCAATTTTTTTTTTTTGTATATAAAATTTTATTTCTTTCTTAATTTTTAAGATTTTTGTTCTCTTAAATATTTTTTGTTTATTTGTTGTTTTTTGTGTTTTTTTCTTTTAGTGAAAAACAAAAACAAAAAACAAAATCAAATTAAAAACATAAAAATACCCAAAATTCCATAAATTTTCTAATTTAATTTTTGTTTCTTTTTTTTTTTCATCTTTTTTTTTCATTTTCCTTCTCTCTTACTCTTCGTCTTCTTCGACTTCGTCATTTACAATAAATTATATTAAGTTACTTTTGTTGTTGTTTTTGTTTCACTTTGATTATATGGGGAATAACATTCATGAAAGAAGATTGGGAATGAGTCAAAAAGAAATGGTCCCAAAAGAAGAAGATGAAGATGAAGAAGTAGAAGAAGTGGAAGGGGAATTGATGAAGTTAAATATTCAAAGAAATATAATAAACATAAATGAATATAATAGTTTTAAGAGATGGTTGAAGGTGGTGGAGGTGGTGGAAGAAGATCTACATTGAAATATGAAGAAGAAGAAGAAGAAGAAGAAGAAATAGGTTTTTTTTTGTTGTTGTTGTCTTTTCTTATAAAAGAAGAAGGAAAATAGAGAAAGAACAAAAAGAAAAAAAAAAAAAGAAGTTAAACGAAGTGAAAAAATATGTCCAAACGCCCACAACAATTTTGAATATAGACAACTATTTTGTCTTTTCTTCTTTTCTTCCATTTCATTTAGTAAAATAAAATTCTTGTATTATTTCTCTTGTTTTCTTTATTTCTTTTTTTTTCCTATTCATTTCATTTTGTTTCTTTTTTTTTTTTTTTGTAAATAAATTTCTAATCTTTTAAAGATACAAGGAAAACGAAAAAAATAAAATAGTTAAATAACAAAATTAGAGAAGGCGAGTAGAACAACTGACACAAGGAAAGAAAAAAACAACATGAAAAAATGAAAATTTCTTTCAAAATGATTTTTTGAATAATCGTTTGTTAATCGTTACATATTTTTTTTTTTTTTTTTTTAAAGAAAATTTTGTAAGAATTTCTTCTGAAAAAAAAAATAAATAAAATGAAAATTTGACAAAAAACGTGAAAGAACCTGCATAAAATGACCAATTAAGTGTTTCGTTAATAGTCGACTATTTTGAAAAATATTGAAATAAAATCGTTGACTTTAATTTCCAGTTTAGGAGGTCATTTAATCAGAGGGAAAGCTTTTTGAAAGTTTCTTTTATTTTTCACTCTTTTGGTTAAGTTGAAAATTTAAAATAAAAAACAAAGGAACCTACTTTTCATTCGTATATTTTGCTTTTGTAATTTCAATCATAAAATCAAAGGAACTCAGTTTTCATATTTTATTTTGTTGTTTTTTTTTGAAATTTAAACCAAAATCAAAGGAATCCACTAAAAAAAAGAAAAGAAAAAGAAAATCAACTTTATTTCGAAATACTGAAACCCGATAAAGGCAAAAACAAAAACCAAAAAAAAAACCCATGAAAAATAAACGAATTATAATCAAAAAAAAAATGTATTTTGCCTTAAGGGTTTTTATTTGAATATTGAAATAAGAAAAGAGAAAGAGAAAGAGAGAGAGAGAGAGAGAGTGAAAGAAGAATGAAAAGAGTAAAAAATGTGCAACCGTAAAAGAATCCAGGAAGCTTTTTATAATAAAATATTTTATACAATTATCTCGTCACTTTAAAGATACATTTTTCTTTTTTTTTTAATCAGAATCTCATCTTGTCTGTCACTACACACCAAAATAATAATAAAACATATCAAAAAAAACGACTAAGGAAAAAAAAAATGGAAGAATAAGAAGAAGTGAAAAAGATGAAACAGAAGAAATTCAGTCTTTATTTTTTATTTTTGTTTTTTTTTTTTTGACGAAAGACAATTCAAGTTAACTCTTTTTTAAAAGTGTTGTAAAAAAGATGAAAAAAAAAAACGACTTAATGTGTAGGAATTAAGTAAGAAAAAATATGATGAAGAAGAAGAAAAAATTAAAAAGGTAGAAAGAAAGAAAGAAGATGAAGAAGAAGAAGAGGAAAAAAAAAAGAGAGATTTAATTAAAAATATTTAATAAAATAACAACAAAAAGAAGACAACTATTAATAAAGTCACACTCTCACTTTGATTTATATTTTTTTAATAAATTAATAATTAATTTTCTGAATTATTAACTTATGTGTATTTTTTTCCCCTTTTAATTTGTGTGTAAAAATTTTTTCCAAACGTATTTTGTAAGATTGATTTCAACTACTGAATTCTGAAATCAAAGGTAAAAATAAAAAAGAAAAAAAATAAAAGACGACGCGTGAACTGAAGTTTATGAAATCAAATTTCCATGGAAAAACAATTTTTCTCTCTTTCTCTCTCTCTCTCTCTCTCTTCCTTTATCTTTCTTCTTTTTCATTATCGTTTTATAACGGAAAAATCAAGAACATTTTTCCCCGACCATATGGTTGATTTTAGTCAATTCAATAATATAATTAAAATTCCCTAACAAATCCGTGCAAATATACACACACACACACACAAACACACAACAAATAAAAATCACACAAAACAACTTTTTTTTTTCTTAACTCAAATCCTCACTCGTTTTGTCTTTACTCTTGTCTTTCTTATAGTTTATCGTTTATTGTCTTATTATTTTATCTTTGTCAATTTTTTAATTTTTTTCTTGCCAGCTTCCACACACAATTACTGATGATGATTATTAATATAAATAATGACGGTAATAATGTTGATGATTGTCGTTCAACTCATACATAAAGTGATCACAAGAAGGGGAAAAAAAAAAGAATAAAACTTTTTTTCTTCGTATTTTTTTTTTTTTTAATTTTAATTTTTGAAAAAAATAAATTGCATTAAATTTTCCTTTTACCTTCCTCTTTACTCTTTTTCTTCTACTCTATCACAACCTCACCACCTCTCGATTTCTCCCTTTCACACCCCTTTAGTCACCTCTATTATCTTTATTGAGTGACAAATTAATAAACAAAAAAATAACAAAAATTCACCGTCATTTGTTTTATGCGTTTGTCGTGTTTTTCCTTTTTTTTTTACTAAAAGCACTTTTTTTTTTATTATTTATTTTTCTATCTTTTCGTTTTTTTTTTATTCTTAAAAATAAAATCGACTTCACAGTATGAACTACAACGGTGCACTAAATTTTATTTCATTCAAAGATGATGAGTTTTTCTTATAGTTTTTGTTGTTGTTGTTGTTGTTGTTGTTATTGCTCTTTTTTCTTCTTAGCAATCTTATATGTACTACACCTATACGTATATGTATACGTGTAGAGCATAATAATACATGCATATAGAAAAATTAAACAAAAACAAAAATGTGGTAGGAAATTAATGTTAGTGTATATGTGTTATAAGTGTACATGTGTGTGTGTGTGTGTGTGTGTGTATTAAAATACTAATATAAAACTTGTATCAAGGTAGAAGAAACAAAAACAACATTCAGCCTCCTCTCAATTTTTTATACCAACAAAAAAAAAAAGAAGAAGAAATATTTATTAATATTTGTGTCTTTGTAGATTGTCTATGGCTGATCTGTTCTGTTCTCTGTCCTCTCCATGTTGATGGAGGGGAATTTATTTATTGTTACTTTTTGTTGTTATTGTTGTATCTTCTGATTTTTTAACAATTTTCATGTTTTCTTTTACTTCTTTTTCTTTTACTTCTTTTTCTTCATCAAAAAGAAAAAAAAAAGAAAAGTAAAACAGAAAAACGAGTAGAAGCGCGCGTGGAACTCTAATGAAGAAAGGAACAAATAAAAAAAAAAAAATAGAGACAAAAAGAAGAAATTAAAATCAAACGAATAATAAAATAAATGAATTGACGGATGATTAAAAGTAACAATCAAACAATCAATCCCACACAATTAAAAGAATAGTATTTTTCATACCTAATTGATTAATTAGATGGATTTATAGACATAAATCATTTATTTTTCGTTATTTTGGTGGTCTTCTTCTTCTTCTTATTTTTTCTCTCTTAATATTTTTTTTTTTTTGTTAATTTTCAATAAAAAAATTTGTTTCTTTTTTATTTTTTAGTTTTTTTCTTTCTTATTAATTTTGCATAAATTTTCATATCGAATTTATTAGGAAAAAAAAAGACTAAACATTTTGATTTATAATAAATTATTTATTGTGAGAATAATTTTTAAAGAATTAATTTTTTTTTTTGTTCTCTCTTTTCTTTTAATAAAATGCAAGAGACAACGGGGGATATATTATTATTATTATTTTATACAGAAGCGGAAATTCTCATGTTACGATTATTTAATGATCTTTAAATTAATAAAGAAGAAGAACAAATAAAAAAAAATAAAAAAAAAAAGATGAAGGAGAAGGAAAACGTAAAATACAAAAACAAAAAAAAAAAAAAAAAGAGAAAAAAAGAAATATCAAAAGACTTGTCTTCTTAAGACTTAATAATGTAATACGATACTAAAATAAACAACCCAGACTAAAAGACAGATATGAAGAGAAAATACGGAAAAAAAGGAGGCATAAAAAATTAAAATGAAATCAAAAAAAAAATCTCACACCTCAAAATATTCGTGTCGTTTTTAAACCAAATAAAAAAAAATATTTTCCTCTTTATCGCATAAATTTTTTATTTTTTTTGTTTTATTTTTTGTTCTTATTTAAGTCAAGACACAAACCATTAATGCTTATGATGATCAACTGTAACGAATTTTCACAAAATAAACAATAAAATTAGGCCATTTGTTCCATATGGATTAAATATGTGTTGTTTTTTTTCATCACTTAGACCATTAAAGAAATTGAAGAAAGACCCCCCCAGGGCACAATAATTGTTGTTGTTTTATATTTCATCATTTAAAAAAAAAATCGTGATTTTTTGGTTGTTGAATAACAACAACAATTAAAAATAATTAATAATGGCGCGAATTTTATTATATTTTATTGCTGTTTGTTGTTGCTGTTTTCCTTCTTAATTTTTTCATATTAATTTATTTTATATTTTTATTTTTTCTGAAAGAGATTGGAGCAACTAAAGGTAAAATCGCAGAAAAAATGTATGTGTGTGTATGTGTATATGTATAGAGGAAGTGGGTAGCGGGGAAAGAAATTTTGATAGTGATTGTTGGTACAAGTTTTAAACCGCAGAATATTTTTTTACGAGAGTAGAAAAAAAGAACGGAGGCGCCACCAACCAAGACCAACCAACCAATTTCTTCACCCACGCGCCTTTTTTCTTTAATATCGTTGCTGCAGTTGTTGTTGTTTTAGTTCTTTTGAGAAGGAATTTTTTCTCTTTTATACCGTTTTTTTTTTCTTATACCTTTACAGAATTTTTATCATCGCGTCTTTGAAATGATTATTTTTCATACCTTTAATAAAGAACAAAAAAACACAACACATATTTTTATTTCATTTTTATAATTTATAATATTCGATCGAATTATAATCTTTTCACTGAAAATAAAATGTTTGAGTTAAATCAATGGGTACATTTTATATTCCAATGTCTTGTTTAATGTAATATGGACTTTTCTCTTCATTCACTTATTATTATTATTATTAATATTTTGTATTTTAATGCGTTCATTAATATTTAAATTTAAGTGCATTTTATTGAGTGAAGTCAAATAATAAATTGATTTTTGTTTTTTTTTGTTTGTTGTGGGGGGAAAATTAAGATTTCTAAATACCAACATCTAACAAACAACAATAAAAGAAAGAATGACGTTTATGTATTTATATAAAAGAAGAAAAAAAAACTAAAACCCAGGAACTAACAATAAATTAGATAATAATAATATTTTAAGTTAGTCACCAATATGTTGCCACTTAATTTCCCATAAAGTAAAAAAACAAAAAAAAAACACACACACACACACACAAAAAGTAAAATAAAAATAAAAAAAAAGATTAAGATGTCAATATTTTTGTTTTTTTTTTTGTCTCCTTCTTGTTTCTTTTCTGTTCTTTACTTCTTGTAAAAAAAAAAAAAAAAACTAAAAAACTGAAAACTCCAAAATAATGATAAACGTCTCAACCTAAATAGAGCTGTATCAATTTGTTTTAAAAACATTTCAAGGGGACATCATACAAACACACACACACACACACAACACACACTTCTGTTTATCTCTCTCACTCTCTCTTTCTCTTATTTATTTTCTCTTTCATACATGTTTTCTCTTTGGTCTTAGATACTTTTTTAGATATTTTTTTTTTGTTTCATCTTCATCGTAATTTTGGATGCTGTTTTTTTTTCTTCTTTTTCTTCTTCTTACTTTTTTATCTTAAATCTCTACAAAACAAAAAATTTGTCTATACAATTTTATTCTCTTCCTTCTATTTTTCCAAGTAACAAAAAAATAAATAAAATATTTTGGATAAAAGTTTTGTTACTTTTTTTTTTTTTTGTTATTTTCCAATTTCTTCTTCTTCTTCTTCCTCTTCTTCATCTTAAAATAATAATAACAGACAAATCTATCTAATTTGGTTATCATTTGAATGGTAATTTTTTCGTTTCTGTATTTAATCATTTAGATTTTGTTTAATTTATATGATTTTTCTTTCTTTCTTCATTTTTTTTTTTTTTTGGTAAATTGCCGGTAGCAGCATCAGCAGAAGAAAAAATAACAACACAACAGAATGAAAACAAAACAAACAAAAACAAACAAACAAATAAACAAATAAACAAACAGCTTATAACAAAGTTAAAGTCGCACATCAGTTGATTTGATTAAATATTATTATGATAAATCTCTTATTATGTAAATAAAATATTAAAGTTTTTCAATCAAAAAACAACACCAACAACAACAACAAACAACAAAAAAAAAAAAACAAAAAAACAGATGAAAGTTATCAATGTATGTGTGTGAATGGTTGTGTGTGTGTGTATACACTAATGGTGGATTATTATTATTATTAAAATAAAAAAAAAAAAAGTGTGTTATCTTTTTACTTATAGAAGATGAATAGCGCATATTTATAGATGATGGGTAATATGAATAGACGTGTTGAAGGAAAGAAAAACAAATACTCAATCATACGACACGAAACATTTTTCTTCTTCTTTTCTTTTCTTTTCTTTTTTAAATATTTACATTATTAATTAATAAAAAGATAAAAAAAATCAAATCAAATAATAATCGATCATATTTGGTTATTTTATTTATACAAAAATTTTTTAAGAGTTTTTTTTTTACGTCTAATAACTTTAGTCAATATTATTCATACAATAAATCACAGGCACAGATATATATACACACACACACACACTTATAGTCATTAAGTCAGTCAATCATCATCTCATCACGTCCAAGGATTTTTCTTATATATAAAATTTCATTTGTATGATTGTTGAAGTTGAACTTTTTAAATGATGATGATTCATTTTTTGAAATTTAGAATCTCAGTAACAAAGTAATCTAATGTAAATATTTTGGGGATTAAATTGACCGAAGTTCACTTCAATCAAAATAATTAAAATTTTGAAACCTTGGACTTCATCGAGGAACAAAATTGAGTTGACAAACTTAGAGATTCAGTTGGTTCCCGTCGTGATGTGCAACCAAAATTCAATATTTAATGATAATTATAAAATTTAATAGAAAAACCTTCAACTAAGTTTTTTTTCTTCTTCTCCTACTCCTTTTTTTTTTACTGCTTCTGTTTAATCAAAAATTTATTTATAAAAAAAAAAAATGTTTTCAATTTATATTTATTTTTTTTAACATTAAAAATAAAAAAAAAATTTGTTATTTGTCATTTTAATTTGCAACAAAAATAGAAATAGAAAAAGAATTTATATTGTAAGATTTAAATAAATAATAAAAATGTTAGTTAGCCGTAGGTCTTTAACATGAAATGTAAATAAAAAAAAAAAAAAATGAAAATAAAAATGTAATTAAGGTAAATTGAATATAAACGCGTGTAGACTCAAAACATTAACTTTGTTAAAGAAAAAAAAAAAAAATATGTAAGAAAAATAAATGAAAATAAAATTCAATTGAATTTCTACAAAAAAAAAAAAAATAAATAAATAAATAAATAAAATTAAATATAAAATTGTTTTTCCACCAGTATCCAATATATGTGACTTTTATTTATTTACATTTACATTTATTTATTATGTCTATTTGGATTTAAATTGAGAAGAAACAAGATCAGCTAAATGAAGAAAAGAAAAGAAGGAAAAAAAAAAGTCTATACAAAAAATAAAATTTATAAATAAAATTGCAAACAGAAATGTCATTGGTTATTGACCATCCCCGACAATATTTAAATTTTTTTTGGTTTTTATGTTTCTATGTGGAAAGTCTTCGTACACATTTACGTTGTTATGGTGAAAATTCAAAATAAAAAATTCATTTGACGATTTTATTTTACAAATGATTATCTTGATTTTTTTTTTTGTAACATAAAAATTGTGCTGAAGGTAACTAAAGGTTCAAGGTGGCTAATCTTAATGAAAATTTCCGGTAAATGCAGCATTTTTTTTTTTACGTTTGAAAGAAAAAAAAAATGGCGACATAACCATTCGTTGCAGACATTATTAGAAAATAAACATCTTATGTGTCTGGACACTCGAAATTCTTTCATATATACATAATTTAATTTTTCATTTTTGTATTTTTCTTTGGAAGGGTCAAATAGTTCACGAATTTTTAGATTTTGTTTTTTTTTTTTGTTTTTGGACTTTTGTTTTTTTTTGTTTTTGTGGAACGTTTTTCTTAGATTTTTTTGTCGTATGCGCGTGTCTGTGTATGTATGTGTGTATGTGTGTGTGTGTAAAAGATAATGTATTTTTGAATGTTGTTTTTTTTTTTATTTGCCATTTGTATATAATTTTCATTGTTACAGAGTGATGTGTCCGTGATAGAAGATACAGTTTTTTTTTTATTTTTTGTATATTCTCTTAAATATTTAATTTTTAACAACGTAAAACAATAAATACATCCATCGTCTAATAAAAAAAAGGTGTGCGCATAAAAGTTGAATAAAAAAAAAGACAACAACAAATATATAAATAAATAAAAAGAAGAAGAAGAAGAAGAAGAAGAAGAAGAAGAAGCAAAGAGAAAATAATCCTGTAAAATAATATGCGTGCGCGTATATAAAAACATAATTATTATTTACGTATTTTACGATAAAAGTTTAATTCTATAATTTGCTTTCATATTAGAAAATATATCACATCAGTAATCACGCAATCGTAATCACTTAAAAAAAAAAAAGAAACAACACAACCAAAAATAAAATTTAAACAAAAAACCAAAAAAAAAAGATTCGCATTTAATAATTGACATTCCGCGATATTTCTTTTTTTTTTGTTTGTTTTTTCTTTTCCATTTGGGAATTATTAAATATAATTGCTATAAAAGAAGAAGAAATATTGAAACAACCACAACCATCAAAATATAACAAAAAATCTCGTTAAGAGAGAGAGAGAGAATTAAAAAGTGGGAAGAAGAAGATTCAAACTAATTTTCTATATAATTGCTCTCAGATGTGAGAAAAATATATTTATCTCAACTTTAATTTAATGAAAATAATAAATATATGAACAAGAAATAACAACAACAACAAAAATAAATAAACTCTTAAATAATTGGGTGTCAATTGCCCTCGTGAGTTGTGACACAATTTTTAGTATATGAAAAAATTTTGAGGAGTAAAAAATCAGAGTAATACGAAAGAGAAATAAAATCAAAAAAAAAACAACAAACAAACAACGCGGCAGCAGTAAAATAATAAAAAATAGAATCAACATTTTTAGCGTATATATAAATTTTCTGTAAGTTTTTTTTGTTTTTAAATTGTTTCCCTTTAATAAAGTGCTTTTAATTGAAAGACAAAATAAATTTAAGTTTTTAAGTTCATAAAATGTTTGCGATACATTTCAAAAAAAAAGAAAAAAAAGGTATAAAAATTCATTTATTACACCCAAAGGAAATTTATTGTATATACGTTGACGTTCTCTGTTTATTTATAAGTGGGATAAATTTATGTTTACGTGTTTGTGTCATTAATTTTTATGTTTTATGTGGTTTCACTTTGTCAATTATTAAATATTATTTATTTATTGAATTTAAAATAGAAAACTAAAATAATATGCTAATTAAATGTTTAATAAACGAACATATGAAGAAGATCTAATTTTTAAATTTTACAAAGTGTTTCTCTTTTGTTACTTCCCCTCCAATTTAACTATACTTATTTATTTCTGTTTCCCCTATTTTTTACTCTCTTTCAAATATTCTCAGTTCAAAAAAACATAATTACATTCTTCACGTGATTCTCTCTTATTCCATTTAGTTCTCTCTTTCTCTCTCGCCAGAGAGACTCTCTAAAAAGATTCTAAATGAACAACTCACGAACATTTCCCCAATTCCAAAAACAACTTGTTTGCATTCTCAATTCATGTTTCTCTGCATTCTTTTTCAATTATTTTTTATTTGTGTGTGTACATAATTTTTTTCACACACAAAACATATGTGTGTATCACCCAAAACCACCCACCCACACCATATAATATAACGGCGCCCACCTTCAACGTATTTTCTATAATATATAATAAATGTGAGTATTTAATAATAATGCACTCGAATAAATCACATGTCATAAAAATAAAATTAAACAAAAAAAAAAAACAAAATTCTTCTCATCTCAAACCCAGTAAAACAAAAAAAAAACACAACAATAACAATAATCTCAAAAACATAAACAAACACTAAAATATACAGACAATAGAAAAATTGAAAAAAAAAAATATCCCCCCCACCCCTTTTTTTTTGTCGTGTTTGTCGTGTTGTAGAAAAAAGTTCATCCTCCCCCAACCCCACTAATCATCTATATATAATACGCGTAAAAAAACATCAGTTAAAAAGTAATCACTCTCTCGTTTGTCACAGTTAAGCACACTTACACACACACACACACACAATCACACACATGTAATCACCGAATATGTCACGGCGGAGAATTATTTCTGTATATAAAGATAAAATAAAAAACATAAGCACATACATACACACACGTACAGAGCTTAATACACGAAAAACAGAGAATGTTTATAGAGATATTTTTGTTGTTGTTGTTGTTGTTGTTGTGCTTTCAATAAACACGAGAGGAAAATTGAATTTTCTGTTATAATAAATAATAAAAAAATATACCGATAAAGAGAAAACGATAAATTTTCACCCAAAAGTCTACTTCGTTACGATGTTCTTCTTTTTTTTTATCTATTCGTTGTTGTAGTTGTTGTTGTTACTGTATTCTCAATAATAATACCGCGATACACACGCTTTAACATTGACTTTTATCGGAACGGACGACCAGTAACAAAATAGTGTCTCAACGGACAATAACACAAAAAGTAAAAAGTATAAAAAATAAAGAAAGGAAAAGAAAAGAAACGAAAAGAAAAGTAAAAAGTAAAAAGTACAAGAGAAAATAATTTTCTTTTTTTTTAGAATAATTGAAAAAACAAAAATTTTAAATTATTTTAAAATTTGTTTGTTGTTTTTGTTGTAACACAGAAATAAATAAAAGCTCGTGTTTGATTTTTTAGTTAAATTCTTCTTTATTTTTTTTTTTTGGTTGCGTTAATCACAACAACGATTTTTTTTTTTTTGCTTTTTTAATTACAAAAAAAAATAAAATTAAAAATCAAGGAAAATGTACGTGAAAATTTTTTATTTTATTTAATGGTTTTTCATAAATATTTTTCTGTTAATTTTTGTTGTTATTGTATTATTTTTTTTTTTTGTTGTTTTTCCTTAATCCAAATCTGATGAATTTATTAAATAATCTGGCTGAAAAATTTTAAATTAAATTTGACACAAATCAAAGTAGACAAGAGAAGAAACAGAGAGAAAGAGTGAGAGAGAGAGAGAGAGAGATGAAGAGACAGGAGGAAAAAATATAAAAAATATTATGAAATTTAAACAAAAACAAACTTTTAAACTTATTAAAAAACAACAACAAGAACAACAACAACAACAACAACAGAAAACAGAAATATGTGATTAGGGAAAAATATTTAAGAGTTTTTATTCGATAACCTTTCTGACATTTTGTTGCTTTTTTTTCTGTTCTTCTATTTTTTTTTTTTTTCTCATTATAGTTAAGGTTTACACACACACACACACACATTTAAATGTTTGAAAACAATTTTAATAAAAAAAAAAATGCACACACACACACTCACACACACACACACACACATTCGTTCAGACAATTTCTCAAACAAAGTTGTTATATTTTCTTGCTGATTATTTTTTATTTTATTTTATTTTATTTTTTTTTTTAAATAATTAAAGAAAAAAAAAATACTTCGATCAAGAAAGAAGAATTTTAATGTTGTTGTTGTTTTTGTTGTTGTTCTTTTAGTGTCTGATAACAACAATAACAACACAAGAAAGCATAGAGTGTGTGAGAGAGAGAGAGAGAGAGAGAGAGAGACAGAATATTTAATTAAATTATCTTATTACACTTCTGTATTTCTTGTTTTTAATAAAATTTTAGTCAGTGCGGATCGTTAAAAACAAAAATTAAGAAAAAAACAGAAAAACAAAATAAAAAATAATATGTTCATTTTTTGGGATGGTTGGTTGGAATTTCTATCTCATTATCCTACTGTAGAATATATTATCACAGTGTGTGTGTGTGTGTCTTTTTTTATGTTATTTATTTTGTCTAAAATTCTTCAATTCTATGAATTTTTATGTGATCGCAATTTTTCAAACAAATAAAACAAAAAATTTGTGCAAATTGAATTTGAAATTCAGATTAAAAATTAATTAAAAATTTTATCTGATGTTAAGTTTTTTTTTTTTGATTTTGTCTTCGTGTCGACTACATAAAATTGTATAAAAATTCTTTAATTATTTTAGATATTTTATTGGCACATTTATAAACCGCAGCAATCAATTACAAAATTTCATTTTTTACGTTTTTTTTTTTTTCATCGCTTTGGAATTTTCATATTTTCTGTTTGTATTTTTTGTTTTTTTTTTTTTTTACTTCTTCACGAAGACGCCGTATCGTCTTTGTTGTTGTTGTTTTTTTTTTCTTTTGTAGAAAATTATTATTTAATAATATAAAAGAAGTAATAATTAATTAACGATAAAATGAATATTTTTTTCCCTCACTAATTATTTTTCTTCGAATAATTTATTTTCTTTAATTTCATAGAAAAAAAAAAACAAAAAACAAAACATAAAAAAATGTAATGTGTTAATCAGTGTATGTCTCTCTCTATCTCTCTCTCTCTCTATGTGTGTGTGAGTGTTTATTTTAATTTGCGTATACGTGTGTGTGTGTGTGTGTGTGTGTGTGTGTGTACATGTGTTATATTCCGTGTCATGTGTCATGTGGATGTCGTCTCTCGTTTTTTTTTTCCTTTATTCACAGAACTTTTTGATCAACATTCACAAATTATAACTTTTAATCAGTTCTTCTTCTTTTCCTTCTTCTTCCTCTTCTTCCTCTTCTTCTTCATCCTTTTTCACATCATTATTTTATATAATTTGTGAAAAGAGAACTTTTTTTTTTAAGAAGAAACAGAAAAATTATAAATTGTCATACAAAATAAAAGTAAAAAACTCAACTCAACTCAACTCAACTCAGTTCAATTGAAATCTACGTAAAATAACTTATAATGAAAAATTCCGGAGAAAATTATGGAAATTTTAATATAATAACTTTTTTCTAATTTATATTTTTTGGCGTTTTTTTTTTCTTTAAAGAGAAAAAAACGAAAAATTTATTTTAACGTTTTTTTTTTTTTTTGCTTTTCAACGTTTTGTTTTTTTTTTTTTTTATGTTTAAAAATTTTAAATTAATTACTGTAATAATTTAATTGATGTTTATCGTAATGATTATTATAATGTTGATGATCATGATGATTATTATTATTATGAATGATGATTTAATATCAATTTATTATGTGGAGAGAAATTAAAGAAGAAGAAGAAGAAGAAGAAGAAGAAGAAGAATAAGAAGAAGAAGAAGAAAATAATAATTATCGCATCATGAAAAGAAAAAAATCAGAAAACACAAATTTAATTTTCATATTTTAATGTAAAAGGAAAAAAACAAAACACGATTGGAAAATTGTTTCATTTTAATTTCTCTTTATTTTGTGTTTCCCAAAAAGCAAAAAAAAAAATATTTCAAGATTTTTTGTGTATAAAGGAAAATGAAAATTCAAACAGATAAAAATACAAACACAAGGCAAACGTAAATTTTTTTATCACTTTATTGTCAATTTCTTCACTTAACTTAAGTGAATCTGATGTTTTTGTCTCTCACATTTATTCAATAATATAAACATTATGTTGTTGTTGTTGTTATTGTTATTGTTGTTTTTGTTGTTGTTGTTTGTTTTTTTGTTAAAAACAAAACAAAGATTAATTAAAATTAATTAAAAAATAAACAAAAGAAAAATTAATTAATTGTTTTTGTGATTTTTTTTTTCTTCTTCTTCTGATTTTAATTTAACAATTTTTTTTTTTTTAACAAATTTTTTTTTAGACTTTGAATGCAATTATTTGATAAAGAATTTTAATGATGCAATTATTGAATAAGTGAAAAGAGGAAAAGGAAATAACGGAAGTGAGAGAGAAAAAGGTAAAAAGTTGAAGGGTGAAAAAAAAAAAAAAAGAAAATCATCTAACTTCCCTTCCAGAGAACACCAGAGAGAAAATCCAATCAAAAAGAAAGTTTTTTTTTTCCATTTTTCTTATAAAAATGGATTTTATCGTGTGAAAAGTGATGAATTGTTGTGAATAAATATTTTATCAAATAGAAAACGTCACATAAACCTACCCAACACACTCTCTCCTACATACACACGTCAATCACTTATCTCACCCACGTGAACAAAACAACAACAAAACAAGAAAACGCAAAAAACAAAACAAAACAAAATACAAAACATCATTTTTATTTTATATAAATTGGACAATTTTTACGTCACAATGAAAGAGATAAATAATATTATACAAGATCATCGTAATCTTCATGAATGGTCACCAATTTGTCCATTAGAAATGTTTTCAGAACATGATCCTGATTGTCTTCCAATTGATATGAAATTTAATGATGGACATCGTTTATCAATTATTGTTTATAGGTAAAATCCCTTTTACATTTTATTCTTTTAATTTAATGCCTTATTTAATCCTTTTACTTATTCATTTTATTCAGCATCCTTATGGTTATTTCATCAATTGGAAACATTACAGTTCTTGCATTTTTAATACAGCGAAGAAGAAAATCACCAGCTAGAATTGAAGGAATGCTTTTACATCTTGCCATTGCAGATTTACTTGTAAGTTTTCTTTATATATATTTTTATCAGTAATTGTTTTTTATTCTTCATTACATTTAATCAGATTAATTGCACATACACACACACACACATTTATACATATATTTAGACAACAACAAAAATATTATATGAAAAGGAAAAAACAAAAACAAATAAAAATATAAACTTTATAACGTCGCAATTTTTTTTTTGTCAAAAGAAATAAATTTATAGAAATAAAAATATTAATATAAGAAAATATCGACAGCAAAAATTTATCTTCATTGATTTCATCAATAAATTATTTTCTACGTTTCAAACAATTTATAATAAAATAACAACCTTAACCTTCGTCGTCATTTATTTTGTTATCCTTAACGTACGTTTTATATTGTTGTTATTTTTTTGTTATCCTTTTCTTCTTCTTCTTCTTTGTTTTTTGCCATATACGACGTTATTAATTTTTTTGTTGTTGCTATTTTAACAAAAGTCAAATTTATTATTATCCTTACCCCTTCTTTTTTTTTTTTTTTCATTTTCCCTTCTAAACCTTAAATGACGATTCAATGTCCTGTTTGATGTGTTTTTTTTTTTTTTTTGTCTATACGTCTCAGATTTAAGAATTTCCAATAAATTATGAATAATATGAATAATGTCTGTCCTGTTTAATGGTAGTACTATACATAATAATATTCTCAACATCACACGTGTGTGTCTTAATTTTTTTTTTTCTTTTCTTAAGATTGTTATCTGATCTGTCAAAAGTAAAAAAAAAATAAAAAAAATAAAAAAAACTTTATATGTAAGAAAGATAATATCCAATTTTCTTCTTCTTCTTCTTCTTATTCTTCTTTATATATTTTTCTGTTTTTTTCTTTTTTTATAAATAAAAGGTAACATTTCTTATGATGCCATTAGAAATTGGTTGGGCTGTTACAGTTTCATGGCAGGCTGGTGATTTTTTATGTCGAATAATGGCATTTTTTCGTACATTTGGACTTTATTTATCAAGTTTTATTTTAGTTTGTATTTCAATTGACAGGTGAGATAAAATGTTTTATACTTTTATAGAAATTTAGCCCGTTTTTTCTTTTGCGTTACGCCATTTTGTTTATTTGTTTTTTAATTTTATTTATTTATTTACGTTAAATTTACCAGATATTTAGCAGTATTGAAGCCAATGTATATTTCTGGAATTGATAAACGAGGAAAAATTATGATATTAGTAGCATGGATCGCAGCAATTGTTTGTAGTATTCCACAAGTAAATTATTACATTTTATATTTAAAATTAAATAGAAAATAAATTAATATATTTTTTTTTTTTAATTTAAATTATTTATAGGCTATAATTTTTCATGTTGAACAACATCCAACAGCCAATTGGTATAATCAATGTGTTACATATAATTTTTTTAGTAAACAAAGTTATGATGTTATTTACTCATTTATGGTGATGATATTTATGTACACTTTACCATTTTTAATTATAATATTTTCTTATGCATCAATTTATATTGAAATATTTAAACAAAGTCGTGCTGCAATTAATGGAGGTTAGTTTTTTTTATATTATTTCTAATACAAAAAAAGGTTAAAGCTTTAAAGTTTAATATATTTTAATATTAAATATTTGATGATATGATGACACATTATCGTATCAATATTATGAAGTGTATTTCATATATGATTTTTTTTATTTTTAATAAATGTTAATTGATTTTCAACAGATTATACATTTATATGTGAAAAATAATATCCAAATAATAATGTGGTAATTTCTAAATTAGAATCAATATTTTTATTCATATTTATTGATCAATAAATGACAATATTTTATGTGTTCTTTTTAAGAAAAAATAAGAATAATAATAAATATCTTTCATTTATTTATTGTTTGTATTTTATTTGATAAAAATAACTTTGATTTTATTTGAGTTTATCTTAATCTTATAATGAAATATTTTGATTATTGTAAAGATTTGGATTTGACGTCAGATTCAATTAAATTTTATATCCTTATTTAATATCCTTTAATTATTAAATGAAATTATTGATTGTTTAGTACCTATACACAAGTTCCTCTTTATTGTCGAAGATTTATTTATAAATTGCTTTTTTTTGACGTCATTCCTACTACGAAATTATTATTATTTTTTTTAATATAATTTCTTTTCTTTTCTTTTAGATCGTTTTCGTCGTTCAAGCATTCAAATATTAGGACGTGCAAAACGAAGAACATTACGTATGACAATCACAATTGTTATTGTATTTGTTGTTTGTTGGACACCATATTATATAATGTCAATGTGGTATTGGTTTTCACCAGAAACAGCAAAAAATGTTGACCAAAGAATACAAAAAGGTTTATTTCTATTTGCTTGTACAAATTCTTGTATGAACCCAATTGTTTATGGTGTTTATAATATTAGAAAAAGACAAAATAAAAATGTAATTATTATTTATTTAATTTATTATAATTATTAAAATGTACAAATATATAAATTATTGCACTTGTTCATAGATCAGCCTAATGCAGAGCTCAACTAAAAAAAGTCAAGAGTTTATAAAAACTGATTCAAGAAGGACAATATTAAGTGAAATCAAAGAAGGAAATTAATCCCAAAAATTAAAAGAAAATTTACTAATTATTAATATTTAATTATTCTTAATTCTTAATTAATTTTTTCTCTTTTGTTTATTATTTTTTTCTCTTTTATATTTTTTTTTTTTTTTTTTATATATAAAATATTAAATATTAATTAATTATAGAATTTCTATTTAAAATATACTTTAATGTAATTATAATGAATAATGTTTTGTTGACTGAATATACCTATTTTAATAAATTTATTGCTTTAAATGGAAAAAAAAAAAATTCATACAAAAAAATAATTTGTGTTTTTTTTTTCTTTCTTTCCCTCATTTATACTTTTATGTTTTGTAATTCGTTTTTTTTTTTGTACAATAAAATTAAACAAAAATTAACAATAATAATGATAATTTTAATTTTGTATTGAAAACTAAGAATTCTTTTAAAATCTAAAGTATAATTTACATGAGACATATTTTGTTGTTTTTTTTTTCGTTTTATATGAATCTGACTGTTTGTGTATTAGGTTCAAAGTCACGATCTTTTTTTATGATTAATTAATCAGACATGAGTTCTAGTAATGCTAATCCTATATATTTAATAACAACAACAACAACAACAAAAAGCAGACCAAACACTTGTGTTGCTGTCACAATTAAAAGTTGGCCAATTGGAATTTAAACAACTGATAATGACAAAAAAGAAAAAGAAAACGAAAAAAAAAAAATACGCTTTAGGAATTTCTTCTAAAATTTTTAAAGAACGGATTTGAACTATAATTAACGACCCCAATAATACAAAGTCCATAATTTTAACCAAAATAAAAATCTAATTAATACATTTTTTTTATCTTATTGTTTTATTTGTTTTTTTTTTTTTTCATTTTCTTTAAACTTAAAAAAAAATATTCTCATGGGATTTATTTTAATTGCTTTTGTTTGTTTTGATTTTATATATTTTGCAATTGATAAATAGAGTCGTATTAATCACTCCTTATTTTTAAACAATTAACTAAATTTTCAACTCTTCATAAAAAGAGAAAGAAAAAAAAAAAAAGATGAATGAAACTTAATCTACTTCTTTCGATGTCCATTCATTGGCCTTGACCAATCGAATATCAATTATTTTTAATTCTAACCTAATCTAATCAATTTATTATATTTATATTGAGTCATAGTTTTCCCACTTTTCTTTTTCTATCACAAATTCTTTTATACATCTTAATTAATCTAAATTGCACTATCAATAAAAAAAAATTGGGTCAATACGGAAGACTCGAAACTGAACAATTTTATTCTGGGTATACTATTTATAGAAAATATTAAATAAATGTCTTATCTTACAAATTCATAGTAAACCATAATAAACGAATTAAATTTCATTTCAAATTATACATTTTTAATGTTTTCAACAGATGTCACTATAATTATTCTAGACACACACATATTTTTATTAGTGATGAAAATAATTTCATAAACTGTTATACGGTTTCCATTAAATATTTTTGGAATATTTTGTGATCCAGTTGAATTTCAAGAATTTTTTTTTTGTGATGTAAAAATCAGAAGTAATTTAAAAATTTATTTACTTAAAAAAAAGAAGTTACATCCATTTAAAATTTCTTATTTTTTTTTGTTCAGTTTTTATTAATATTTGTCTTTTGATTAATGTGATTTAAATAATCAACGGTTGCATATAATGATATTAAAATTAAGTTAATAAAATTTTTATTATTACTTCTAGTTTATTACTTTTACTGATAAATGATAACCTTTTAACATGAATGGAGAAAAAGCACAATAAATTATTAAATATTTATAAATATATTTATTATTTGTTGACTGTGTCTAGTTGAACATTATTAAATTTTCATTAAGTTATAAGTTTTTAAGTTGTTTCTGTTAAGAATCAGGATTGGTAATTTTTCTAGTAGATAATTATGAAGTTTGACAATATTATATTTACTAACAATTAAAATTTAATTTTTTATTGTGTGACTAAAAATATGAAGGATTAACAATAATTTCTAATGAAATGGATATTTGATTACTTATAATTGACTTATAACAGTTTCACAATAATAATTAAAAAAAAGAAAGAAAATCTAACAAAGAAAAGAAAATATGATTATTAATATAAAAGTTTATTTTTAGATATTATGAATTGTTTTTCATAAAAAATAATCAACAAATGTTTTTTTTTTTTTTGTTATCAAATTTAAATTTTTTTTTTTTTTTTCAGTGTCAAGTCTGAATTATTTGCAATAAATTATTGAAATAACATTTATTTTATCATAATCAGGATGAATCCTCAAACATTCACATAAAGAAATATAAAAAATAACAATTTGTTCTTATTGAAACAAATCCAAATTTAATAATATTTCCAATTTTTTCTTTCTGTTTACAAATCACAAAACTTTAATTAAAAAATTAATTCAACAGAAAAATTTGGAAAGATCTTTTCAAAAAGAAAATGGTTAATTATGATGATCATCGTCTATTAGAACATTGGGAAATAATGGATACAAAAGATTCATCATATAAGGATAACATTTTTAATAGTGTTTCCACTGAATTTGATGATTTTAATGATGCTCAAAGATTATCTATAATCGGTTATAGGTAAGTTAATAATTTTATTTTTAAAGAAAATTATAATAAAAAAAAATTATTAACTTTCAGTATCCTTATACTTCTGTCATTAATTGGAAATATTATAGTTCTGGTGTATTTAACATTACAAAAATCAACATCACGTATTAAAACAATGTTTATACATTTTTTTACATCACATTTATTTGTTAGTTTTATTTAATCACTATTTTTTTTTTGTTTTTATATTTCAGTCACATTTGTTAAAAAAAAATTTCTTCATAACGTTTCAACAAATCATATTTTTATTTGAGAAATTTTACAAATTTAATTAACGAATAATTTACTGACACTTCTCATCTTTTAATAAATAAAAGGTAATATTTCTGATGATGCCAATTGAAATTGGTTGGGCAATTACAACTTCTTGGAAAGGTAGCGATGAATTATGTCGAGCAATGGCATTCTTTCGTACATTTGGTTTTTACTTGACCAGCTATCTATTAGTTTGTATTGCAATTGATATGTAAGCATTAATATTTATTAATTCTAAATTATTTCTGTCAAATTATTACCTTTGGTTTATGATTTTAGTCAAAGATATTTACTGAAACCAATGAATATTTCCGGAATTGATAAAAAAGGAAAAATTTTAGTACTGTTTGCATGGATAATTGCAATTATTTATAGTCTGCCACAAGTAAAAATATTTTTATTTGAATGAAATAAAATTATTAACTTTTATTGTTTATTTTTTTCAGAGTTTTTTATTTCATGTTGAAGTACATCCAGCAATTAATACATTTCGACAATGTGGAACTTTCATGAATTCTGTCAATTATGAATTAGTTTACTCATTTATGGTCATGATATTTATGTTCATTACACCATTATTAATTATGTTGATAAATTATTCATCTGTTTACAACAAAATATTTAAGAATAGATGTGCCAATGAAAGTAAGAAATAAATTGAAATTAAATTAATTTCCTCTCGAATGAATTAACATAATTTTTCTTTCATTTACCAGATAAATTTCGATTTAATCTTTCACTTGAAGAGATACAGACACGTTATGATGTATTTTGGATGGGCATTACAATGACAACTGTATTTGTTATTTGTTGGACACCATTTTTTCTCTTAAGTATATTGTATTGGATTGATGTTGAAAAAACATCAAAAATTGATACACGAATACAAAAAGGATTATTTTTATTTGCTTGTAGTAATTCTTGTTTCAGTCCATTCGTTTATTTACTTTATAATTTTTTTAACATTAAAAAACAAACCATCCATTAATGAAAATATTTTTTACAAAATGTAATCAATTGGATGAAGATCCTTTTATAAATATTTTTAAAAGTTTGATGTAGATTTATTTTCTCTTAAATATTATAAAATTTTATTATTTTCTATTTCTATTTTTGTGTTTCAATTTGATTTTAGATCATTTATTAATTAATGATTAAATATGAGTTCATTTATTGATTGACTCAGGGGGCTTTTAAATATGTTTTGACTATACATAAAAAAATAAAAAATATAAAAATAAGTTTTTTTATTTATAAAATGTTTGGGAAACTTTTAAATATTTTAATAAAAATTAACATTGATGTGACGTCATCCTTTTATGCGTTAGCGTTCTAGTTTTCTATTCAACCTTAGACATAACATTAGATGTGGTCGATTGCTTTTACTGTTTAATATATTTTTTCTGATATTCTTCCTCTAATAACGATAACCTCTGTTTTCTTATCAATAAATATATTGTCTGAGATACGAAAAAAAATTTGGAATTTAAAATTCAGTTTCTTTAAGTAAATCAGTTGTAATAATAATTTAGTTTTGATGTAACCTATTAATATTGTGAAAAATTATTGTAAAACTATTTTAATAAAGTTCTTTAAGAGAATCTGTTAATTAGCTGTTTCAGTTAGTATAAATATAATTATACAAATAATTTTATTTATTGAAATTAATTTTCAAACTTAATTTTTAGTAGAATTACGAGGAGAGAATTTTTCCCTTAATTGAATAATTATTCATTCTAGTTAAATAATTTTGTTCTTAAATTAATATAATAAATTTTTAAATTTTTTTATGTTTCTATCTATACATAGTTTTATTTATTGAATAAATTTACATTGAATAATTTATAATTCTAAATAAATGATAAGAAAAAGATAAAGGGCTAACTAACCTCTTGTTCCTGACATAGTTTATTGTCGTCTTCTATTTTTCTTATATTAAAATTTCACAACATCATTAAACTTAAATATTATATTAAATATTATATATAAGTATTTAAATAAATTACATAAGTTTAAATGGATGGCAATGAAGTTAAATAAATTAATATAATTTAATTTTGCAGTTTCTGAGTGAATTCACAGAAAATAAATCATTGTTTTTCGTCAGAGAATTTATCTAAAGAGAAAATATCGAAAGTGATTATTTAAAGGAATTAGAAGAAATAAAGAATTACATTTACTAGATTATCATTTGAACAACATGGATATTAGAGATTATAAAGTGATTGAATATACATTTGATTCATTCAATGAAACTTTATCATTTGATGATAGTCATTATGACAGTGTTTTTAAAGTAATATCAATTTATGTTACTTGGTAAATAAAATTTTAATTAAAGGAAAAATCTGAATAATTATAATTTTTTTATATGTTATTATAAATTTCAGCATTTTTCTACTAATATTGGTCATTTCAAACATTTCAACTTTTGCATATATCGTTTCACTAAAATCTAAAACTAGAACTGAAACTATGCTGTTGCATTTGGTTGTGGGAAATTTATTTGTAAGTCTTTTCTTGTTTTGAATTCGACTTCTTATTATTCTTCTAATTTTTCATAGATAACATTTTTTATTATTCCAATTGAAATTGTGTGGATGTCAATAAAGCCTTGGACTTTTGGTGTTGAACTATGCAAGGTAGCAGGATTTTTTAATACATTTGGTTTTTGTTTATTAAGTTTCATTTATATGTGTTTTACAATCGATAGGTATGGTTTTTTATTTTTCTTTTTATAATCATAATTTTTAATCTATTATCATTTATTTTTAGTACAAGATATTTAGCAGAATCAAAATCTATCTCTGGAATTGATAAAAAAGGAAACATTATGTTGTTTGTATCTTGGATTGTAGCAATTATTTATAGTATTCATGAAGTGTGTTTGCAATTTTTTTTTAAATATCTCGAACTATTTCATAAATTACTTAATTGTTATATTTATTTTTCAGACTTTATTTTATGAAGTTTTAGACCTTTCAGGATATGATAAAATTTGTCTTCATAATTCTTTCGGACAACATTATCAATTATTTAATTTTATTAGTTTCCCACTTTTAACTAATATTATTCCTTCTTTAACAATGATCATTTGTTACATAATAAATTTTAGTAAAATTAAAAATAGTAGCCGCTCTGCAAAAGGTAAGAAATTACAAATCATTAAATAAAAAATTCAATTAAAAATGTACAAATTTTCTATTGAACAGTGAATTTCCAATCTCGTATTTTATCAGACAACAGAATTGAACGTACACAAATTTTGAAACTGTTACTTATTATGGGAGTTATATTTATTTTTTGTTGGTTACCTTACAATGCGTTTATATTTATGAACATTTATTTTTCGGAATATGAAATTGGCTTTAAATTTGCTGAGTATGTTTATTTGGTTATAACAACTTTTCGTATTACATTTGTATGGTTAAATCCAATTATAGCGTTTTGTTTCCTTTATAAAAACAGAAAAAATAATATTCCAGTTGTGTAAAAAAATTTTGTAAATTAAATTGTTTGTTATAATAAATTATGGCAATGCAATTATGTAAATATATAATCAAAAAAATTAATTAAAAGTTTATATACATTTTGAATTTGTTACAGAAAGAAAAATTGATTTTGATTTAATAATTTTATTGTAAAATTTTTTATATTTTATTCTGTTTAATTATTTTAATAAAGTTTCATATAAAATAAATCTTTTTGAAAACTTATTTAATCTTGTTACCATCATATTGCACTTTATAGAAAGTAAAGAAATGAAGAATATGGCAAACAAAATTCAATATTAAGTCGAATCTTCATAACTCAAGCCGAAAATAATTATAATGAAAAACAAATTTTCTGGAAACTTCAATTTAATGTACGTGAAATCACAAAAAAAAATGTCTATAACTGCCAAAGATAAATTGCAGAATATTTCAAGTTAGAAAAGTTCGGATTATTGAGGTCCAATAATATAATATAAAATTAATGATTATAATTCAAATCATACTAACGATATTATCTATTAAAAGACTTGTGGCGGGTTTCTTAACAAATGACTAAACGAGGATCTAACTAGATCGACTCTAAGCCTTAGATGACATCTAACAAAAATCTGTTTCACCACATTTGTAGCGTTTTTTAAAACTATTTTTAGTTCAGTGGCTTCGATTAGTTTTTTTCTGTGCGTTTTGACTTTTGTAATGAATCACATTTGACAACTAAAGCAAATCACATCTAAGTATTTAGATGCGCCAAATTGCGCATCTAAGTTAGATGAGATCTAAATGTTGTGAAACAGATTTTAGCTTAAAACTCATCTACAGTCACTAGATGAGATCTAAACGGAGATGACAAACCCGCCATTGATGATGTAACAATTATTTATGCGTGACCATAGAGTATTATTTTTATATATTTAAAAATATTTTATAAACATTTTGAAGAAAGTATAACAAAAAATCATTAAATATAACATATAAATTTCACATAAACCGAGGAATTGAAAATATAACCATTTGCTTACGAGAGGTTTGTACTAACCGTCAACAGCGGTTCATACATAACATATATACATAACATAACGTAACATATACATATATACATAAATATGTAATTTATAAAAATAGATTTAAGGACTGTATGTATACTATCCACTTTTTTTTTTTATTATTTTACAATGAAAAAATTTAAAATTAAAAGTTTTTTGTATTCATAATAACAAATTTGAATTTTGTAAAAGTTTTTATAGAAAATCTTAAAAAATCTTTGTTTTAATCGTATGGGATTATTAAACTTTTTTGCATAAATAAATTAGATGATACATACCGCCACAATTATAAAGTTTGGCAAATTAATAAAACGAAGATGATTCGTGTCATTTCGTATTTATGTATTTGGCATTGAATAAAAAGTGTAGAAGTTATATATTATATATAAACACAGACAGTCAGTATAAAATTGGATTCTATTGTAATCTGTGCTTTTTCCGGGAATTGATTAATATATTTCATATCAAAAAGTGAAGAGTTTTTATATAAAAGTTCAACAAGTTATTAAGTTTGTGATTCTTTATATCTTGAATTCTTAATTTTTTAAGAATTAAAAAGACGACAAGAAATTTGGTTGGTCATGACCTCTTTTTACTAAACTGTAAAAAGAATTATCATTTAGTCTTAAGCGATTATACTTTGAATATTTTTTAACTAATTCTATAAATTTATTTAATTACGGAAGTGTTAACAATCGATAAACTGAGGATATTAACAACAATACGAAAGTTGACTTATTAACATCTGCACACAATGGAAGATGTACATGACTGGGATGATTTTAAAGAGAAGGGATCTATGACATATTATGTAATATCTGGCATTCAGATATTTATATCAGCCGTAATAAATATAGCTTGTCTTGTATACATCTGTTCTCGAAAATCTAAAACTCGAATTGAAATCATGATTTTGAATCTCGTTGTTGCAAATTTATTTGTAAGTCTTATTCTATAATTACTATTTTTTGACTTAAATTTAATCTTCATACCAATAGATCGTGTTTCTAGGGATGCCATTACTAAATGTACGGCTTCAAGTTGATTTTTGGGATTCAGGAGTTACATTATGTCAATTATCGATATTTGTTGAGCAATTCGGTTTTTATTTGTCAAGTTTACTGTACATGTTTATGGCAATCGACAGGTATAATTATTCATTATTTAATTAGCACTTTTATTATTCATACTTAACTTTTTATATTTCGTACATTTAGTACCAGATATTTATCGACATCCAAACCGATTTCTGGAATAGACAAACCTGGAGTTGGAATGATAATTGCAGCTTGGATAGCAGCCATTATTTGTACTTTTACAAGTGTGAGTATCCGATTTTTAGTATAGTTTATTTAATACAAAATTTTAATTATTTATTTATTTATACAGACTTTAATGGGTGAAATTCTAGAATTCTCAAGGGATGAAAAAAAATGTATCATTTTACCTAGAGAAGATGGAATGCGTTTCTGTTACTATATGAATATAATCATTTTTCTATACATACTACCTTCGTTGACAATGGTCATATGCCAAACAATAAATTATTTCAAAATTTATAAAAGTGGACAATTAACTCTTGGTAAGAATTTATTAAAATTATTTTTAACTGAAAATAAAGTCTTATCAAATACGTCATATTGATATTAATTTTTTTCAACAGATAATAATGATTCTCGTGTTTCATCAATCGACAAAATTGAACGTACAAAAATGTTTCAAATGTTAATTATAATGGGAGCTATATTTATTATTTGTTGGTTGCCTTTTTGCATTTTAATAGTTGTATTATATTCAGAGATGTACGGTTCAAATACAACGTTTAATCAAGCATTCATTTTTGAGATAATTGCATATATTTTTAAATTTATAATTGTGTGGTTAAATCCAATTATATCAATCCTTTTCATTTATAAAAACAGAAAGAATCGAAATATTATTCCATCTAATTAAAAAATTTTCTAATTGAATTTTGTTCATTAATAAGTTCAAATATGTTCTAATAACACGCTTTTAAAGTCTAAAAGACTCCAAAGTTCAAATTTTAATTAAATTAATAGTATCAATAAAAAAATATATATACATCATATTCGTGTGTTTTCAACAAGTTTTGTGTCCTTCTTATTTATACGCATGTGCGTATAGCAAACAAAAATGATGTGTTTTACGAAAATAAACTTTACAATTTGTGAATTTGTATTTGTATTCATCAAACTTACTTAAAAAAAAAAATCATTAATATGTGTGAAACATAAAACATAGTTTTCGTTCTCATACAAATATCCGTTAGTGGTGACGTAATGAGAATCGTGTCGCCACACTAAAATAGAATTTAGTCGTATTTATTTTGTTTCGTTATCATAATTTTTAATACATATCAGAAAAAATGTTATTAAAAAACTCATAATGATATTAAAGTGGAATCTGTTGTTTATAGAAAAAGTACTATCGAACGACTAAATGGTCTTGGCCGCCAATACTTTTACAAACATTTTAATAACACATACAGATGGTTTAACTTTATTTATTAATACTTACTATTTTTTTTAGCGAGTTAAACCGAAATATTTTACAATTTCTAAATTAACTTTTTACTAATAATATACACTAGAAAAAAAATCTAATAATTAATTCTCATTCCAATAATGACACGGTCTCTCTCTCTTCCAAATATCTTAAGAATGTTTGATTGTATTATTATTTCACACAATTATAATTCTATTTATTTCTGATATCAAAAAGATTATATTTTTCTATATACATAACATAACGTAACATATACATATATACATAAATATGTAATTTATAAAAATAGATTTAAGGACTGTATGTATACTATCCACTTTTTTTTTTTATTATTTTACAATGAAAAAATTTAAAATTAAAAGTTTTTTGTATTCATAATAACAAATTTGAATTTTGTAAAAGTTTTTATAGAAAATCTTAAAAAATCTTTGTTTTAATCGTATGGGATTATTAAACTTTTTTGCATAAATAAATTAGATGATACATACCGCCACAATTATAAAGTTTGGCAAATTAATAAAACGAAGATGATTCGTGTCATTTCGTATTTATGTATTTGGCATTGAATAAAAAGTGTAGAAGTTATATATTATATATAAACACAGACAGTCAGTATAAAATTGGATTCTATTGTAATCTGTGCTTTTTCCGGGAATTGATTAATATATTTCATATCAAAAAGTGAAGAGTTTTTATATAAAAGTTCAACAAGTTATTAAGTTTGTGATTCTTTATATCTTGAATTCTTAATTTTTTAAGAATTAAAAAGACGACAAGAAATTTGGTTGGTCATGACCTCTTTTTACTAAACTGTAAAAAGAATTATCATTTAGTCTTAAGCGATTATACTTTGAATATTTTTTAACTAATTCTATAAATTTATTTAATTACGGAAGTGTTAACAATCGATAAACTGAGGATATTAACAACAATACGAAAGTTGACTTATTAACATCTGCACACAATGGAAGATGTACATGACTGGGATGATTTTAAAGAGAAGGGATCTATGACATATTATGTAATATCTGGCATTCAGATATTTATATCAGCCGTAATAAATATAGCTTGTCTTGTATACATCTGTTCTCGAAAATCTAAAACTCGAATTGAAATCATGATTTTGAATCTCGTTGTTGCAAATTTATTTGTAAGTCTTATTCTATAATTACTATTCTTTGACTTAAATTTAATCTTCATACCAATAGATCGTGTTTCTAGGGATGCCATTACTAAATGTACGGCTTCAAGTTGATTTTTGGGATTCAGGAGTTACATTATGTCAATTATCGATATTTGTTGAGCAATTCGGTTTTTATTTGTCAAGTTTACTGTACATGTTTATGGCAATCGACAGGTATAATTATTCATTATTTAATTAGCACTTTTATTATTCATACTTAACTTTTTATATTTCGTACATTTAGTACCAGATATTTATCGACATCCAAACCGATTTCTGGAATAGACAAACCTGGAGTTGGAATGATAATTGCAGCTTGGATAGCAGCCATTATTTGTACTTTTACAAGTGTGAGTATCCGATTTTTAGTATAGTTTATTTAATACAAAATTTTAATTATTTATTTATTTATACAGACTTTAATGGGTGAAATTCTAGAATTCTCAAGGGATGAAAAAAAATGTATCATTTTACCTAGAGAAGATGGAATGCGTTTCTGTTACTATATGAATATAATCATCTTTCTATACATACTACCTTCGTTGACAATGGTCATATGCCAAACCATAAATTATTTCAAAATTTATAAAAGTGGACAATTAACTCTTGGTAAGAATTTATTAAAATTATTTTTAACTGAAAATAAAGTCTTATCAAATACGTCATATTGATATTAATTTTTTTCAACAGATAATAATGATTCTCGTGTTTCATCAATCGACAAAATTGAACGTACAAAAATGTTTCAAATGTTAATTATAATGGGAGCTATATTTATTATTTGTTGGTTGCCTTTTTGCATTTTAATAGTTGTATTATATTCAGAGATGTACGGTTCAAATACAACGTTTAATCAAGCATTCATTTTTGAGATAATTGCATATATTTTTAAATTTATAATTGTGTGGTTAAATCCAATTATATCAATCCTTTTCATTTATAAAAACAGAAAGAATCGAAATATTATTCCATCTAATTAAAAAATTTTCTAATTGAATTTTGTTCATTAATAAGTTCAAATATGTTCTAATAACACGCTTTTAAAGTCTAAAGGACTTCAAAATTCAAATTTTAATTAAATTAATAGTATCAATAAAAAAATATATATACATCATATTCGTGTGTTTTCAACAAGTTTTGTGTCCTTCTTAATTATACGCATGTGCGTATACAATTTGTAAATCTGTATTCATTAAGTGAAAATCATCTATACTTAAAAATAATCATTAATATGTGTGAAACATAGAACATAGTTTTCGTTCTTATACAAATATTAAATTTGATTTTAAAATTCTTTTCAACACACGATTAATGCAAACTGCATATACCAATAAATTCCATATAGATAAAGAAATTTCGCAAGTAGTAACGTAATGAGAATAATCGTGTCATCTCAATAAAATTGACTAAATGGCCATGGTCGCAAATACTTTTACAAACATTTTAATAACACATACAGATGGTTTAACTTTATTTATTAATACTTACTATTTTTTTTAGCGAGTTAAACCGAAATATTTTACAATTTCTAAATTAACTTTTTACTAATAATATACACTAGAAAAAAAATCTAATAATTAATTCTCATTCCAATAATGACACGGTCTCTCTCTCTTCCAAATATCTTAAGAATGCTTGATTGTATTATTATTTCACACAACTATAATTCTATTTATTTCTCATGTCAAAAATATTATATTATTATAACAGAGAATAAAATAAAGAGAGAGAGAGGAATAATACAAAACTTATCTTGTTTATAATAAAATCTTATCTATAAAATATTAAAGAATAGTGGGAGACATTTTACAGGATTTTAAGGATGTTTATTACCGGAGGAATATTTTCCAAATACTTCACCTTATTAAAGGCGATTAATGATATATTTTATTCCAGCAAATATCGGTTGTCTTTATATACTGAAAATACTTACGAACTGATTTTTTCTGAATAATAAATCAGTTTTTCATGGTAAAATTAAATTGGTTTAATATAATTTCTAATTAGATCTTTTTATTAGGTTTTTTAGTAACTTCCAACAGTTTTAGAAATCTTTTGATATTTACTTACGATTTATTTGTGTATTACAATTCATCTTATCATGATTTAATTTTCCACACGATCTGCTATTAGAGGTAAGAATATATTACACATTTTTTAATGGTTAACGGTTTTCTAACTTTTCAAAATTTAAGGTTTGAAGTGGTTATTTGTTTGTGTAACTTTCAAACAGAAGGGATTTTGGTAAAATAAAACTCCAATTAATAAATTTTAATCTTATTGTTTTCTTTGTTTTTTTCTTTGTTTTCTTTTTATTAAATTCTCATGGAATGAAACAACATTTTTTTTTATTTTAATTTTTGCACTTGATTAATAAATGTCATTTTTTTCTTATATTTTTTTTTTGTTTAATAAATGCTTCTTTTTTGTTTTACTAAAGTTTTTTTTTTTTTTAAATATTTTTTTGTTTCCTTCAAAAAACAAAATTGAGGAAAAATAATAAATAAAAGCAATAAAATTTGATCTGAACTTTATTGACCCTAACTAACCAATAATAAATTAGTGTAAAAGAACTACATACTATTAAAATAGAAATAAAATGGAACAAAAATAATGTTTTTTTTCTTTTTTTTTGTAATGAATTTATTTGTAGTGGATTTTATTAAACATTCTAAAAATGTATGAGAATAAAAACGCGTTTTTAATTTAGATATTTCATATAAAATCTAACAAAAATTTAACCCGTTTCCTTCTTATATGTTTATACCAATTTGTGTACTCGAACAATTAACACAAAATAAATTGGTGATAAGAGTGGAAATTTGCAATTATTCCAATTTAAAAAAATAAATAAAACGGTTGTATTTTAATTAGTGTTCGGCTAATTGACGAACACTTTCGATTCAAATGAAACTTGACTTTCTATCCTCTTCCTTTCGGCATCACATAACACATTTCTTATTATTTTCAGTTTCCATTATATTTCTATTTCTTTGAAATAAAAATTTACTACCTTCAATCAATCAATAATTACAGATAGGAATATTTTGTTTTGTAGATGACACAAAATTTTTTTCCTTGTTAAGATTTTTTCACTTTCTTTTCATAATTAATATAAATTTATTTATTAATTAATTAATTAATAATAAAATAATAATAATATTCGTAATCATAATAATAAATAATTAGGGTTTTAATCATTTTTATCTTTTATATTTTTTGGAAGCAAGATAACTATTTTAAGCTGGCAATACCAATAATAATATCAATGTCACAGTTTCAACAGTTTTTTTTTTCTTTATACTTTTATGTACCTATTTTTTTTCTTGTGCTTAAACCTTTATTCTTTCCTTAATTATTATTTTAATATTTTTAAATAATTGTTCATCTGTTTAATATTACATTTTGGAAGTTCCTTATTCCGTAATCCTTCGTTAATGATATACAATTATAGGTTTAATTGGTATTATTTTTTTCTTGTTTATTTGGATATTTGTTTTTATTTTGAAATCGAAGGCCACGATTTAAGAATAATAATAATTTATTATGTTTTAATTTAAAAATATAAAAATTATAATAAAACAAAATAATACGTAATTTTAATCTAAATAAGATCTTTGTTAAATACTTTTTGTGTTTCATTTTATATCCTGTCTGTTTCTAAAATATAATTTTCATTAGTATGTTTAGGTATAAATATTATTTGTTCAGAAACAATTTCATTATTATTTTCAAACTTAATGCTAAGTCATTTTTTTTTTCTTTTTTAATAATAATAATTATGTTTTTTTGTTTAATTTAATTTAATTTAATTAAATACTGAGTTTTTTTTACTTTTTAGATTAATCTCTTTTAATTTTTCCTTTTTATCTTTATATAATTTCGTCGAGTATTAAAAATTTGTTTAAATTTTTTTTTGCCTTATTTCCACTCACTAGTTTGTGATCTTTACTAATAATACTTTTTGTTTATATACTGGTTGTGATGATCAATAATAGATGGCGCTCGTCTTTTAATGGTTTGCTATACGATTTTTTAGGATTAGGTTAGTGCTTCTTGTGTATGTGTTTGTGTGTGTATGTTTTGTGTTTTTATGTTAAATGAAAATATATGGCAAAATTATGATTTCGCATCTTTCAACTCTTTTAATCTCAAGTAGTACGATTTAATTGTAATATTTTTTCCAATTCTTTTTGCACATTTATTAATTCGTTAACATTAATTAAAAACTGGCAACTTAATGGTGTGATTTGCTTTACCTAAAAAATAATAAAACGAAATTTTTAATTAATTCAGCATAAATATTTTTCTCTACTCACAATTTGATCGCTGTTTTTCTCCTTGAACATTTTATTTGCAGTCTTTAATTCTACATCTTGTGTTTTAAGTTCTTTTTCAAGACCCTCAATACGATTTTTTAATAATGTTATTTCACGTTTTAATTCATCAGCAATTTCATCAGATTTTGAATTTTCTAATTCCTGGAATTTTGTCTTTAGTCTTTGATTTTCCTCTTTATATGAATGAAGTTGCCGTTTCCATTCATCGACATTCGCTGTAGATTCCTAAAAAAATAAACACAACAATTTTATTTAATTTTCATTAATTTCAGTCTTTCAGATTAAATCAATTACCTGCAATGCACTTGTTAAACGCATATTATTATTTTTCAATGTTGCCAGTTCAATCTCCCATTTTTTAGCATTTGCCGAGCTAAAATGGAAAATAAATTTAAAAAAAACTAAATTAACAAATTTTCGTAATCAAAAAAACCTTTGGGCCAATGCTAATTTTAAGCGTTCATTTTCATATTTTAATTGTTGTTCAGCTGGAAGAGTTGTATCGACAATCGGTTGTTGTTGTTGTTGCTGTTGTACTTGCTGTTGTTGTTGTACATTAGGCGCAGCAATTATTGGTGGTTTAACATCATTTGTTGTTGTACTATTTATTGTAACTACATTTTTATGTGATGGACTTTCCATTTTAATTGCTTGCGGTACATGAAATGGATAGTCTTGTTGTGTAGTATTTATAACAGATGAATTTGGTGGATCAATTTTTGTATCATTTGTTATATTATCTGGTTCATTTTGTATAATTGATGATTTTGATATAACTGGTGATGTATTTGCTGAGGTCACTGGTGTATTTACAGAACTTCCTATATATTTTTTTTTTTTCAATAAATAAAAAAATAAATAAATAATTCAGTAAAATAAATTTCTGATAATCTACAAGAAGTATATAAAACGTATGAAAAAGATTGCTATCATTAAAAGCAAAATAAATTACGTGGTAAAAAACTACTAGGGGAGTGAAGATAAGATTTAAAATTTATTCAACTTTACTTATTTGTCAAAAATTTAAGACGCTTTTACATTATCAATATTTAAATTCTGTCTTCTTATTTCAGATTAATTTTTATTTATTAAAAATTTATATCATGCTCCCTCATTCTCTCTCTCTCTCTCTCGTAAATAGATAAAATAAATTTTTAAATTTAACAGCAGAAATAAATTCTCAATTAATCAGATATCACCGATTTAAATTTTAAGGCTCGCTGAAAAACTAAACTACATTTAATATGAAAATAAAAATAATCTTACCATTTGCTGCTGTTTTAGCTAATGCATTTTTCGTTGCCTCCTTAACTTCCTGAAATTTCTCAACAAATTTAGCTAATTCTGCTTCAGATGAAAAACCCAAACCATAAACTGTATTCGCTCTAACATCACTCCATTGTCCAAATTTTTGTGATGTTTGTGTAAATGTCATATTTGGTGTTATTGTTGAATTAATAACAGCTTTACTACCTTCAACACTTATTATTCTGTATAAATTTCTAGATGAATCATAAAAAAAACTAACTGTTACAGCCTTTGTACTGGCTGTAATCCATGTTCTTTTTGTTTTTGGATCTATGTGAAATACATGGGCATTACAACTAAATATTGGTTGTTCTCTGTAATTAAAAATAGAACAAAAATAAAAATATTAAGTAAAAATATTAGAAAGATTAGATTAAAATTGAATTAAAATCTGAATAAAAACAAGAAAAAAAATTATCTGTTATTTTGTTGCGGCAATTTAAAATTACACCAAAAAACAAACGGCTTTAATTTAATCTATAAATTTAAATTTTGGTCGTTATCAACAAAAAAAAAAAAAAAAAACTAAATATAAAATCTACAAAAATAAGAATGTGACAATCACTGTGCTACTGATAATCGAATTTAAAAAAAATTTCACAAATTATTTTTGTGTTTTTATTGGGTCGAATTACAAAAAATCGTATTTACTGAAATTAATTAAAATTTAATTTCAATACAAAACGAGACATGAACTGCTTACATTTTTTTCACCAACAATAAAATTTATCTACCAAAAATTAATGTTTTAGAATTTTGGATTAAGAATTCAAATTAAATATATTAATAGAATTGAATAAATTGGAACGTTAATTGACTGCCCAAAAATTTTTTATAAATTGATTTTATTTGATAATTTCATGTGAAATTAAAAAGTTTTATTCTGAGTTTCATTTTTCATGTAAAACAATTTTATGGTAAAATTAGTGGTCCTATTAGACAGGTTTAATTATATTTCAAATTAGACGACCAATTAAAATTAACAACAGAAAATAATGATGATGATTTTTTTTTTTTTGTAATCAACAAATCACAAAAAAGCAACAAATCAAACATCTTCCTTTTCACATTTGGTCCATTTAAAAAAAAAAAAAAGCTTCAATAAATTGAAATTGGTAAAAAGCGAGAGGGTGACGGAACAAAAAGAAAAAAAAGTAAAACGTCAAAAAGTCAATGAACTTTTTTGTCGTAATTCTTTTTTTTTTGTTTATTTTCAAAAGAGAAAAAAAAAAAAAATTGGCGTGATAAAAATTTTAAAGAAATTATTTCTTAGTTGTTGTTGTTGTTGTTGTTGTCGTTGTTGTTGTTATTGTACAACAATATTCTTGTAATCAAATTCAAAAATGGAATTACGAAAATAAATAAATAAAAAGTGGTTTCTTACAAATAAGAAAGAGAAAATGACAAAACATGGACAGGTGAAAGGTAGAAAAAAAATAAACAACAACAACAACAACAACAGCAAAATGAAAGATAGAAAAGAAAAAAACGATTGATTAGAAAAAGATAGAAAATATATTTTTTCATTTTTTTTTTTCTTATCGATGTCTGATCTTATGATTATTTTATTCTTCTAACAAAATCATTAATTTTATCAAATTGAATTTGAATTTTATGAATTTTTGCTTCTTTTTTTTTTTTTTTTTGAATCTAAATAATTATGAAATATTTTTTTATTTTTATCAATTTTTTTTTTAATTATTACACATTATGAAATATAAACAGAAACAATAGAAAGACGAAGAATAATAATCAGGATTAAATTTCAACAAATTAAAAATTGTTTTTGTTTTTTTTTTGTTTTTTTTTCTGTAATTTAATCGTTTTAAATTATCTTACATTGTGACATTTTATTACTTATAAGAAAAAAAGTGAAAATGGGGAAATAAACAAAAAATGAACAGACAACAATTAAAATTGTGTCAAATATTTGTATATATTTTTTTCTCTCTCTTGTATGCATATGTTTTATATTTATTATTTGTGAATCCCTAAATATAATAATGTCATGTACGTCACAACTATTGTTACACACTTTTTATGTTTATTAATTTTAAAGTGTTGAATTCCCTTCCTTTCATCCACCCTCTTAACTCTTTAGTAAAATATATGATAATGATAATAATAATATGTAATATCTATTGTGGAAAACAACCCACCCCCCCCCCCTTTTTTGATCTTCTCTTTTTCCTATTCCAAGTATTTTTTACACACACAAATGGAAAAATAACCCCCCCATCCCCCCAAACATTTCTGTATGTTTCTTCGCTATTTTTTTGTTGTTGTTGTTGTTATTTTTGTTGTTGTTGTAACTCAAACCATTCCTTCGTTTAGTGTTTTTAGGTGTGTGTACTAATTAAATACAATTTATAACATCCGTTTTTTTTTATTTATTCATTTATTTTAACTATTATTATTTATTATGATGAAAGTGGTAACTTTATCGTTACTAGTAATGTGTAATTGACACATTTTGACTGTTTTGTTATTGTTGTTGATATTTTTTTTTTTTTTAATTTGCAAATTTAAATTAGCAAACAAAAAAAAAACAAAAAAAAGAACAAATTGTAATTTTTTTTTCTCCCTTTCAAATCAAAAAAAAAATAAAATAAAATAAAATAAAAGAAAAACGCAGAAGAAGAAGAAGACAAGTATAGTAGAGTAATTCAATTTCAAGGAGGGGCAAAATTTATTAAAACCGACAAGTAAAATAATTTTCCACAAATATTTTACATTTTTATTCAAAGAATTTAAATTATATAATATTTTTCTATTATATTATTGTAACAAAATAATTATGTTAATTCATTTTAATCTAGAATTTTATTGATAATTAAGCGTGAATTTTTTTTTTCTTTTCTTTCTGTCTTTGATACAAGAAAATACCATTTTTTTTTCTCTCTCTTTTTTTTTTTTTGACATTAAAAACAACAAAAAAAAAATAGTATATTGAAAAGGTAAGGAAAAAAAATAATTGGTTTTTTTTTTTTATATAAATTTACCCCATCACGTCTTGTCCAGAAGTCATTAATACTAATTTATAATAAAATTATTATTAATTTATATTTTTATTAATCACACATCACTTTTATTTGCACATAATTTAATTTAATTTAATGTTTTGCGAATTTCTTCGTTTTCACTGAAACTCTTTTTTTCCTCTGATTTTACTAAACCAATAAACTAATTATATTTTATAGTATGGAAAAATTGAAAATAAATTCTAAACATTTGTTCCGAATAGTGTATGCCATAATATTTATTCTAAACTAACTTATTGGTTTTTTCTTATATTTCTGCCATCTGTTGCAGAACATTATAAGTTAATACAAACACAAGAACATCTAAGAATTTTTATTTCAATTTAGTTGGGAGAAAAGAAAAGAAAATTAATATAAAAAAAAAATAAGTTTTTTATTAATTCATTTTTATTAACAATTAGTCTTCAGTCAAATTATGTTGATTGAACAAATGAACTTTATAATCTTTTAAAAAATTGGATCCAAATTTACTGCCAATCTTTTCACAATGTTTGCATTCATATAATGTTTTATTATTTTTCCTGTGTTTGGCCGTTGTTAAAACGTGTTTACGTAAATTCTCCTGTAATTAGAATGAAATAATTAATAAGTTACATTTTAAATTAATCAAATCAAAGAATTGATTTAAAGATTCATGAAACACATGAATTCTAATTAGAAAAAAAATGGTCCATATTTAAAGGTAAAAATAGATTTCAATTTATAGTTATTTATATAATAAAATTACTTACATATAAATTACAGGAATAATTACAATTACTAATCGGACACAAATATGGTTTCTGCGCAGAATGAATTAATTCGTGTCGTTTTAAATGGGCTAAAATTTTAAAACTTGATGAACACGTTTTACAATGATAATTACGTTCATTCTTATGTTTCTTGTAATGTCTGTAAAGAGAGAAAACAATAAATAAATGCGTTAAAAATAACTGAAAATTTTAAAATAAAAACGAAGAAGAAGACAATAAAAAAAAACAGAAAACACAGAAAACAATTTAAATATTTTTATTTATATCGGAAAAAGACGCATGTTCTTAGATCAAAGTGAGGAGGACAATACTACACATTTATAAAAGAATAAAAAAAAAATGCATGCTCAGAATAATAACAACAACAACAGCATAACGAAAGAATTCAAAAAAAAAAAAAGAAGAAGAAGAAGAAAAAAAAATACTTTCCATAAAGTCAAAAAGTATAGATTTTTTTTTTCCGTTTTACTTTATTTTTTGCTGTTTCTTCTGGTTCAAGATCGAATGAGATATTGGAAAATAATTACAATAAAAGTTAAGCCAAACAGAAAAATACGAAAAAAAGAAAAACAAAAAAAAAAAGACGCGAAACAAACAAAGGTGGTCACGAAAATGTATCGCGCATTACTTCATTTTTTTTTTTTTTTTTTTCATCTTCCGTTTTTATTTTATTGTTTTTGTTTTTGTTGTTGTTAATTCCTTTTGCTCTGTGTGCGCGCCTCAACTGTTTCAAGTATAAATACGAAAAAAAATACGTTAAAAAAAAAAAACAGCAACAACAACAATGATAACAGATCTACTTCGCGAAATTTTTATTTTGTAAATTATAATAAAAAAAAAGGAAGAATCAGAAGAAGAAGAAGAAGAAGAGGAAAAAAAATGAATAAATAAATGCAGCAAATTCTTTCATTTTTTTTTCTTTTCTTCTATCTATAGAATATTATAGCATCTTCTTCAATATAGACTTTTAACTTATTAACTTTTATAAATGATCGCATTGAAATGAATTATGTAAGGATCCGTTTGTTCTGTTTTTAAATACTAATTATATTTTATGATTTTATATTGGATTCTGTCATACTTTTAAAAAATTGTAACAAATTAAAATGGACGATTAGTTCTTGTATTGGGATTGATGTAAACGGATTAAATTATAAATCCATATTGGTCAGTTCAAAAGAATTGAATTTGAAAGTGGATTAAATAAAATTTGTCCATATTTTTCGTAATTTTATCTGTCGACATTAAATTCTTCAACTTATTTTCAATGCCATATTTTGTTGCTCTTGATCTTTATTCAAACTTCTTCAGTTTTTACCATTACATTATAATCGTTACCTCAAACGTATTTACGATAGATCTATTATAATCGTTGATTGAAAAAAAAAAAAAAAAAAAAATTGTTCAAAACTAAAAAGAAACAAAAAACAAAACGAAAAATAAAACGTGAACGGAATGTGCGACCGGTGTTTGTAGATGAGAATATGATGACGATGATGATAATGGATGATGATGATGATCATGATAATTATATGGTAGAGGTAAACACGAGCAGCGACTTGCAACCGCGCAAATACATATAATAAAATATTTAGTTTGTTTCGTTGAATAACATTTGAAAAACTTGTTGTTACCATTTTGGCTTTTGTTACCACTCCGCGCACACCGTATTCAGTATTCAGTATGAGCATCACGCCATTTTATTTTAATTCTAAATAAAGTATAAAATAATAATTGTGCCACGTGTATTGTCTATATACTTTTCTCTCACTTACTCACAATTCACCCCTTTTTTTTGTTACTCAAACACAAAATTATTTGTTGTCGCTGAAAAAATGTAAAATGGAAAAAAGAAACGAAAAGAAAACGGGAGAAAAAAAAATCTCTTTGGGCAAAAAAACAAAAAATAAAATAAAGATTTGATCGCGCATTTCAAATTTTTCGTTTTAAGCAAAACATGTTAGGAATAGGGGGTTGAGGGGGAGATGAATTGTGATGAAGAAGGAATGGAAGTCACGCAGGTGGTGACATTATTTCACGAATAGAGAGACACAAAAAAAAAATACAAAAAACAAAACAAGGAGGAAGAAAGAAAAATTAAGAAATTGAAGACGAAACGCAGGTGATTTTATTGTGTATTTTAATTTTATTGGTTGTTTTTTTTTTTTTTGAATATTTTGTCATAATTTTTAATGTAATTAAAAAAAAATTCATTCGCGATTTATTTCTGCGTTCTTCCATATATAATTACATTGAATAAATGAATAATCCTTTTTTTTTTTTTCGCAACTTACAAAATTAAATTAATTAATTTTTGCTAGATTGAAATTGATAATTTAGAAAAATTGAGACGATTTCCAGTGAAATTTTGAACAGCTTGCAAAAAAAAGAAAAAATGGAGCGAAAGTGAGAACGACAATACACGAGAAGAATTTAAGAAACATAAAAGATCAACGGCTAGAACAATTTCATTGGTCAAGTTTTTAAATTTTTTTCAATTGTGTAATTCAGAATTATTGATACAAATAAAATGTGTACGAATTCACAAAAGATTTAGTTGGATAATCAAAATGTCTTACCGACCTATTGTCTGTTACTGTTTTTCAATGTTTCTATTTTTCTGAATTTTGACAAATAAATAAAACGTTGTGTGAAAATGTAACGAATAAATATAAAGTAAAATGTACAAACCTTGTTAAATATTCTTTTGTTTTTCCTTTATAATTACAGCCAGGCTCTTTGCAAATAAAATTAAATTGATCTGAATGTATTAATAAATGATTTCTTAGTTCAGCTCGATTTCTACCCGAATAAATACAATCAGGTAAATGACAATGATAACGTTTTGTTACCACCTCATTGCGATGAATATGCAAATGTTGTTCCAAGATATTTCTGTAAGCAAAAAAAAAGGGAGAAGAAAATTAAAACAAAAGTTACATTAGAAAATTTAATATTTCTTTTCTAAATTTCTTAGAATTTTTTTTATAAACAAAATTTTTTCTCTTTAAAAGAAGGATCCTGTCAAATTGATTTGGTTTTGTTAATCATCAACTGCTAAAATTATGTAAGATTTAGTATCAACTGTCAGAGTTATTTGATTCCGTGTCTTAGATCTACTATTTTAGTGATTCAATCCAAAATATTATTTTGAACTGAAATTTGTGACCTCACGACTCTATTTATGAGAGTCAGGTGTGAGACAGAGATTCATTAATTAAAAACTAACACAACACTAAGATTTGAACCCAATTGATTGGAGACAATTCCAAAAGGTGTAGTATGCTCATTAATAGATTTCAATAAATTTATACGCACTTCAGTTAACAATGAGAAAGGAAATTAATAAAAATTTAATTGCTAATTGATCAAATTTTTTGTTTATAAATTTTCTCACATAATTTATTTTTTTATTTTATTTTATATTTTTTTATTTCATAAAACAAGAACTGAGAATAAAGAAGAAAAAAAAAACGAACAACATTAAACCTGTCACACAACTCTACAAAATCTAAATAAACTTTAATTTTGCCCTAATTTAAAAATCAGTTTTCCGCCGTTTTATATTTAATTTTTTTTCGTTATTTACACAAAATATAAGAACAAAAAAAAAAGTCAAATGAAGAAGATAAATTCACATAGAAAAATATATGTTTAAATTTGATTTGATTCCATAAAGGAAAACAAAAAAAAAAAAAAAAGGTCTGCAAAAAAAAGAAAGAAGAAAAAACAAAAACCCGACGAATATTTTTTGTTGTGTTCTCAATTATAAAGCGTCTCTTTTTTTTTGTGTATGGGAATCAAAGTGTGTCCACACACTAAATTGTGTCTTCTTTATTTATTTTTTTCTCGCTTGATCAAAGGACAGGAATTGTCAATATATGTAAAATAAATTATCACAAATTAATTAAATAAAAAATATAATCATTCATATTCGAAAGACAAAAAAGTCTTAAAGTCTAAAATCTTGTTGTTAAAAAGATTTTTATATTTATAACTTAATTTATCCATCTCTACACATACTCACATAAGTATAAGAAAAAAAAAATATGAATCAACACACAATGCACACACACATACGTACACAAATGTACACAAAAAGTATCTAAAAAATATGAATCCAATTACATAATTTCTGTCCATATAATTCAGTCGTTCATAATTTAAAAGAAAAAAAGAATACACAAAAATTACATTTTGTTATAGAATTGAAATACATTTTTTGTTCTCATTTCTTAAAGAAAGAAATGAAAAAAAAAATAAATAAAAATGTACCGATTTTATACCTTTTCCTTTCCCCCCCTTTCACAAACTCCCATCTAACCCAACCACATCTTAGAGTGGACCGACAATAAATATAATGAATGTGAATATTTATATATATATATAGAGTAGCTGTAGAGTGTAGACAATGTCTTGATTAATTAGCATATTTAATTGATAACAAATTAAATTTTGACCTGTCCGTCGACGTACGTGAATTGAAGGACAAATTTATTATATATTTTCTTGTTGTTGTTGTTGGTGCTCTTGTTTATCTCTTCTGTTGCTGTTAGTCTTCTTTTTTTTTTTTTTTGGTTTTCTATAAGTTAGGTCTGGGCTGTTGAAAAAGCTTGACTCTTTGAAAATTGTTACATTTACAGCAGCAAACAGCAACAAGAACTCAAATTTTTGTTATGCATTTAAATGAGTGTTCATATATGTGACTTTGTGTGTGTGTTAAACATGTCCAAAAAAGTTTTCTTTCATCTAACTAAAATATCTACACACACAGATACATATGTATGTTGAGACATTAATGTGTCGTCGACGTCTCCTCCTTCTCTCCAAAGAGTTTTTTTTCTTCTTTCTTTTTTTTTCTGTTTTTTTTTTTTTGGGCTGTCACAATAAATAAAGATTTTCGTGCACGATTTTTTTTTAAGGACTAAAGTACGTTTTTGTGTTTAATTTAAATAATAATAATAATAATAATAATAAGGATATTCCCAAACTCTCCAATCTCTCCAATCTCATTCTCTTGTCTATTTTCACTTCACACAAACTCCTCAGCTACGACATTTGTGTTTGTATATTTTTACTTGTGTGTTTCTGTGTGTATGTATTTGTATTAGGTAAAGAATGCGAATGAGGAGAGTTAGGCAGTATAATGTAATAGGACAAGACGCGAGGATTATGACGTGACAAGAAAAGCACCCTCCCATCTTCCATCATTCATTATTATTATAATTTCTCATCAGAAATACAAAAAAGAAAAAAAATATTTTCTTCCTTTTTTCTTCTTACTTTACTCTTACAACTTCTTCTTCAACGTTTTTCAGAGATGTCCCTCGAAGGAATCCAATTACAAGAAAAAAGTGTAAAAAAAGGAGGAAAAGAAGAAAATAAAAAATATAAAAACGACAAAGTGAGAATAGAAGTATAGAAGAAAATAGAGTGAAAGAGACAGAGTACACAATCATTTTCGATCATAACAATTTTAATTTCTGCAGGAAGTCCTTTTTCTCTCACTTCACCTTTTGTTGTTTTTTTCTCTGTTTTTTTTGTAATTCCAAAAAATTCTTTCTTTACAATTTTCTTTCTCTGTTCCCTGCTAAATGCTAATTAGACTTAACAAAATGCTGTATCTGTGTATATCCTGTTGGTGTTGATGTTTATTTATGTGTGTGTGTGTGTAGATATTTAAAAAAAAAATTATAATAATCATAATAATAATAATAATAAAGAACAGAGAATTGATAATTGATGATCAAAAAAAAAAAGAAGAAAAAAAAATTATGTTCTTCTTCTTCTTCTTTTTTTTTTATTTTTTTTTCAAACGTGACAAAAACCCAACCGGTTTTCCATTCTCTTCTGTTTAAAAAAAATGAAAAGAAAAGAGAAAAAAATGAAGACAATCTCTAAACCTAAGGAATTATTTCTGTTGAGACACAAACCAAACCAAACCAAACCAAACCAAAAAAAAAAAAAAAAAGACAACAAACAAAAAAAAAATAAATACGATATTCCTCTACTTCTTCTTCTTCTTCTTTTTCATCATCATCTTCTGTATTATTCTGTTTTATGGTAGATGGACTTATGGATGTCGCGTCTGCCTTTTTCAGTATAATTTTAATATAAATATACTTTTCCTTCTTATGGCTTTGAAGATTGGTTAGAGTTGAAGTTACAAAGAAGGACACACAAATACCCATGGAGATAGAGATAAACAGAGAGAGAGAGAGAGAGAGAGAGAGTGAGGCTCATAAAAAAAAAATGATGGTACAGAAGAACAGCAAAAGGAGAAAGAAGCAGAAGAAGGTATGATGGAGCAGGAGGAGGAGCAGGAGGAGGTGGAGGAGGTGAAAGAGAAGGATGAAGATGATGATGGAGAAAAGTTTTTTTTTTTTCTTAATCAAAAAATAAAGAATACTAATAACAATAATAATAATCATAATGTATAAAAAAGGATGTCAGGATTAATCTGCCTGTTTTTTTTTAATAACCAAAAAGACTAAAAGTAATAAGAAAAAATATTGTCAATTGATTGACGGTATATATGGTTTGAATGTGTGTGAAACAGAAGAGAAACACGAGCGGTCACATCGAACACATTTTTTATGAAATCCAATAATTTTTTATTGCAAATTAAAAAAACTTAATTTTTATTTTTATTTTTATTTTTTTTGCTTAATTCTTCGTTATTTTTTTCTTCTTCTTCTTCTTGTTTTTTTTTTTCTGAGGGACTTTTGTGACTGTGACAGCGTGTAGTTAATTTACTGAACAAAAAAATATATTTTCTGTGGTATAAAGTACGATAACAGGATATTCCGATTAATGTGAAAATTAAACGAATAAAGACAATAAATATTTATTTATTTGTTTTTTTTTTTTATTCACAAATTATGTTCATTTTATTTAAACGATAAAAATTTTTATGAAATTTTGAACTCAATCTATATACGTGAATTGATCAGCAATCAGCATCATAGATGTTTAATTTAAGAACCACTGACGAAAATTTATGAGATTTTTATTTATATTTTCATTTGAATTTTTTTAATTGTGTTAAACGAGAGACAAGACTTTCTTTCACTTTCCTTGATGCAACTAGGATCTTCAGTCAAGTGTTGAAGATTAAAGTTAGAAGGAGATTTTATTACTGCTATGTCACTTCTAACTTCTGAGTTGGCAGAGTTCGTACCCCTGACAAAGTGTTTAATGAATTTAAATTCTTTTCGTTTGACACAATATTCCCAAATGATTTCCGAAAAGAAAAATAAATTCATGCGGCAATAAAAAATTATAAATCAAAAAATTAAATAAATTTTTCAAAAATTGAACGACAAAACAAATGATTAAAATTTTTCTGTTTATTTAGAAAAATAATCCATAAACACAACAACAACAACACGATTGCATATTATTGAGTCCATTCAACATAATTGAGTTTTCTGTTTCCAAGAAAATAATTTTCTTGGAAACAAAAAAAAAACTTAAATTAAATCAAACTGAATTATTGTTCCCATTATCATCTCTGAAAAAAGAAAAAAATCAAGAAAAGGAAGAAAAAAAAAATACTCTTAACGAAAAAAGTCGCCATTTTTTTTTATGATTATTATTTTTCAGTTATTTTTTATTCTGTTTTTTAAATTACAAAAACAAAATACAAAAAAAAGAGAATAAAAATCTTATTTATTATTTACTGTAAGTTTGTTTTAAATTGTCAAAGTTGTTTCAAAAAAAAAATGAAAAAAAAAAGAAGAAAGACGAAACTTCCAACGTATAGAAAAATCCATTTCAGTCAGTAAAAACAAATATACACACACACACACACACACATGCACATACAGCAAACACAAAAAGAAAAATAACAAGAAGCGATTAGCATTTTGATTTGATGCTCAACCAAAACTGGACGAAATGACATTTTTTATTGTTGTTGTTGTTGTTGTTGTTTTTCTTCTCGTTTTTATTTTTTTATTCTTTTTTTGTTGTTGTTGTTATTTATTATTGTTGTTGTTGTTTCGTGCATCGCGCATTGAAATGAAAATGTCATACAAAAGCGAATATATGATACCTAATTGCAGTTTTGGGACGAATCGCCAAAGTGTTGTATTTTTTTTTCTTGCTTTCTTTCTCTTCTCTATTCAATTGTTGTCTCACTTTTAGAATAAAAAAAAAACTTTGGCATCTCCTCCTTTACCCTTTTTTTTTTATTTGTTCTGTCTTTCTTTTTTTTCCCCATCTTCTTATATCTGTCTCTCAATGGATTCTGTATGTTGTGATGATGATGATGATCTTGTCTCCTTTCACATTTTTATAGTATTTTATGATATGAGACAACACGATTCAATTTCTATACAATAATTCTATCTCTTTTATAATATATTTCATCTTTCTCTTTCACCCATTGCAGATGTAATCTTATAATAGAAATACACATGTGTAACTATTATAGGTAGTATGTGTGTGTTTGTGCATGCATATGAGTATTAGTACAATTTTCCACCGTCGGTTGTGGTTTTTTTCCTCTTTTTTTTTTGTTATTTTTCGTTGTCTTCGTAGTCGTCGTCGTCGTCATAGTTGCGATAATAACAAAAGTATACTTTGATAATAACTAGTGGTTTTTGTTTTGTGATGTTAGGCCAATATAAAATATGACATTTTTTTTCATTATTGGTTACTCCTTATGGATATGAAAGAGATTATGAACCTTATACACATAATACATAGTGTCATGGTATTATCATATTTACCTTACACATGCATATACATACAGAAACAGAAACATAAACTCAAGCAATGTTTTAAATGCAAATATAGCATATAAAAAGATAGACAGATATATGACGTATTTTTTGTGTATAACGAAAAGAGACAAAAGGTGACACATTGCGCGAATTTTAAGAAGTAGGTACAACAACAACAAAAATGTCTCGGAATGGAACGTGACATGATTGGAACAAATAAATGTTAAAATAAAAATAAAACAGAATTGTAATTTGGACTAAACAAAATTTTATTGAAAATTAAATAGGAAAAATCGTTTAAAATTGTATTTAAAAAGTTCCCCTCCATAAATATATAGAGTTCATACCCTATTTCACACCTGAATTCCAATTTCTTCTTTGGATATACAACAAAAATAGAAACAACAACAACAATAATAATAACTATTGGCTTTAAATTATCGCCATCCTTAATTACAAGTTTTGTCTTTGCATTTTAGTGTTTCAAGTCCATAAATATTTATATGCGGATGTTTCAACTTTTGAACGTGGCTATGGCTTTCCTTCAAACCCATTCTACTAAAGACAAAAAAATTAAAACACCCCTCTTGCAACAAAGAACACCTAAAAACCCCCAACACTCTAACCCATTCTCTTTTATGACATTTCAGTATTTAGGGTTCTTCTTCTTCTTTTTCTTTTTCTATCTAAAATTGTACGACGACAACAATGTTTTATATTAAAATTGGTGTCGGATTGGTCGGTTTTGTTGGTCGTTCATACGAATAAATAGACGAAAAATATAACCAAAAAAAAAACAACAACAACTACAACAACAACAAAAATGAAAAAATTATCCAAAAAACAAACAGAAACAAAAAGGATATGAAAATTTTAGAGAATTTATATTTAAATGGAGGCGCCTTATATTTGATCGTAGATACAATTTACCTTTTTTTTTTTCTCATTGACAGTATTGTACAGACAGGAGACAGAGATAGGAGACAGCACTTTGCCATATGATTAAAATTTCATCAAATATGTTTACTAAATGTTGCGAGGACAAAAATTTCATCTGTATCCTTTAGCCCCCATTCTGTTAGCCATTTTGAATGGAAAATTATGAAAAGAATTTTTATAAATTAAAGGTTTTTTTTTTTGTTTTTGCCATTAACAATCAATATTCCATTCGGTAATTATTTTATAAGAAATTATAGAGAATTTGATTAATTTGTTCATTTATTTTCTATAAAATTTTTTACTTTTTTTTTCTAATTTTTTCGTTTCTATAAATCTCTATGATTTTCTTCTCTAAACACGAGTATCTATCTAAACATGTGTATGTGTATATATGTGTGTGTATGACGTATTTTTGTATCTTAACTGACAATCGTGATTTATAATAAAGAGAGAAGAAAGAAGAGAAGAAGAAGAAGAAGAAGAAAAAAAAAACTATAAACGAAAGACGTAAATTTATATAAGTTAAGATAATTATATCTTGTGTTTATATCATTTTCAATCATTTTCATTGAGTAGAAAGAGTCCCGTCCCCCAATGTGTATACCAATGTGTGTCCATATTCATTGGTCAAAATAATAATTAATAATAATAATTTTTTTCTTTTGTTTTATTTGTGTTTGAAAATCTTTTGTTTCACATTTCTTCCCCATTCTTACAACTTACAATCTTCTTCTTATTCATTTCGATGACAGCTCAATTTAATTAATACAGAAATTTTATGTTATTTCTTATTATTTTATTTTTACTTTATGTCTTTTGCTTCCTTCTTTCATTTATTGTTGTTGTTGTTGTTGTTGTTGTTTTTATTATTCTGTTTGCACGAAATAACTTTAAAGTGGAATATATTTATTGGTACAATACAAAAAAAAAAAAAAGAATAATAATTTTTATAAGGTCAGAAAGGATGATTATTTCTTAATGTCGGACTTTAAATCTATGTTGATGTAAAAAAAAATAAATGGAATGTTATAATTGTGTCTTTCGTGAATGAAACAAAAACAAAAACAAAAAACAAAAAAAATAAGAAAGAAATAAAAATAAATATTAAAAAGATTGAATAATTTAGACAAGAAAAATTATTGAACAAATAAATTTTGTAAACGGGAAGAATAAGAAAGAGAAAATATTGTTATTACCGCCTTCTTTTGTTTTCTTTTCCTTTTTTATTTTTTATTTTTCATTTTTTTTTTTTTTTTCATTGAATTTGATTCGAATAAAATTTATGAAATTTAATACTTGAAATGAATTCAAGTGTTGACTTTCCAAAACAGAAATTCTAAAGAAAATTTTTTTATATGGAGTTATGAACAAAATTTTGTTCATCTTATAATTTAACATCAGACAAATGAATTTCTTCTTTTTTTTTTGTGTTCTTTTGTCTTAACTTTTTATTAAGTTTTCTTTAAAATATTCTGTAATTTTGTTAAAAATAAGCCATTCTTTAAATCTATTTTGATCATGAGATTTAGTGGATTTTGATTAGCATAATTTTTTTTCGTCTGATCTTACAATTTAATTCCAGCGGGGAAAAATGGTTAAAATTTTGTTTGTGAAATACAAAATTTTCATATTTGTTGAAAATAAAAGAAAACAATTATTTTGAGTATTTTTTATTGTGTTTGGTGATCACTGTACATAATTCAATTTGTTTTTTCAACAATCTTACAATCATCGAGAGAAAATCATAAGAAAACATCTTCAAAGAATTTTTTTTAAGAAAATTATAAACACAAAAAAATTGATGCCATTTACTGAAAAATCTGTTTTCGTTGTTTGTTATGGACAGACAAACAGACAGTGAGACAGATGTACAGAATTACAGGACAGACAGATAGATAGACAAATATATTGAAGAAAATCAAAGTGTTTCGAATAGAAGAGGACAGTTTAAAATATATTGAATCAAGATCTCATAAGAAAAGTGAAGATGAAAAAGGAAAGAGGATTTTTTTTTTGTTTGGGTTTTTCTTTGTGGGTTGTTCGATTTTTTTTTTTTTTGTTTTGATTCTATGGGTAGAAAAAAAAAACCTTGCTTTATATTGGGTTGAAATATAATGTGGAATTGGCAAGAAGAAAGTATAGAGTGAATGCAATGATAATTTACTGTAGACACTTGACACTTCGATGTGGTGGTGCTTTATGGCAATTCGCCTTCAGATAGCGGTGATTTGCGTCCATTTTTAACGCTTTTACAACAGAATGTATGAAGATGGCTGCCATTAGATTAGAAATACCACCTCAATTTATATACGAAGGAAGAAATTTTTTTTTTTTGTCAAGGGTTGTGAGAAAAAAAAAAAGAGATACTCACAAACTCACCCAAATTTACCATCCCTCCATTAAAATCTCACATCCACATTTTCATCGACATTATATATAAATAAGAGAAGACCCAGAGAGATGTCATGTAAAATAATAGTGTTTGAGGTTCACAGGTTTTTGAACAAAACAGAAATTAAGATTTGGATGACAGTTTTTTTTTCACTATCTCTCTCTCTCTCTACCTTTTTTTTTTCTCTCTCGTAATTTTCTCTTTTACTCTCAACCTATCATACTACTCTCTATCTTTATAGTATATGTTTGACTATTTTCTTCTTTGTTTTTTAAGGGAGAGAAAATTACATATACGAATTTTTTATTTTATTATCGCGTTAGGCAGTAGATTTTTTTTTTTTTTTGTTTTTCTGATTTTCTTTCTTTTTGTTTTTTGTTTTTTTTTTTTGTTTTTTTTTGCAAACTTGACACTTTCTGTGTGTGTGTGTCTGTTTATGTATCTAAAATAAAAAAAATAAAACAACGTATGAATGAAAGAAGAAAAGAAAATATTTGACTTTTTTTCTCTGATTTTATTTTATTCTTGTTTTTGTTGTATAAAAAAAAAGAAAAAAAAAAGAAATTGTCAGATGTTTGTGTTTGGTATGTACATATATGTATTATAGGGTATTCGTAAAAATAACAATCATTTTATGTTATCTATACATTTACGTTTTATCTTCTTTTTCACAAAGATCCTAACAGAAAAAACAAAAAAAACAAAACAAAAACCTTTTGTTACCTATTCATATGGTTGAGGTTTGTGTCGTGTGTGTGTGTGTACTTTTTTTTTTACTTCTTTTAACTTTATAGAATTATGCTGACCAAATATTATAATAACAAAAAATAAACTAAATTGGAACCATGGACAAAAATTTATATTCGTTTATATATTTTTGATTAACCTAAATTTTATGATATTTACATTGGGATCTAGAATTTACTAATATGTAGACATCGTATATTCTTACTTTATTATACCTTCTGTTCTGACTCACGTATATAGAAGAGTTTATACAATGGATTCTTTTAATTATTTTTCTCAATATTGGAGCAAATATTTTTTTTTTGGTGATTTAAAAAAAAAAAAAGAGTCCAATTAATTAGAACAAAAATTATTTTTATCAAAATCAAATTTATCTCACATTATTGCAACAAAACTGAGAACCCAAATTCTGTTTAGTCCTTTGGTCGAACAATATTATCAGCGTCTCAAAAATGAATTAAATCATACAGAATTAATTGCAGATAATTTCAGTTTGTTTATTTTTTTCATAATAATTTTTATTCTTCACCAAAAAAAAAAAATATATAAAAGACATTTATGGAAAAAGAAAATGGGATAATCTTAATAACCATAATTAAAATACACCTTACATATTTCATAATCCAAAAAAAAAAAAAAAAGAAGAAGAAAGTATGATAAAATAAACTGTCCATTTATACACAATATATCTATAGGTACAGACACACACCATAAACACACACACATATATATCCTTAAATCCTTATCCTTTTATATCATCCTATAACCATAGAAAAAGAAAAAAAAAAAAAAAGTTTGTCCTCTTTAATGCGGCAAATCATATCAAGTTTAATCAGCGTTTCATTTTCACAAAATATATAATGCAGACACACTTTGGACATACTGGACACATATATACAAAACTTGGGTGTACATAGTACAGTACGTAGTATTAGAAAAAAAAAAAAAAAGAGAGGAGAAAAGAACTCAAAAGAATTTTAGCAGAGTTAAAAAAAGATGAAGAAGAACATCACAAGAGGAAAGAGTTAAATTCAAAAAAAGGGACAACCCTTTTTTTTTTTTTCTTACAACTTTTAGTTTTTTTTTTTTTTGAACATAATAGGAGATGAAATGCGTGGGGCGATATTTATTTTTTTTAAAAAAAGGGGATGATGAAAGAGATAGAGAAAAGAGTGAGTAAATATGAAAAAAAAACATTAGATGAAGAGGGAGGGTGGTATTTTTCGTATATAGAAAATTAAGAGTTGGGTGATGTGTTTTTTTTTTCTTTTCACTTTTTTTTTTTTTTTTGATAGGGATATAGAATGGGAGGTATGGTTTGACAAGTTACCCAGAGAAAAAGAGGAATATATATTATATAGTTTTATTATGGTTTATGGACGGGATCGGTCGGTTAGCTTTTTCCCTTTTTCCTTACCCTTCATATTTTCCTAGACTTGTTAGTTTAAGCATAATATATTCCCTTCTGGATCCTTCTGTATGTCCGTTAAACTTTATCCTTGTTATATATACATAAATATCTGTACATATATGTTTGTCATTTTAGTATATATATGTCTCTATATAAACATACGTACATATGTATATATACAATGTCAGAAATAGCCCTAGGAACTCAAAAATGGTAATTGTACGTGACAGCCTTAATTGCAAAAATTTTCTAACCATGAATCATATGCGGAACCATTAAAATCCTTATAAAATTGTGTGTGACATTTTTTGGTTTTTCACATGTATGTAAATATGTGTTTGTGTGTGTATACAGATTTAAAGATACTTTTTTTTTTTATTACATATTTTTGGACACATAAGAAAGGTTTTAGAGTTAAGTAAGTATATACCTACAAAATGTGTCTAAATCTGTATGAACATACACACATGTGTGTGTGTGTGTGTTTTGTGTCGTGTGTGTGGTTTTATATATACCTAACAAAAATATTTTTATCTACTGATAAAGATAATAATATATGATGAAGAAAAAGAAAGAATGGAAAAAAAACAAGAAGAAGAAGAAGAATATAGAAAAAAAAGCACAGAAAAAAAATATATAATATGATGAAATGATTTGATTTATGTTGAAAATACGCGTTGAAAGGTTTTATTTTGTTGTCATTCTAGATTTTCTAGAGAAGAAAAATATAAAGTGTATATATGGTGCCGTATGCCACATCACTTTATATCATTGTATATATAAAATGAAAGGGAAAATGAAAAGGAATGGGAAAGGTCATAAAATATCCTATAAACGCACTATAAAATTTGTTGTGTACGAATTCTGTCAAACTCAATTATGTATTTATAGTCTTCTACTATATTCTCTGGGTCAACGTATTTTTGCCCTTTCAATATTCATCGTTCACTAAATGAACTAAATCAACGTTTTTATCCATTCTTATTGTTTCTTACATTTTTAAATCAACTCTTTTCAATTACTTCTCTACATTTTCTTTACATTTTTCATATTTTATATTTTTGTTGTACAAAGAAATAAAAGAACTCTGTACTTCATACCTCCTTCTTTCTTCTCCTCCTCTTTCCATAATACTGAATTTGAAACACTTAAAAAATTCTCTAGACAAGTCCTGAAATATGCCATCAATTGTTTTATAGACTATTTTTGTACATATTAAAGTGTCCAAAAGTGTCCGCCAGTTAAAAAATATGAACCCTTAAGTATGCCATGCACACACACACACTCACACACAGACACAGACACAGACACACATGTATAAAAAATACATTCACAACAATTTTATCGTATAAATATTCTGTCATATATTTCTGCACCCTCCCTACCCTCCTATATAGATATTTTCTAAGTGTTTTCTCTTCTAGTGATACAAAAATACATGTGTTGTGTGCCACTGAGTGTGTGTATGTGTGTGTTTGTATGTTTACGTTTTTGTAGTAAATCTACGATCATAGAAGAAAAATGTTTTCAAATGTTTGGTCAGTTTTTTTTCCTTTTTGTTTATCTATTTATGTTGGTCACTTTTGGTGAAAGAGTATAGAATAAATGCAGGAGTTTATTATTATGAACTATAAACATTGTAAATATGTATGTATATATATAAACGTTTACTGAAAGGGTTAAGTAAAGTCTAAAAAAATAAAAATAACTCTTTTTCTTCTTCTTATTTTTCTTGTGGTTATTTTTGTTATTTTTTACCAACTTCTTCTTGTTTTTACAAAACATGTTTATTGCATGTAAAATTGTAATTATAAAAGAATTCTTTTTTTTTTCCCGTAGACATATTTTTCTATAATATAATGCGGGAATTGTTGCAACATCCTAACCGTAGTGTATGCATATAGGGCAACCCCCCGCTCAAGAAAAACAGGAAAAAAGAAGAAAACTAAAAATTTTCACCATATCGTTCATTAGAAAAAAAAAAACAAAACAACAACACCAACAACAAAAAAGAAAGAAGTGGAGACACAATTTTCTATTATATAAATATATTCATACAAAATGTCTTTTGTTTAACGTTAAATGAAATATGAATATACCACCTCATATATATACAAACATACATAACATACATACACACACACAGATATATATATACAAGAATCCTTAGCGCCTTTTTTTTGATGTGTAGACAACGAAAAAGATTTACTACTAATTACATTATATCCCTCTTTTCCTCCTTCACTTCTTCTTCTGTCTTTTTTTTTTCTCTCTTCACCTCTTTTTATATTCTACACAATATAGAAATTTTATGAAGGAAAATGAGTACGGTATTTTTTTTTTCTTTTTGGCCATCTAACATTCAACCACGGCCACTATAAAATATACAGGCATATACACATACATACACACACAACCATAATAAATGACATTATCAAAGAATCTTACACAAATATACAGACTCCAAAAAATCATCATCATAATTCACAAACACGCCAGAAAAAAAAAAACGAAAAGAAGGAAAAATAAAAGGAAGAAAAAAGAAGAAGAAGAAGAAAAAAGTGCCTTCATCTCTTGGTTCATTTTTCCAGAATATATTCATTTATATAGAGAAAAAAAAATAAGAAGTTAGTTTTATAGTAGCCAAAAACCAATCTTTCCCTCTTCCATTCCGGGGTATACACAAAAAAAAAACCCCACTTAACCATCATACTCATTCTACTTGTGACGTACAACCAGACATTTACTATTATAATGTCTAACCGAACTACTAAAACTCATTTTCGTCATACCCCTTTATTTTTTCTTTTCTTCTTCTACTTGGCTTTTTTTTTTCTTTTAACAACCAACCCCATTTTTTGTTGTTTTATTTATATACTTTTGTTTTATTATAAAATATTTTCCAAAAGTAATTTAATGTATACAAGAGGTCGGTAATGAGTATTTTATGCATGCAAGTATATGTGTGTGTGTGTGTGTGTTTGTAATGTGTATGTGTGTGTAATCATAAACTATATAAAGAGATTTTAGGAAAACGCAATGAAAATATAGTAGCACACACACAACACACACACATAGAACGGGAAATTATTAGATTTATAAAATTATTAAATTTATTCAATCGGATTTAAGTGGCGCAAAAAAAAAATATCCTAATATACAAAACAGAAAAAAAAAATCTTCTAAGGAAACGAAGAAGATGATTTTCTTTGGTTGTTGTTGCAAAATATTTGGTAAAAACGAAAAAAAAAAAATAACACAAAATAAAAAAGGTAAACATGAAAATGTGAGTGTGTATGTTTATGCGTATGTGTATGGCATATGTGTGTGTGTGTGTGTGTGGGTGTAGGTTTGATGATCTCCGAACTGTTACTGTTTCTTGCCACTGTTGCTCCTTCTGTTTAATGGCCCACTTTTCTTCTTTATTTTTCTTTTTCGTATATAAATTTTTTTTTTTCTTTTTTATCTTCTTTCTTTGGTTTCTCCTTTCAGTTAACCAAATTGATTTTAATGACTAGAATCCATCCACTAAATTGGACGATTATTATATCAATTATAGATTGTATTTCTACATAAATATAAAATAGGGAGCACTTTTTCACTTTTAGATGGGCAGTAAAATATATACGATGAAAATTTTTGAAGGTATGAGGAACACAATAAAAATAGTCAAATTGCATATAAAGGGTTATGATTTTTTTTTTCTTTTTGGTTAATATAATTTAATTTCTTAAATGACATTTTTTTTTTTAATCAAATTAAAATTGAAACCTAAAAACATTCATACTTTGATGAAATTTATTTGTTCAGAGTGGCGTGACAAACAATTTGAATATTATTTTTTTTATTTTGTTTTGTTTTTGTTTTTGTTTTTTATAAATCGTGAGATCTGAAACGTAAAAATTATCAAAACTAAATCGACGGATGAAAAAAGGATAAATCCCAAAGGTCAACTATATTTTTTGATGTTTTTTAAGGTTTTTATTGTTATCCAATATTATAGAAGACTCTCCACATTAAAGTTTGTGTGTGTGTGTTTTTTTTTTGTTGTTCGTCGTTTTGTTTTGTTTTGTTTTATTTATTTATTGTTGTTATCTTTCACATTCTTTTTTTTTTTTTTTTTTTTGTCGTCCATATATACCCAAAGTGGAGTTTATGTTATTTGTTACACCACTCTAATAGTATTTGTACCAAAAACAGTGAGAAGATTATTTAATTATTTACATTCGGTTAAATGTAAATTCAGTAAACTAGTGACACCATATGTTTGCGTTCGTTTGGTCACATAAACCTATCATTGGATGGTTATCCTAATACAATGTTATACACATATATATACAGACACAAATATTTACACACACACACATACATAGTATAATAGTGAAGGAATAAATATTCAATCGAAGTATTGTTTGTACAAAATCGAGTATATTAGGATGTGAATTAGAGACAGACAACAAACATTTAGTTGTATATATTTATCTAAATAAATACAAACAAAAACGGCAACATGATAGAATGTTTAATAATAAATACGAATACGTATAGATAGAAATAATGACGTCATGTTTTAGTAAATTACAAATTTCCCTTTTACTAATTTGTTGTTGTAAACATAATTTTACTGTAATTAGATAATTTATTTATAAAATAGAGAAAGAATTAAAAACATTCAATGTTTTTCACATTCTTTTTTTTATCAAAGTAATAAAAAAAAAACACATGTATGAAATTTGTTGTCTCCGTTAGTGTTTTCGCTTATGTCAATTGTATTTTAATTTATTCAAATGACTTTAACCAATTATCATAATGATCAGAAGTCGTAGCCGATACTCATTTGTTCATATGGTGGTTAAGAATTTTTATTCAGATTATTTGCATAATAACTTAAGCCTTACAATAACCTCGAAAGAAAAAATCAATCATTAAGTCAGATTATATAATTTGTGACTTGATACAATACGTTTTTATTTCCGGAATTAGTAAACACACGCGTCTAACTTTAAATTCAGATCAATGACATAATGCATTTAGCACAAAATATTAATATTTAGATAAACCGCATAGAATCAGAAATAAATATGTAAATACAACAAAGTCTGTCAAACACATAATTCAGACAAAATAATTTTGTTTCTTTTTCATCGAAATTATATTATGTCTCATTGGACATGATTCTGTGTAAAAAATTTGGTCCCATTAGACAGGTTTATCTTATGTATATAATTGTCGCAATATTAAAGCAATAAGTATAAAATACATTCTTACCTTTTTTTAAATTTTTTCTCACAAATTGAACAGATAAATTCTTTTCTGGGTTCACCTGTATCATTCTTCACTTCATGAACTGTACCAATATGAGCATTTAAACTTGATTTTCTTGTAAAACTCATTTTACATAATTCACATTTAAATATACGTTCATTTGTATGCTGACGTAAATGAAGTCTTAATGATTTTTTACCAAACATTTTATTACAATATGGACAAGAAATTTTCATATCTTTACCAATATTTTCAACTGTATGAAGAATTTCATGGAATAACCATTCTGCTTGAAGTGGTGAACTGTTAAAATGAACCAAAAATTAGATAATACTGGATGATTTTAGTGAAATTTATAACTTACCTAAATGAACAAGATTTACAATTCCATTGTTGTTTCTCATCAGGATTTTGTTGAACTATTGTCAGTTCAGAATTTGGTATTTCTATTGGTGGTTTCATAACTGTAGAATCAATTTCAGAATTTGTTGGCTCAATTATGTTCTGACTTGATGATGTTGACGGAATTTCTGTCATAATTTGATCTTTTTCTTTAATTTGAATATATTGAATTTTAATATTGTCATTATTTTCAATTTCAATTGTTGCATAATGTATCGGTTCTTCTTGACCAATAAAAATTGTATTATCAACAGAGAGATGGACAGGAGTTAAAATTGGTAGACGACATTTTTTATCACGAACATGACGGCTTACTTCTTGTGGTAACAGAAATTGTTCACCACACAATGGACAACTATGAAGAAATAAATAAGTTATTGAAGAATTTATTACAAATTGAAATGTTAAAGAAAATATACTTGTGTTTATGTTCTGGATGTTTTTCCATCAAATGTTCTTTTAGTTTTAAAATATCATCCAATAGTTCATGACAAATTTCACAACTTCTTACTAAATTAACTTTAGAATTTTTTTTCGAAACAGAAATTTTATGTTCTGTTGTTGTACGATGTTTTTTAGCAAAAATTGGCGATGAAAATGTTAAGTGACAAGGTGAACAAAAATATTGATTAATATTATGAACTTTTGTTTGATGTTTTTGTAATGCAATTCTGGATTGAAATGTTAAATGACAATTATCGGCGTCACATAAGAATTTTGATTGATATGCATTTGATGCTGTACCAGTTGGTATTGCATTACATTGTTTTTCAGTATGATGGCGTAGTTCAATGTTATACCGGAATTCCTGAAGACAAAGATCACATCTTAATATAGTTTTCTTACGAATAATAATTGGTACAGATCGATTAATTGCAAAAACTGTTTCTTGATGTTCTAAACTTAACAAATGGTTTGTCATTTCTAATAATTCAACACATTCTGTTCTACAAAAGTTACACCAAAACCGTCCTGGTTGTGATGTATTTTCAGCATGTTCAATTGAATTCCAATGACGCATAAAAGTCTCTTCAGTATTTGCATAAAAATGACAGGATTGACACTGAAATGGTGATTGTCTTACAATTTTATCAATATTGTCAAGAATTACTTGAAATGATTTATCTGGTTGTTTCAACATCCTTCTATAATGATAATGTGATATTAAATGTTTACCAAATAAATATGTTGGCAATCGTGTTTTACAAATATCACATTTAATAAAATAATGTAATCTTTTTCTTTTTGGTATAATTTCTTCATGATTTTCTAATAATTTTAGTGCACCACTTGTTACCGTTGCTGTAGTAACCGGCTTAACAACATTCCGTTTTGGTCGTTGATAATCAGTTGTATAAATTTGTTCATTTAAATAGACAGAAGGTTTAACGGATCTCTTTGATGCTGATGCTATTTGACGTGATGCTTCATCAAGTTCATTTTCTGGTTGTGCACGTTTTAAATGAAGATTAGATTTTAAATGGCGTTCATAAATTAAACGTGATGCTAATTTACGATTACAAATATTACACCAAAATTGTTCGGTAAATGATTTTTCAATAATTGGTTCTGTTAATTTATTGTAATTTGTTGTCCATAAATGTTGTGTATAATCAGTAATTGGTGTTTCAGTTGGTTGTGTTTCATTATTACAAACATCATCATTATCATCCATTTCATCATCATCATTATCATCATCATTATTATCATCATCATTACCATCATCATCAACTGATATCCATTTATCATCAAAATCCCATTGATGTACTAAAGTTTGTACAGGACTTTCTGGTTTCCATTTACCACCAGTATGTGTACGTGGTGGTGCATCATAATCTTCTTCATCATCCTCTTCAGATTCATCAGATGATTCACCAGAATCTTGATGAAATTCAATTAAATTAAATATTGCATCAACTTTTTTTGTATTACCACTAATATCATTAACAGCTTTCATTAATTTATCACCTTCAGTTGGTGTTTCAATCCAATCAACATCATGATCATGATGTGTTGCCAATATAGCAGCAGTTGCTTTACGTGTTAATACACGATTACCACTTGGTATTTTATCAACATTTTGTAAACTTTTTTTATTACTACTTTGTAATTCTAATGATGAAAAAAATATATCAGCACCAAGACCATAATTATAACCATAACTATCTGTTATTGATTTTGTTTGTTCATTTTGTAATTGTTTATCATCTTGATTTGTATCTGTATTTGTATGTTGTATATCATAATTAAAATTATAACCTTTATTAACAACATCTTTAACAACATTTGTTTCTGTAAAATCATATGTACCATATGAATGATCAACTTGTACAATATCACGATTTAATGATGTTGTCTTATTAACACAATTTGATTTTCTATGTGTTATATAATTATCTAAACCAATTATTGTTGCATTACATTTATAACAAAGATGTAAATCTTCTTCTTCCTCTTCTAACATATTTTCTTCCATATTTTTTTTAACTTTAAAAAATAAAACAAAAATAAATTATAACTCAAAAATTTGACCTTTTTGTCTGGTGTTCTGTTGTGTTATGTTGTTGTTGTGTTGTATGTAGTCCTCGTCCTCGAGTCCTCACTCAATTATGATAATAAAATAATATTATATAGAAAAAAAGGTGAACCAAAAAAAAGAAGAAGAAAAACACAAAAAAAAAAACAACACCATGAAAAAAAAAAAACAAGAACAAAACATTCAAAAACTGTTGGCCATTCCGTTGTTGGTGGACCTGAAAAATTGATGGAAAAATCTAATTATACAAGAGATAATTACACACATGTGGGTAATTAATCAATTTTCATTTGTCAAAAATTAGGAGAAAAAAAAACAACAAAAGTATAATAATTTTGTATATAAATGTTTGTTTGTTTGGAGAAGGTTAGGAAAATGGTTTGATGAGAAAGAAGGGTGGTCGGTTTATTATGGGTCAGAACGGACAAGTATAAGAGTGACGTGACTGTGTGTGTTGGTTTATACGTATAAATGTATACATTGTGTATGTGGGTGGGGAAAATTATATGAGAAGAAAATAGAGAAAAAGAGAGAGAAAGGTAGAGAGATAATATGAGATCACCTTTTCAAAGAGAAAAATGTATGAACCAACAAAAAAAAAATTGTTCATTCTTCTTACATAACTTCGGTTTTATATAATAGAAACCTAAATAAAAGCGGACATACTAACAGACAAAATATAATATTATCCATAGATACCCGTGTCTGTATGTATGTGTATATGTATATGTGTTATGATCCCTAAGGACAATGATTGTGCTGCCATCTAAAATTCAGTACTCAGTTATAGAAAATTGGTTTGTTTTTTGGCCTAAAACTAAAATCCTTAGTTTGATGAATGGCCAAAGTTGTGTCTAATTGTTGGAATAAATTTTCGGTGTTTGATGATAAATCATCCATTTTCATTTATCTATCTCTTTCTCATTCATATATCTATATACTCATTCTTTCAACCGTCTTTACTAACCCACATCCCCCACCTTAGATACCCCTTCTAACATCCTACTCATACTATAATCACCCACATATTACATCTCTCTATTCTACTCTATATATTATTATTATTATTATTATATTTTATACTTTTTGAACTGCATATTAAGAGAATATATTATATGGTAAAGAGTAAAAGAGATGATAGAAGATTGGGGGTCGATGGGTGGAGGAGGAGGAGGGGTTTTATTTAAAATAAAATAAAATAAAATAAAAAAAAAACAAAAATTATGTGGGTGAGGTAGATATTTTGTTATATAGATAGAATGAGGTAGTCAAGTGGGGATCATAACTAGAAACTATATTAGAAGGAAAATTCAAGAATTATTATAAACGACTGGGAGTCTATATATATATTCTATATTCTAATATAAATGCTGCCTCCTTTAAAAGGCATATTTATTTCTATCTAAAAACAGAGAGACAGACACACGATAAGAGAGAAGAACGAGAGAGAGAGAGAGAGAGAAAGTAAGAGAATGAGAGAGAATAATTTTCATATGTAGATTTATCTTTTACATTATATAAATGAGATTAAGAAAATGATCCTAATTTATATCTATAGATAGTATATTTATATGTACCTTTCTTTTAGGAATGATCACGTGATTTTAAAATTATAACAAAAAATAAGAAGGCGAAGAAGAAGAAGAAGAAAAAACTAAAATGAAGAAATTATGTAAAAAATTTCTGAATAAAAAAATTGAGGGAAAAAAAATTAAGGGAAAAAGTTTTTTTTTTTCAGTTTTGAAAAGAAAAATCAAAAAGAAAAAAAAAATCTTTTTAAAAAATTTTCTACTTCCAAATTTGTTTTTCTTTTTTTTTTTCTTTTTTTGTTTTGTTTTTGTCTCTTTTGTTCATCATTTTCATGATCGTTAATAAATTGTCCCCATATTATTATTATTATTATTATACATTACATAATTCTAATCCTAATCCAATCCTACCTATTTATCATTTCCATAATTGAAGAAATACATACACACGCACACACACCCATTAGCTTACTATAAACATATATATACACACACACACCCATATTCACATTCTCATAAAAATATTTGCTTTTCTCATCATACGTGAATTTATTATTTCGCGTTTCGAATTCTTGTGGTTATTAGCCATCATCAAACCCTCTTACCAATTCACCCACACATCAACACACATCAACACACATCAACACACACATACACACAAACATCACACACATAAATTCGAATAATATAAAATGAGAAAATTGTAACACGTTAGATATCTATGGATGATATGAGAAAATAAATGAGGATGAGGATGTTGGGTGTTAAAGAAGGATTTGGATTAGAAGGTGAATGTGGGGTAAAACGCATTTATATAGAAGGTGGCGATGACGATATAGGTGATGACAATTTGATGATGCAAAATTGAATCTGTTACGACTTCTGTATTTGTTTGCTTGCTTATTGTTGTACAAGATTTTCAATTAAAATGAAAGACAGATGAGTGTATAGAAATCTTATTTAATCAGGATAAAATATGATAATTGATTGATTTATTTGATCATAAATATTAATTATAGAAAATATATCGAAGAATTATTTTATTTATATAGAAAATCAATTTAAAAGGATAAAACTTTGATAGCGTCTAAAAGTCTCAATTGCATTTTATTTGAAAGAAACATAAAATAATGCAAATATATCGCATCTTTTGTTATAATTTTTATACAAAAAGAAAAAAAAAGAAGCAGAAAATAATGTCTTTCTCGTAATAATAGAAAGATGTCTCAATCGTTCAAGTCATCAAACTGCAATAAAACGTTTGAAAATTAGAATGATCCCCACCATCTTTTCTCAAACCTTCAAATACGATTTACCAACGTTTTTATCAACATAATCCACCCAAACAAAATATACAAAAAAAAAACTTACCCAAAAAAAAAAAAAAATTATAGAAAATCGAATTCACATTAAAAACTTCGCTCAATATTCACCTCATAGTTTTGATGTGTTAGTGTGTGTGTATAAGTTTGTGTGTGTGACACAACGATAAAAACCGGACAATCGACCATCCATAGGAGAGAAAAAAAAAGAAGTAAAATAAAAATTGTTTGAAAAAGATGATAACGACAATGACGACAAACGACGAAAAAGACGACGACTACGACGACAACGCCATCAAAAAAAAATCCCGTACAATGATGATGGTGGATGGAAAAATCTTAAAGGATTTTTCCGTTTTTTTTTTATTCTTTTGATAAAAAAAAAATAAACCGAAATATAGGAAAAAAAAAATTGTGAATAGACGATGAGAGATTAAATAAACTACACATACTTATATACAAGGCAATTGATGATGTTAAATTGATGATGATAGTAAATGGAAGATTTTTGAATAGTGACCATTTTTTATATTCAACGATTCAACTATACAACGTTATGTCTACATTTTAAATTATTTATATGTTATACGTTGTAGACTTCTTATTATATTTTTGTAGACATATTTATAAAGGAGAAAAAAATGATGGCCATTATTTGTATTTATCGTTGAATGTGTCAGTCACAGAATATCAGAAGTTAAAGTTTCTTTCTATGTGTAACGTCATTAGTGTATGAAGAAATGCATTTTTCTAGAATTTTCCATTTTTATATTTTTTATCCTTTTTTTTCCAGCTTCTTCTTCTTTTTACATTTTCTTCTTTTTCTTATTTTTCATAACGTTTCGATTTTTCATTTACTCTCTATTTTTCTCTGTTTCTCTTCACAGATGTAGAATATTTCTCTCTCATTTTATATAATATGAAAATACATTTTCTACATCAGAGATATAAAAATAAAGTATCGTGATGGAAAAACAAGAAGAAGATGAGAAATTGTGAAGGTTTTTATTTGTATAAGTATAAAAGAAGAAGGGAGAAAAAGGGGTGGTTTGTGTGTGTGTTTTTTTTTTCTTTCTTCATTTTTCCTTTTTTTATTTTTTTCGCTTTTTTAAAGGAAAGAGAGATCGGTCGGTCGTACAATAAATCAAGGCCACAAGATTCACAGAAACGTCTTTCTCCGTGACACGTTATGTCTAATCGATGTCGGAGGATGCGCTAGTAGACTTGGCGACGTACACCATTACGCACCTTAACGGTTATCTTCTTACTACTACACAGCTACCCAACAATAACAACAACAACAACAACAACAAAAAAGGAACAAAAAAAAAACTGAAATACATTTCCCTTATAACCAAAAAGTTTCTCTGTCTCTCACTCTTTCTTCTACACTTTTTACACTTTTTTTTTTGTACGTGTTTATATATTCATCTCACTTTTATATCTCTATACACACACACACAAACCCAAACATACAACACACATACACAATCAAACACAAAGATAATTTTTGTATATTTCTACAGTTTTTCACTCAAATTCTTTTCCAAAACTTCACTCACACAAAATTTACTTTACTTCAGAATTTTCAGTTCAATTGAGGCCACAAAAAAAAAATTTCCCCTTTTTTTCTCTTCAATTTTTTTGTTAAAACTTAAAAACAAAAATTAATGAAGGAAATTTTGTTTGCGATTTTGAATCCTAGATTTTTTTGGGAGAAAAAAATGAAGAAGAATCATTTCGTCATTTGTTTCGTTGATTTTCTTTCAAACGCAAACATTTTTTTGTATTTGGTTTTTTTTTTGCCACCTTCATTTACCATACTACACGACCACCTTTTCATTTAATTCCTCATACCCCACTATCCAAGGGTGTTCAAAGCCTTTTCCTTCTTTTCTTTATTCTTTTATAGTTATTCTTCTTACAAAAAGCAAATTTGTAGAATATTTTGAATTGTGTTTTTTTTGTATACATTTTGTCTAATTTCGTGTGACTGTGTGTGTGTGTAGCGTATGTGGCTTACTTGTGTGTGTGTGTGTGTGTGAAGTAAATTTGAATTATGTACACAGTAAAAAAGAAAAAACAAAAACAAAATAAAATTGGGATCATTTGAATTTGTACAAAAAAAAAATTTCTTTCTGGCGAACAACAAAAAATCTTAAGCAAAAAAAAAGAAAGAATTGAAGTGAAATTTGGATTTTAAGAGGATGAGATGAGGTGATGTTGAATGGGGTAGAAGTAGTTGTGTATTTGTGTGTCAGTATATGTGTATAGCTTGTATTTGTGACGGAGGGTTTGAGATTGAGAAGAAAGGGATCGTTACTTTGATTAAATCTCTGCATGTTTAACAATTTTTTTTTCTTCATCTAATCGCCTCCATATTTTTTTCTTTTCTTTCCTTTTTTTTTTCTTTCTTTCTTCTTTTTCTGATTTTCTTCGTTCACTCAAGAGTTTTAAATATTTTATACCAACATACACACACAGGCATTGATATCAAAAAGAAAGGAAAAAAGAAAGAAAGAAAAAAAAAAGTTGTCAATTTCTGACAATGCAGAAGAAAAAGAAAAGATGGCGACTTTGATTTCATCATTTATCTATCTATCTCTGTCTTTTTTTCTACACATTCTTTCTTTCACTCTGTTTTGTCATTCATTTTCATGATATTCACCATCACCATTTATTTTGTTACGGAATAAGTTTTTATAATTGAACCGTCAACTTTTTGTCATTCTACTTGTCGTTGTTTATCTTTTTCCTTTTTTTTTGCTTTCTGTTTTTACGCAATTCAAATAAATTTCCTTCAAACTTTTGTTATTCTCAGCATCAACTTCAATCAAATCAATCTTTTAGTAGCCATACTGAAGATTAATAAGAATTGTTGCGAACGCTTATTGCATTTATGTTTTGAATTCTTAGAAATGAATGACGATTATAATTGTTTTATGTTTCTAATTGAAAGATTCAATTAAAGAAAATAAAAAATATAATTATAAAAAAAAGTACAATTTAAAAAGAGAAGAGAAATCAAGCTAATAATAATCTCAATAATAATAAGATAAGAATGAAGGTGGAAGATATGACGTCCGGTTGCTATATAAACGTGTGTGTGAATCTTTATAAAATATCACCACGGACCACAACATAAAAGTCAAAAAGATTTTATGTGATACTATAAGTGATGATTATTGTACATTATCATCATTATCATTTCTCATCATCATCATGATCATGATCAAAACTTAAGAAGAAAACAAAAAAAAAATCATTATAATTGAAACGATTGACAGTTTCTTTTAAGATCGTTAAATTATATTAACGTTATATGCCGTTTTAACGATGTGGACTTTTGATAAATAAGAAAACAATTATTAAAAAAAATAATTTAAGTAATATATTTTACGTTCAATCAAACAAATATATTTTTATGGATATAAATAGAATTTTTTAAATTCAATTTAAATAAACCGTGCGAATACAAATAATTAATTTTTCTATTTTTTTTATCTTCATAATTTCTAAAAATTAATTTCTTTAATAAAAAAGGAAATTAACGAAAGATTTTGTATATTGGAACGTGAATTCATTGAGTACCATTAAGATGGTCTTCATAAATGTAATTACAAAAACCATTCAATGTATAAGATCAATATAAAGATCAACAAAAGCTTCACACACACAAATACTAACATACATTATGCACCCACTCATACACACATATACACACCACAATAAAACTCAGGTGTGTCCATCCGTTTTTTGTTTGTTTATTTTTGTATTTTTTTTTTTTTGTTTTGGTTTTGCTTTTGTCTTAATAAAAAAAAAATAAATTTCTGGAGACGTCTTCATTTCACCTTCTAATGGTCTCTTGTATCTTTCTATGTCCGTATGTCTGTCCGTCTGTCTAGTAGTGTTTATATGTCCGTCTATATGAATGTGTGTGTGTGTGTGTAATTTGTAGCTGCGCTAAACGACCAATTACAAGTACATTATCCCTAATCTTAAATACAAATCTTAAGACTTTTTATGATAGTTTTATGGATTCTTAAGAAAACTATCGAGTTTCAATGGAACGCGCGCGTGAAAGATTCTTTTTTTTCTTTTCGTTGTTCATCTTTCTTTTTTTTTTTTGGTTTTTGTTTGTTTTTTTTTTTTCTCTCAATAAAGTTTTTTTTTCTTTGTTTTTGTTTTTGTCTTTTTCATAGTTTTTTTTAGTTGTTTTATTATTATTATTTTGTGCGTTTTTAATGGACCACAAAAATTCAAATAACAATCAAAAAAATATATAATTTTTAATGTTCAATTAATGTGATGATGTTGATGATGATGATGTTGATGAGAATTAATATGATAGATTTATTTATATGATTTGGAATTTTCCCAATTTGCACATATTTTATTGTTTATGGAAATTTTTATTGGAATTTCTCCATAATTCTCTTTTTTCATTAGTTTTTTATTTTTATTAATAAAAAAAAAACAAAACAAACCAAAATAAATTCAAATCAAGAAAATACAAATTATCAGTTTGAATTTTATATTGTATAATATTTGAGCTGAATTCTTTTTTAAATCGTTGATTTTTTTTTCTTTTGAAACGTGATGATTCCACTTTATTTTGACTTTAAAAAAAAAAATATTTAATTCATGCGAGGAATTTGAATTTTATTCAATAAATTAATCTTAATAATTAAGAAGATGACGTATTGTTAAGATGAAAAAAAAAATAATGTTAGTTTATAGACTCTGAAATTAGCTTGAATTAGTTATACGGAATGTTTATGCTATACGGAATAATCGTCATACGGAATAGATCAAGTTATTCAGAATGATTAAATTAATCGAAATGATAAAGTTATACGGAATGATCGGAACCAAATCAAAAGATATTAGCAAATATTACGGAATGATTATTGGGTTGATTTTTAATATTTGATCAATAAAAAGTACAAATTATTGTCGTTGTTTGAATTATGAATTCAACAGATTTCTTCATAATATTCTTGTATATTTTTTTTTTGCTTGTGTTTAAGTTTTTACATTGAGTTAAGAAAAGATCAATTTCTGAAATTATTTAGCCGCCTTTCATAAAATTAATGAATTTCTTTTATTTATTTGTTATGAAAATATATACAAATCAGAAACAAATATGCAGACGATCATTACAAACGATCCCAACCAATAAGATTAATAAGAGGAATCATCTTTCGATCAACTTTTAAAGAAGAAAAAAAAAATAATAATCGACAATATTAATAAGGAGTAAAAATGTTTGTTCATAATTTTATAAGAGAAAAAAATAAACTGAACATTTATTTTTTTTATTAAATAAAAATGAAACAAAAACTTAAAAATCGGTTAATAAAGTCAATTTATTATAAAAAAAAAAGAAGAAGAAGAAGAAAAGTTACAGAAAAAAGAAGACAATTCAAAATGGTTATAAATTAAAATAAATTATTGAACGATCAGGTTGACATTGAAATATCAGAACACAAAACTTTTTTAAAAGAAAAAAAAAAGAAAAAAAAGAAGAAACCAACCAATAAATGAAAAACCGGTGACTCCTCAATATAACAATTTTTTTTTTTTAGACCTGTGAAGAAAAGAGGCCTTTTGAATTATCGTTATAGAAATATTTTAGTTTGTCTGCCTATATATATGTGTGTGTGTATATATGATTAAGTTTATGTTTAAAAGATTAAGACGATGAAGAGTATCGAGAATAAATATTGAGGTCTCTCCAGGATGAACCTTCCTCTTCTTCTTCTACTCCATCTTAATTCTTTGTACACTTCTTTTCTTCTCTTATATTCATCATTATTATTATTATTATTATTATTATTATTATTATTATTATTATTATTATTATTATTATTATTATAATTCACCGCGCCGGTTTTAATATAATTTATACGTTTTAAAATCGATAAAAAAGTCAATCAATTCTTTGATGTTTTTTTTTTTTATTATTTTTATTTTTATTCGATTTGTAATAAACGCGTATAGATTTTTTTTTTCTTCTTCTGTTTGTTGAATAAATTATAGAAATTTATACAGATGGATACTGGCTGTCGTTTGTTTCTAAGTGTATAAAGTGAAAAGAAGAAGATGATACCAAGAAAAAAAAAAGAAGAAACAAATAAGAAACAACAACAAAAAGTTAAGTCAAAAATTTATGTCAATTTGATTAGACGATAGAACGCGATTATATTGTCATTTTAATTTTTGCTTGAATATATTTTCGATTTTATAAATTATAGATTTTTTAATATAAATAAACACATATGTATCTGGGCTGTGTGTGTGTGTGTAACTTATGTGTTAAAATTATGGAAAGAAAAATATTTTTGTAGACGAATTGATATTCATATTAAATATCTTTTTGTGAAAAGCCGCCCTAACATAATCAAATTTGATGGAAGAGTGCGTCAAACCTTATAAATATTTGTCCGCATATAAACCTATGTTGATCGACCACCTCACCTCGCAACTCAATAAATTACGTACATAATCCTAGAGTTTATGAGAAGGTTTGTTTTCATACAATTTTTTTAAAATTTATTACTTAATTAATCGAATTAATTATAATGGAAATCGATTCACATGTACAGTAAACTCTGTCTAATCGGACCATTGATATTTCTCAAGAAATATTCAACGATTTGGGCAAGTGGTCTGATTAGACAATGTAGCCTTATAGAATTTTATCAAAAGGACTCAATAATTAATTTTTTAACTTGAGAGAAGGTCCAATTATACAATTAAATATATTTTTGTTGCACAATTTTTTTTTTGTTCTTCTTGTTAATTATTTCGTTAATTATCTTAAAATTTCAATTGTGATGTGACCTCCCTGCTTAATGGTATATAAGCCATGACCCTTATTCTTTCATCATTCATGTTATTTTTTCACGAGATGATCATCTTAAGATCATCTAACGATCAACAAATTAATTAAATTAAACGGAACCTTTTCTTTTAACTTTTTATATTTATTTATTTTTTTAAATTTTTTACTTCATCGCATTTTTATTTCTTGTCTCTTTTTTTTTTTTTATTAAAATATCCAATTCATCCGCATATTAACACTTTTAATTTGAATCGTATAATAAATTCTCTCTCACCTTTCAACAAATCTCACTTTAAACGAAAACATTCAGAGGATTTTCATTTTTGAAATCTTGTCAAAAAAAAAAGCAGAGTGGAATTAAAAAAAATATATAAAGATGATGAAAACAAAAGCAACAACAACAACAAGGACAAAACCGTGGACCCTGGACTTGAAGTTATGAGAGAATGATGAATTTTTGATTTTTTTTGTTTCGGGATTTTTAGTGGATTGGATATTTTATTCAAGCATTTCCAAAACAAAAAAAAAACAACACACAGAAGAAGAAGAAGAAGAAGAAGTAGATGAGGAGGAAAAAAAACGTCGAGTCCCATATAAATCATTCATTATAATAATATGAAATCTAATGAATAGGTCGGTCGGACTCAAAATATAAATCTTATTCTTTGTACAAAAGATTAACATATAAATGTGTGTTTTATGTATGTGTGTATATATGTATGTATATGCATGTGATGTAGTCTAAATGGGTGTGTATATGTGTATTGTATATATCTTTCGCTGTGACATGGGGATTTTAATTCCTTGAATAAATACAAAATCATGCAACGATCTAAAAATCTCTTTTCTCTCACTATCTCTCTTTCTCTCTCTCGCTCTCTGTCTTACTCTCTGTGTATTTATTTTTTTTTTGTATAATAAATATTTTTTCCTTCATTCTTTCACTACTCGTCTGATTGCTTTGTGTTTGTGCAACAACACACACACACACACACACAAAGGCATTTACACCAATTCGTGTGACAAACTTGAAGAACTTTTTATTTCTTGTTGTTGTACTGATGTTTTTCTTCTGTTTTTGGAACCAATCAAAAATCACGTTTCGTGTGTTTAGTCGATGATAATGCGAAACATGTTTGCGCCTCTCTTCTCCTCGATGAAATTTATTTAGTTCAATTCAAATCAAATGGAAAGAAGAATAAAAAGAAACAGATGAAAAAGACGGAAAAAAAAAGAAGAAGAATCAGAATCAGAGTAAAAAAAAATATTGTAAGTTGGATTAGAAAGAGAGATAAGAAATTGATGAAGACGATGAGAAAAAAAAAATAATTCAAAACAAAAAAGGAGATCGGTAATTTTTCGACCTGTTTCAATTTTTTTTATATCTGTGTGTGTGTGTTAATTTATTATGTCCCACCGATGATGATGATGCGATGACAGGATTTTTTATTTTGGAATGAACACAAATATAAGTTTTGATAAATTAAAAATGGCGGACAAACTAATTTAACATTAATAAACAGAAGACGTAGGCATTAACAAGGCCTAATTAATTCAGTATATATAACGGTATACATAAAATGACGTAAGATCGATGTCAACAACAAATCCCCAATATCAATGCATTAAGAGCAAATGAAGATATATACTCAAATTTGTTACGTCACATCTTATAGAATCTCATATATGAATGTAACAGTAACAATTCAGTTTCGGTTGCGTTTAAATTGAATCCTTTTAAAAATACAAAAACAAAAAAAAAATATACATCAACCATTTTTATTTTTCCAAAAAAAGAAAACAGGCCACAATTTTTTATCCTGTTGGCGAGCATCAGAGAACTAAAATATATATACACACACACACACACATTCAAACAAATACAGAATTAACTTCATATTCGTTGTATAAAAAGAAAGAAAGAAAGAAAAAAAAACAACAAAAACAAAATCAAGACGAAGTCTTTTTCGTATATTTTAAGGGATGATGAGGGGAATACATCAGTTACTGGTGGGTTTTGAAATGAAAATCAAGAAAGAAAGAAAGAAAGAATGAAAGAAAGAACGAAATAAATGAAGAAAGAGTAAGAGGGTGTATAAGAGGTACACACACACACATTGAAAGAATAAAGAAGAAGAAGAAGAAAAAAAACATATCCAAACAAAAGTGCTCACTGGGCTGAATGCAACTCAAAAAAAAAAAAGAAGAAAAAAAAAATAGAAACGAACGAACGAAAGAAAGAAATTCTGTTTTTTTTTTTTTGTTTTTTGACAGATTTATTACATTCGGCCTGTCTTAAGTTTGAATTATGTCTAGAAATAGACGAAATATTCTCTATTTCTACCCCCCTCATATGATGATGAAAGAAAAGAAAAGAAAGTCACTTTTTCATACCCATTTAGATTAGGTAAGAGAGCGCAGAGGTATTATTATTATTTTATTTTTATAAATTTTTATAACAGTCCAAAAAAAAAATAGAAAAAAGTGAAATGAAATGAAACAGGATAGATTGACTAAATGTGACTGTAACACTGTTACACAATTATATTAGAATACATAAAATAAGATATGCAGGGGTTGAATTAAATATATAGACCCAAAGGGATAATTGTGAAAAAAAAAATATATGATCGAATGTTAAAATTATTCTTTGCATCGTGCATCTCGATTGTGTTACTTTGAATCATTTTTACGTTTGTTTAAAAATGATGAAGATGTTTGGTATGAGAAAGATGATTCCATCCCTGAACAAAAATGAAACAGACACGACAGACCAAACAGAAAGACATACGGCAGACAAACAGAAATATTATTTTTGATTAATTTTCTTTAATTGTGAGAATTAAATTCCTATTTTAAGGGATAATAAATTGGAATTGATTGGAGGTTTTTTTCCATACATTTTTTACCTTTTAAGTTTTTTGTTTTTTTCGTTTTTTTTCACAGACAAGAGAATTCTAAAATTTTTGTAAAATTGATGATTATTCTAAAGAGAAATGATTGTAGAAAAAAACAATTCAATCCAATCGACAAATTCAATAGAAAAGGTTTTAATAAATTAATAGAAATAGACGCACGCACACACACACACACACACACGTATATACACACATGAATACACTTATGTGGGGGTGGCTCTGGTGGAGGTCAATAATTATTAAGAAAACTCGTAAGATCTTCAATTGTATTATGTATTTAGTTTGTCTTTTGTTTTCTTGTTATTGATGTTGTTGTTGCTGTTATTCATTTCATTCTTCTACTTTTTTTTTTGTTTCTTCCTCCTGATGAATATTGATTTTCAATTGCGTCCATTTTTTTTTCTCTCTCTTCTTCTATACTTTTTTCCCCTCTTCAACACAACAAACCAACCTCTTCGTCAACCATCTTCTTCTTCTTCACTTGTGTTTTTTCCTGATATAATTTGATTGAAAGACCAGAGACGTAGGTAAGATTTACCATAACGTGCGTATAGGAATTTGCTTCGCTTTTTTTTATGTTTTTACTTTTAATAAAATTTCTGTTACTGAAAAATTGACACGACAACCATAATCGGCAGTTTTTCAATTTTTTACTCTTTTGTCTTTACTTTTTTTTTTTTGTTTTAAGATCAAAGATTTTTAAAAGATGTTGAATGATTTTCGTTTTATATTTGTTGATTCTAAAACATTTTTTATAAATTTTGAATAATTTTTAAATTTATAAATTTGAAACACTAAATTTGTGTTAATTCCCATAAAACAAAATGAAACAAACAACAACAATAACAATAACAACAACAATAACAACAACAACAGCAAGATGAAAAATATTGAATTTTTAATTTATTTGATTAGAGAGAGGAGAGAGAGAGAGAGAGAGAGAGATAAAATATTGAATAAAAAAAAATGAACTGAGCAAGTGGAAGAAAAGATCAAGCAGCGAGTGGAGAAAGAAGAAGAAGAAAAAGATTGAATAATTACAGAATATTTTTTATGTTTAGTTTTTTTTTTTGTATATTTTTATTTATTTCTAATTTTGGAAAAAAAAAAAAATTAGAAAAGGTGCGACTATGAGAAGCGAAAAGTTTATAGATCGCATAAATATCATCAAACGGTTGACATTTTTCAGTTCTTCTTCTTCTTCTTTAACTTCATCTGTTTTCTTATACTTTTACTTCTTTTGCTTCTTTTGTTTTTTTTTTTTTTTCATAAGCGCCACGGATTTTTTTTATTCCTCGTCGTCTTCGTCTTTTTTTTTTTTTGTTTTATCTTCGATTTTTTTTTTTTTTTATAAAATGCAAATTAAGTTAAAAGATTTTTTTCTTTCTTTCTTTTTTTTTTGTATTTTACAAACAAGAGAAGAGAAATAAAATCAATCAACACCCGTGGAGTGAATTGGTTGGCTTCACCAAAAATATAAAGAAAGAAGATGGGTTTGAGGTATGGGCATAGGGTATGTTACTTTTTTGTATATAGAAAGGGTGAGGTAAGGGAAACATAAAGGGGCAAAATGTATTTATTTTAAGAGTATTTAAGTGTATTTGAATGTTTATAGAAAGAACTTCTTCGTTTTTTTTTTTTGTTTTTGATTAAAAGAAAGACTCACAAGAAGTAAACTGAAATTATTATAAAAAATAGAAAAATAAGAAGAATCTTATTTTTCTATTTTTTGTTTTGTTTTTTTTTTTTTTTTGCTCTTTTGCTGATTTGTTAATTTTTATATTTGGTTTAGTAGAAATTGAATTTGAAGGAAACATAAATTATTGTTTTGATTTATTTTAAGAATATTTTACCCAAAATGAATTATTTTTTTTTGCTTGATCATAGACACATACACATACAGACTTAGTTAAAATGACAAATAAACACCAATAGATGGTTGATCTATGCATAAAAGTTAAAAGAGTAAACATTATTTATAAATTATTTTATATACAGAAAATAAAAATAGTATAAAAGAGAAAAGGATAGAGTGTGTGTGAGACAGAGAGAGAGAGAGAAAGAATATTTAGCCGGCGACATTTTATCCTAAAATAACCATTAATTATTCCAATAAAACGAGCGATGCTGTTAATGGCCGATAAATAATAAATCCGAGAGAAATTATACTATACACACATACATACACAGTCTTCTCCAGTGACAAAATAAAAGACAAATACACACACATATATATAAAAATTACGATACAAAAAGTAATATATAAACATACACATACACACACACACACATCTATATACATTCGACAATTATAAATACGAAATGTTGAGGGTACCAAAAATTGTACAAAATTACAATAGAGAAAAAAAAAGGCACACAAATGCTATAATTATTTTGTTTTTCCTTTTTTCCTTCTATTTCCCATCTTTTAAAATAAAATGAAAATTTTTTGATGATTTTTGTTTAAAAAAAAAACATTTTCTCTTTTTCCCTCTCTAAATTAATCGATTCATTTGAAAACAGGAAAAAACTCATCCTTTTTGAAAGTATGTAATTAGTCCATAAATTTTCCAAAATTTTATTGAAAAGATTTTCTATGTTTTTCTCCTTTTACTGTTTTTCAGAAAATCCATGAAAACACATAAAAAAAAGCTCTTTGTTTGAATTAATTTTAGTCCAAAAATTTTCTAATTATTGAATAATTTCCGATAAAATAAAACAAATTCTATCTTTCGATTTTTCATCGTTCAGTTTATTTTTCCTTTATTTTTGGGAAAACATAAATTTGTGAATGCATATGTGTGTGCGGGTGCGGGTGTGTGTGTGCTTATGTGTTACAGAACTGACCAATTTTAGCCATTTTAGTCCCATTAACTAGCATATGTTGTGCCGTAGTTTATCTTAACATTTTCAGGGTAATTTTCGAAACAACCACTAAAAGAATATTTATATGACCTCTTTTCTCTCTCTCTATCACACTCTTTCCTTTTCTCTCTCTCTGTCTCGGTATCCATCATCCATTAATTCTCCACACTCTTTGTTGTGTAAATTTTTCTCTATTTTTTGTTAACCAAAAAAAAAAATTAATGTCGTCAGAAGGAAAGGAAAAAAAAAACACACACACACACAAAAATATTACTTATGAATTATTAAATAAATCTTACTTTAAAAAAAAAATACTACGGCGAAGAAGAAGAAAATAAAACCTCATCCAAAAAGTGCCATCCAATGACGTCTTCTCTTTTATATAAACATAATTCTTTCTTCTTCTCCTTTTCTTCTTCCTTTAATTTAATATTTCAAAAAAAAAAAAAAAAACGAAGAAGAAGAAGAAAATTCCTCCCAATTGTGTTATCTATACTGAATTCGTCACAAAAGAAAAGCTCAAATACTGAAAAGGAAAATGAAGAAGAAGTATCACACGAAAGAAAGAAATGAACGATGAGAAGTGAGAGGCAAAAGAAAAAAAAAGAACTGAAAGGAAAATGAAGGGAAAATTAGACGCGCGACAATCGATTGAAAATTTTTTGACACTGTTTTTTTTTTTGTTTTCTTTTTTTTTTTACTTTCCTCTATTCTTCTCCGCTTGTTGGGAATATTTTAATGGGATAAAATAAAGAAGAGGGTACACTGACACCGACACCAATATACCGTCTTACAAATACAATTATTATCGTTAAAATATATACGGCACTATAAATACATACGCACAATATATGCGAATATAAACGATGGATTAAAAAAGTAATAAGAAGATGGTGTCAGAGAAAATTGTTTAATCGGACCGGCCAATTAAAAAGGTGGTCTCATTAGACAAAATATTCATGAATGAAGAATAATTATTGTTAAATATAAAATATTAATTATGTAATTAGGAACAGAGTCACATTTCTGTAAATTCACAGTGGTCCCATTACACAGTTTAAAACTATAAAATTTAGATGGTATATTATAAAGTCACTACAAACAACGTTTAGATGTTTTTCGTAAATTAATAAATAACAAATCGACTGGAATTGTCATTTATTCTTAAATGAATACCACACTGAGTAACAACATTTAAAAATCCATCAAATATACTTCACAAGAGACAATCAACAATCGTGGTTGTTGTTCGTGTTATTTATATGGAGACTTTTGTGGTTTCACATACACCGCAACAACACATTTAATCATAAAGTGATTGAGGTTGGGGAGAGAGTGAGTTCGATAAATAATGCCACGTTCCAGAAAACCATTAAATATATAGGAAGTGATCCGATAATGCAAAAATTTAAATGGTACGATAATATAAAGGTCCTAGTTAGGAGGTAAATATTTTATGCTAATTAGAAATAATAAAACAACAACAAAAATTCCTTCTATCATTTTTTCTTTCTAAAATTTCCATTTCACTTTTCTCACAGTTTTTTTTTTGTTGTTGTTATATTGAATCGACTTAAGGAATACTTTGTTTTTGAAGACTAGGAAAATATGGACAAAAAAATCGAAAACAGAAAAAAAAATATAAAAAAAAACATAAAATAATAAAAAAAAAAATTTATAAAAAACGAAACTAGGAAAAAAAAAACTAAAATCAAAAATTTCATCGTCCGGTCAAAAAAAAAATATGAAAGTTTTGTGATTTATGACTTCACTAAACGCACACTGTACACTTATACACATGAATGTGCATACCTACCACACACACACACACGCACCTATTAAATTCATCTACATTCTATATATATACACACATGCCCGCCCGCTACTAACGCACTCGATTCGTTTCGTGAGTTCAAAAAAGAAGAAAAAAGAAAAAAAAAATTACGAGAAAAAAAAACACACAAAATAATAAACAGAAAAATAGTTTACAAAAAATTTAACTGCTTGTGGTGTGTGTGTGTGTGCATATGAATATGTTGTGTGCGTGTATTTGTGGGGGTGAAAGATAAAAGTATAGAAGAAAAAAAAAACAACATGTCATAAAAAAAAAGGAAATTTTTAAGGAAATAACAGAAGAGACGACAGAAGAAAAGAAAGAAGAAAGAAGAAAAAAAAAATTGTCGTCTCAAGGACATGAGACTTTTTAAATGTCGTTCAAAATACAATAAAAAAAATGTTTTTTTTAGGGTCATTATTTTTTCTCTCTCTCTACAGTTTTTACTTTCTCCGAGAAAAAATTTCAGAGATTTTAATTTTTTTTTTGACTTCATATTTTCATTCCGTTACTATTTTGACATTTTTCTTGTGCTATTGTTGTTGTTGTTTTTGTTGTTGCAGCATTATTTGGACCTCATTTTATTCATAAATCAAAAATCAAGTTTTTTTTTTGTATATAGAAAAATAGAAAAATCAAATGTATTTTCTTCATTCAATCGTCAATATTATTTTTACTTTATGTTCAACCTTACACAAATTTTCAATTGAACTCAACCAACCAGAAATAAAATAATAAATTTTTTTTATAAGAAAAAAATTATGAAAAGAAAGAAAATTTTCATCTTATAAAAAACATATTTCAACATTCGTCGCCATAGCCAAAGCATTAATAAATAATCCCTAAAAATGTCAATTATTTGAGTTATATCACATTTTGTGAGTGAAAAAAAGAAAAACAACAAAAAAAAAACAAAAAACAACAGAAAAAAAAGAAACTATTTAAGTTCTTGGCCACACCTTATCGGAGGGCGTTGCAAATGCGCGCGCTCGTCTAGTGTGCTGCCGTCTGTCTACATCAAAATGAGTGACTGATTGACATTTGAGAGACGCAACAGCGCATATCAAAACGAATAACAAAACTAAACAAAAACTAGACATTACAAAAAAGTGGGGTTATGTCAATTGAAGATTATTAATTGATTTCTAGGGTATGAAATGGACGCTGGACACTCTATTTTGTTAGTATATTGAAGAATAATAGTAGAAGAATGTAATTAGCATATAGTAATTACCAAATATAGTAAAATAATTCTTAATTTTACAGTGATTTTTTTTGCTACTGTCAAACGTCACTTTTGAGAAAAACTTGAATATTCAGTGTGTTAAAGCAAATATTAAATAGAAATAATTACGCTCACCTGTTAATTGAATGTTTAATTAAACATTTTTAACTAATTAACACAAATTAAATCTCAGGTTAACTTTATCTGACACCCGTACTAATTTCACTATATAATCGAAAAAGATTATGCACACGAACAAAGATCGTAAAAGAAGAGAAAAAAAACTAAATCCGATTTATTACGAATATAACCCGAGTAATAATGAGGGGTGTATAGTAATGTCGCTCCTCCTATCTGTCAATAATGACAACAAAAGGCTGACATTTGAAAGAGCATAATACAAGAAGAGAGAGATTTCAATATAATATAATATGATTCAAGCAGCACAAGCATCCCAAAAAAAAACAAAAAAAAAACACTAGCAGAACCAAACAGAAGAACAGACAAAATCAAACGAGAAAACGTTGTTAGTGTGTTGTTTTTTTTTTGTTTGTGTTTATGTCTCCTTCACACAATATTCTTTTAGAAAATTGTGGGTGTATTAATGTTTCTGTGTATTAAAATTGCGCGATTCTATAAATGTGTTTGTCATTTTTTTTTCTTTCAGAGAGAATGATTTTAGATTAGTGTAGTTATTTTTGTGTATTTGTAACGTTTGTATACAATACTTATATAATTTTCAACAGAGAAAATATTTCATTCAAAATATACACACAAATACATCTAAGCACAATCATATTTTCTCGCATTTGTGTATAGTTAATGTTGTCCGTCCGTCAGAGATCGCTAGTGTTTTGTAACATTTTAGTTCAGTCAGTTAACGATTCTGAAAGTCAGTAGACCTTGCCTGACGCGCGGTTTTTTTTTTGGGTTGAGAAATCATAAAATACATAAATAATAGTACACACACACATTATTGTATTTTTTTTATTGTTCTTCTTGTGTTTTAACCGTGCACGTTTAATAAAAAACAAAACAAACAAAAAAGTGTAAAAATGAATAAAAGTGAAAAAACTAAAAAATTCAATTAAAAGCAACTGAAAAAAAAGCCAATTCAACGAAATTAAAAGAACAAAAAAATATAAAGTGTTATGTTTTTTGTTTTTCTCAACTAATCTTCTAGTGGTATATTATTAAATACGTCATCTTGTGATACGATTATTATTAATGTAATGACGTCATCTTATTTAGTGTCCCGTGCAAACTACTACATTTTATTATTATAGAACTAAAAGTAGAAAACAAACAAAACAAAAGCAAAAAAAAAAAAAAAAAAGGAACAAAAGTGTGACATCATCCAAACATAAACCATAATTATTATTATTTTTTTTTTAATTAAGAAAATTACAAACCGGAAAATTTTTTGGATTCTTTTTTGCTTAACCATAAAATAAAAGAGAATAAGAGAATAAGAGAGAATACAAAACAAAAACAAAAATAAAAAACAACAACAACAACAAAATACGGTATCATAGAAAAATGTGATAAAGTGACTTCTGTGAATTCTATATATTTTTTTTTTTGTTCTTTTCTATTTCCATACATTTTCATTATTACTTATTATTATTTAATAGTAGACTCTCGTAATTATAGATGAATTAATTTATAACAATAAAAATTGTATACGATATTTTATAATTGATAAAACAAACAAAAAAAGACGAGCGACTTACCTACTATAAAAAATAAAAACAAGAAAAGAAAACAATTTAATTCTAATTAAAAAGTAATTCAATTTTGGAAATCTTTAAGAATGTCAAATTTAAGGAATAAAAATTGCATAAATTGAAATTGAAATTAAAAGAAAAGAAAAAAAAAAACAAACAAACAATTTTTTGTCATTTTAATTTTTTAAAAATTAAACAAATAAAATTCACCGTCAAAATAAAAAGTGCTACAAGAAAATTTGTTGTTGTATTTTGGTTTACTAGTAACGGTATCTTTACAATATATACCCTCTGTGTGTGTGTGTGTGGCTACATTTTGCATAAATTTAAAATTGTGTGTGTGTGTGTGTGTTTATACAAAAAGAAAAATAACAACAACAACAACGTGTTTTATTTTCTTTACTTTTATTTTTTGTTTTGTGATATTTTTATAACAACAACAACAACAACAACACCACCAAACTCTGAACCCAAGAACTCTTAGTTTCTTTATTTTTTTTTTTTTATTACATGCAATAAAAATTACAAACAATAAAATAAAATAAATAAAAAATAAAAACAGAAAAAAAAAGAAAAAAATTGAGAAAAGTGTGCCAACCGAAAAAGCGTATAGAAAATAGTCAAGAAGAAGAAGAAGAAGAAAAAGAAGAAGAAGAAAGAAAAAGGGAAAGAAGAAGAAAAGTGTGTTTCATGTTTAAATGTGTTTAATTTAATTCTTTCATTTTTCTTTTGTTTTACGTTCGTTTTTCTTCTATTTTGTTTTTTTTTTTTTGCTTTTCTTTTAATTTTTTGTCCTTCGCGTATATTTTTTTTTTTTTCCACAAATTTAATTTGTTGATTCTCAAATTTTTTCCTCTTTAAAGGACAAAGTAGAAGGGGACAAATAATTATAATATTTTATTTATTTTTATTGTAAATAAAAATAGAAAACAAAAAAAAAAAAAAATATCAACAAAAAAAAAACTAAAACAGGAAAATAAAAAACTCAATAAAAAATTATTAAGTGTCAAATTATCAAGTTAAAAAAAAAAAAAAAAACACACACACAAAACCACCAATCAGTAAACTGCTACTCACATTCTGAGTTTTTTTTTTTTTTTTTGGGGAGTAGCCTCGTTCTAGTGTTTAAAAAGGAAAATTTGAATAAAATATTTGTTGGAAGAAAAATTCGAAAAGAAAGAAAGAAAAAAAAAAAGTGACCTCAAAAATTTTTTTTTTTGTGTTTTTTTTTCTCTTAAATTTTTGTGCTTTTTAAATTTCCTCTCTTTGCATTTGCATTTGTTCAGTGTTTTCAATTTTCTGTGTGTGCCTGTGTGACTTGTGTTAGTGTTTGTGTTTCACACAATAAAAAAAAGAAAATAAAAGAAAAAAAAGTGCTCAAATAAAGAAGAAGAGAGAAAAAGTGTTTTCCTTTTGTTTTCAATGAAAAATTAATTTCTTCCAAAAATTTTCACGATAAATTGAAAGCAAAAAAAAAAAAAATCTAGTCGTATAAGAAAACGAGGAAAAGAGGACAAACGGAAAACAAAAATATTTGAAATATAAAAAATTAGTGGAAAACACACAAAAAGAGAAAGAGTTGAGTTATTGGAGAAGGGGGAGAAGCAGAAAATAGGAAAAAGGAACAATTTTCTTTTAAATTATTAAAGAAAAATAAAATGTAAGTTTGTTGTTTGCACGCTAAAAGGTTAAAATAATTTTTGAACTCTTTTATTTTATTTTTTTTCTCGAAACAAAAGTCAAATTATTTATTCGTCCTAATATTTCAATTTTGACCACCCGACGACCCCTTCCTCAATCACGTTCAATTCTAAAATCTAAATCTGAATCAACCTAATTAGTTTTTTCACTTTTCAAACCTCTCACTACCCCCCTCGTCAACCAATCATCCATCATCACCGAAAAAAGAAACGCAGAATAAATTTCGTTTGGAATTGAAATTTTCCACAAAATATTTATTTTCAATTTTTCCTTTTATTTTTTTGTTTGGGTCCACTCTGATTCCACCTGAAAAAATCGTTTTCTTACGTTGAATAATTTTTACAAATTTTTTAAGTCAAAAAAAAAAAATGTAATTCTCAAAATTCTGAGCAAAACAAGGCAACAACAACAATAAAAAAATCTAAAATTCTTCAATCGTGAGAAATCATCATTTTGTTTCTAACAATTCAATTTTGTTCATAAAAATAAATTGAGCCGGTAGGTGTTAAGTGGTAGTCGGTAACTGAATAGTGGTAAATCAGTAAGAATGCCAAAAAACAAAAAAAAAAAAAGCGTATCTAGAAAGAAATAAATTGTAACAACAACAACAAAATGGCGGCCATCTATAATAAGTCAAAGTCATCTTAGAAAAACATAACAAGAATAAGAAGAAGAAGTAGATGTAGAAAAAGAAGGGGATAGCAATAGGCACTTAATACTCTTTTTTTTTTAAACTTAATCAAAAAATTAATCATTCAAAAGACAGGAAAAAGAAGCAAAAAAATAAAATAAAAATGAATAAGAAAAAGAAGAAGAAGAATAAGAAATAGAAAAGAATTCAATAAAATTTTGCGAAATCAATTTAGTTTCAGTCATTCTGGGGATTTGGATCTTCATCAAATTCTGTTTTCTTTTTTTTTTTTGCGTGTAAACATTTGTCTGTGCGTGTGTGGGTATAAGTCATATGAGTATATTTCAGAAAATTTCCTGTCAACTTTACTTCGTTTCCAATCCCCCCCCCTTCTATTTCCACATAAATATTTTTTTTTTTTTGCGTAATTTTCTTATCGATTGATGGACAGACGCGGCTGGTTTTTCTTTAAAAATTATTTCCTCTTCGTCTCTTTTTATATGATTATGAAAATGTTGTTCGATTTTGTCATTTTTTTGTTGTTGTTGGTTTGGATTTTTGGGTTGGAAAAATGGGTTATTAGAGAAGAGGAAAAAAGAAAGAACGAAGAAAAACATGGAAAGAAAGAATTGAGGGGAGTTTCTCAAATGAATATAAATAATAAAATACTTAAATAACTTCTTCTTCTTCTTCTTCTTCTTCGTTATCTTTATTTTCTCCTTCTTCTTCTTCTTCTTCTACTTCTTTTTCTTCTTGTGACAAATTGTCTTGATTTTCTGTTGTTGTTGGTTAGTTCTCGTCTGGTTCTGATTGTCATTGTGTGTATGTGTGTGCATATATATGTTATCCTCGTGTGATGTCAAAATTACGTAGTATGAACTTAATGTCGGTATGTCAATTTTGACATGTCATTATTTGTCTAATTTTCATTTTATTTTTTCTGTTTTTTTTTTCTTAAAAATTTTTTTTTAAAAATAAAACAAAAATGAAAAACTTTTTTTCTTGTCTTAAAGAAGAAGAAGAAGAAGAAGAAGAAGAAGAAGAAGACGAACAGTAGAGAAATAAAACTGTTATTCGATCGACAGGTGCTTTCTGAGTGTGTATGTCACCCCTTCTCTTTGTTTCTTGCCCCATAATTTATCTTTTATGTTTTTATTTAACCCCCCGCCCTCCCACAATACTTTTGTCTTGATCAATAACGGACATTCTGCCCTTTCATTTTTCTTCAGCTCTTTCTCGCTCTGTCTTTACTGTCATAATTTTTTAATCGATTTTGTTGGTTGTTTTCTTCTTCTTTTTCTTCTTCTTCTTTCCGGAAAAAAAAAAGAAATTATTAAATGGAATTAAAATTGGGGAAAAAAAATTGAATAAAAGGAAAATTTTAAATTTAAACCACAAAAAACAAAATTGAAGACGAAGATAAAATAAATTGAATTTAGGAAAAGAAAATAATAAGACTCTTTCAAAAAGGACCATCACACACACACACACACACACACAGTCCAATGCCATGTGTTTGTCGTTTGACAATTTAATTTCATTTTTTTTTCTTGTGCAAAGACAAAATTTGCTTCCTGTTTCTTCTTCTGAAATTATTAAAATGTTAAAAAAATGTCACAAATTTATTTATCTCTCCCTCTCTGTTTCTGAATCTCTCTTTCTCTATCTCTCTGCCCTAAACCAATAATATTTTTTTGTCTTCAAAAGAGAAGAAGAAGAAAAAGTCGAAGATCTTTAATAAAAATGTTTTGTTCCGCAATTTATTATTATTTTGTTTTCTGTTCCTTAATTTTTCAATTTTTTCAATTTGTGAAAAAAAAAAAATGACATTCGAAAAAAAAAAAATTGAAATGTGTTTGCCCTGAAGCTGTTCTTCTGTTTTTTGATCGTTTTTTTTTTTTTTTGGGTTTGCTGAATTTCTTTTCAATTTAATTCTTTTGAGATATTTTGAAAGTATTCAATGAAAAAGAGGAGAAAGCAGGAACAAATTTCTGTAATATGTATTTTTGTTGTTGTTTTTGATTTCAGTCAATTTCAGTTTCAAAAAATTATAACGGTCAAAGATTTTAACTGATTTTACGCACAACACTAAACTTTCATTGCTTCTTTTTGACGCAACAAAGAAAATAGAAAAAATTTCACAAGGATAATTTTATGTTTTCTATATGACGAAGGAAATGCGCTTCAATAAGAAAAAATAATATTTTCGTGAATAAAATATTCAAGGGATTTTTTCTAATAAAGGGAAAAATCCCACTACTGCAATAATTTTCAATTATTTAATATTTACAATTCTTTGTTCAAAACAAAAGTAATTTCATTACAAAATGACAAAAATTAAAAAGAAAGGGAAATATGAGAATCACCTGAAATAAATAAATTCAAAATCTTTAATTTTTTTTATTTCTTCGTCTTGAATCCGAAAAAAATAACGTGGGAATTCTTATAAAAAATCGGAAATCAATTTTTCTAATTAAAATGCAATATCTAACTCTAAAGCAAAAGGAACAGAGAAACAAAAAATCGTCATTTCATTTTTTAACCTTTAGTCAACTAATCAAATTTTAATTAAGATAAAAAAATACAATAAAACCAGAGGAAAAAATCATTTTGTCGTAAAAAATCAAAAATTCAATAATTATCAAATTTGATCTTAACAAAAATTATGATTTTTGATCATCAGTTTCGTCATCATCATCATCATTCTGTGGATTCTGTCAAAAAAAATAAATTAAAAATCTACACGGTGGTAGAGTGAGACAGAGAGAATAATTCAAACCGTTCTTTGACTTCCTCTTGTCTATATTTTTTTACCAAAATGAAGACGAAGAATTATGAATATTATTACGATTAAATTTAAAATTGATTTGCTTTTTTTTTTCTTCTTTTAATTCGGCTTCTTCTTATTCTTCTTTTAGAAATATTTTTTTTCGCTCTTTTATTGTTGTTGTTGTTGCTGTTATTAATAAGAAAATATTTTTTTTTTAGTTAATAATATAAATTATTGCGTTTGGATAAATTATGATATGAATAAGAAAGACGTTGTCTACCAAATAAATCCAACAACTAACACATACGCTCTCACATATGTGCTCTTAAATATGAACACATTCACACTTATAAATGTTAACGTGTAGGTATAGTGAGTTTTATACAAAAACACATACATACACACACACACAATCGAAACACAACAAACAAACAGATTGAAATAAAAGAAGAAGATTTGCTAATTTTTCTTTATAAAAAATATTAAATAAATTCATCAAAAATGTCATTTTTTAAATTGAAGTTTTTTTTTTTGGCTGCTGTTTTTTTGTTGTTGTTGTGTTATTCTTTCATATTTTTATAATCCAAGAAAAAAAAAATTGATGATGATGAAGAAGACAAAAATGAAATTCTTATTTAAAATGAAATTATTAACACCCAAAGAAATGTGATAATATATTCCTCAGCGTTTTTGGATTTATTTTTTTATCTTGGAAGAAAGAGGGAGAGAGAGAAAAACTTAAACCAAAATCAAAAGAAAACAAAAATCAAAATAGATATTACAACAACAACAACAGAATAATAATAATAATAATAATAATAATAAATACCACCGTCTAAGAAACTCCCTCTCTTTCTTTCGTTCAACATTTGTTTATAAGAAAAAAGATGCTGTTGAAAAAGATGATGAAGAAGAAGAAGAAGAAGAAGAAAGAAAAAAAAAGAAAGATCAAGCGACGTGCCCAGTTTTTGACCTACACCAAAAATAAAAAAAAAATATATAAATTCAAACAATTTTCAAATTTTTGTGTTTTTATTTTGTTGTTGTTGTTCTTCTTCTTTTTTTCTTTTTTTTGATCCGCACCGACATTTTTTATATTATTATTATTATTATTATTATTATTGTATTTTTATTATGACGTTAACTAATACAAACATATACTTATATACGCATAAAACACCTAACAAAATAAAAATAAAAATGAAAGAAAGAAAGGAAAAAAAAAACCTAAACAGTTTGGAAAAAACAACAACAACAACAACAACAAAAAGAGAGACAGCAACAAAGACATTAAATGAATAGACGCATTTTTATAGAAACACTAGATACGTTAAGATGAAAGAGAAAAAGAGACAGACAACAGAAAAAAAAAGTAAAAAAAAAAATCCCGCATTGTTTACTGTGATCATTGCGTGTGCGTGCGTGTGTGTGTGTGTGTTGTGTTTTTTATATCGATGAATGTTTGTGTTTGTGTATGTCGCGTAAAATACCATTAAAGAAGGAAAAAAAAAACACTGTAAAAGCAGTAAAAAAAAAATAAAACTAAAATAAATTTTGGATGTTTTTTTTTTTATTTTGGAAAATTGTTTTTAACAACCTACTGGATTGTTTTTAATGAAAATACATTTTTCATTGACAATCGCCAAAAAAAAAAACACAACACAACAAAACAAAATTGTTTGTGCATTTTTATTAATCTCACTTTTTTTTTGTCGTTTAAATCTTTCTTTCTCGCACTTTTTTTGTTATTCGTTTATTCGTTTTTGTTGTTACATTTTTTTTTGGTGCTCGATTTTTATAAATTGATATTGACAATTTGACAAAATTGGTTTTGGGTGGTGCATCAAATGCATTCACAATCAACCATAGACACAGACACACACACACACACACACACACACATGTGTATTTGCGTATGAATATCGATACATATGATATTGAAACATGATGCCATTGTGAATAGCCTTCATTTTTATCATCGGTTAAACTTCGTACTAAATTCTTTTAATGGGATTTTAAGGCTTTTTTTATTGTTTTTTGTTTTTTTGTCATAAAGAATTTACCAGAAGAAAACTTTAACTGTAAAAAAAAAAACATTGATTTTCTTAACAAAATAAATAAAATTTATAGCGTCATGTTCGAGTTTTAACTGCCTGATGACGTAGCCCAATAAAACTATGAATGAAGACAAGATTTCCGTAGTTATTTGCTTGAAATAAGTCGATTGAAAATTATTAATGAAACGTCATTTAGTTCGGGTGTTCTGCGCTATAAACAAAATAAGCGCATAAAAGTTTATTCAATTTTGTCTTAAGACTCTGGTAAGTGATGAAATCCGTTGGTACACCCAAATATACTTCACTTTACTCCTTCTTTGTATTTTTAATGAAACATGTTAGTGCAACCTGTTGTCCTTTCAAAAAAAAAAAAGAAGAAAACTACAACTAAAAATACGAGAGACTGACTAAATGGGAATGAGATTGAGAATGTAAGCTCTAAAATAATAATATAAAATGTGCTCGTTAATATGGGTGTGTTTGTGTGTGTGTGTGCGACTGTGAATGGCTTAAAAAAATTGAAACAGATCCGCGTTAAGTTATGAGTTGACATTTTTTTTGCTTTTTTTTTTATAAAATTATCGCTGCGATTTTTTTTTTAATTGTTCGGCGATATTTTTTTTTTTCCCTTTTAATTTTTTTTTTATTGCATAAATATTGATCAACAAATAAAAAATGTATATATTTTGAAGAAGAATAAAAAGAGGAAAAACAACAACAGCAGCAAATAAAATTATAACGCGAATTTGTGAAAATAAGTACGTATATAAAATAATTAAGTAAAAAGTAGTACCAAGTAGAGTGGAACGGATAAATGTAATTAATGATGATCCGAAATTGGATGTGCGGAATCTTGTTAATAAAGTATAATGAACTATAATTCATAAAAAAATTATAAACATCATTTATTTTCTTTTTCACATCATAAAGAAGCAATCTATTGAAGACATCTTTAAAATTGTTTCATCTGATCTCTTGAGTTAAACCAATTAGAACAAAAACAAAGTTAAAAAAAAAATAATAACAATAAAATTCAAAAAAATCGAATTTTTTATTGAATAATTTCTAATTTAATGTTCCACATTGTGGTTATCGCCCGTAACTCATGTTATCTCACATATGTCTCGTCTCTTAAAATTTTTTCTGTTTATTTTTTCCTTTGCTTCTTCATAAAAGAAAAATGATGGAAAAATGGTTGAATCGAAGGGAAAAAGTGTGGAAGAAAAATATTACCTCAACTGGAAGTATCTTAGAAAACACATTAGCTGACAAAATAAAATGAATTTATAACTTTTTGTTGTTGTATTTTCGAAAGGAGAAAATAAATATAAGAAGAAAAATGGTGCAAAAAAAAAAGAGTCAACTTTTCCATTGACAGGAGCATTTTACTTTTGGTTGTTTTTTTTTTGTTTGGTTTTCTGGCTTCTGTGTGATTGGGGTATAGAGAAAAATAAAAAGAAATAAGAAGAACGTTTTTTTTTTGTTATAACGAAAAGAACGCAACCAAATAGAAAATTGTATTTTTTGATAGAAAAATGTTTCATGAAATTTTTTTTATTCATTTTTTTTTCTCTTCTAAATAAAATCAACGAAAAATAAATAAATAATGGGTAGAAAAGGCGACGAAGATTTAGTGTAGAACCACAAGAAAAAAAACGTATCTAATCTCTAAACTCAATAATTTTGAAAGAATTGTCTAAAAAGAAAATATGGTGTTCTGAATTTAATCGCTTTTATATTTTTTGTTTAGTTGGATCAGCAGCCATATTGGTGTGCTATTTTTTTTTTTCAATGAAGAAACATCTGTCTAATCAGACCATCATTAATTTAATTAAATTGGATCGACTAGACAGGTGTGGAGAGATTAATTTATATAATATATGAAAGAAAAGTTTTCAATAAAGTAAGTTCCCATTTGAGAGGCAATGATCAATTAGATAAACTTTACGTTTTATTGGAATTTAATTTCTATAAATTTACTATAAAAAAACATAAAACACTAAAAACAAAGCGAACATTGCTTCATTGATAACAAATACATTAAATTAAATATAGGATCAAATTAAAAAGACAAAAAGTAATTTATTTTATTCAATATATCGGCGGCCATTTTGAATTTTTATTTTCATATCAAATCAAAATCCTGATTTGATTGAAACACCAACATTGAAAGAACGACGAAAAAAAAAATACAAAATGTCAGATGAAATCCAAAACCAAAAACCCAAAAAAAAAATGGAACGAAAAACGACAAAAATAAAAATCAATAATGCAATTCACTTTCGTCATCGTCGTCGTCATCCATCCATCCGAGAAGAAACAACAACAAAATAAAAGAGAAAAGAACCCTCGCTATACATTTTTTTAGTCCCCTTTTTTTATACACATATTTTTTCTTTTTATACAATATTTGTTGTTGTTGTTGCCAAAAACTGACATCCCTAAAAATAAAACACACAGTGACATATACTCTAACACACGCACACATGGTGGCATACTGACACGCACACAAACATTAGCATTATTCACAAACACAAATTTTTGAATAGGGATTTCTTTTTTTACTTTTCCTTCTTCTTCATTATCCTTTTTTTTTCTTCGCTTCATTTTTACTTTATTCTTTTTTTCCTTCTTCATCTTCTTCTTCATATTTTTCTTCGTTTTTTCCCCCTTTTTTTGATTGGCCCAGATCTTACAGCCAATCATCATCATATTTCTGTTTTTGTTGCACAAAAAAATGCCCAGTCACTCTCAATAGTTCTTTTTGTTGTTACTGTTGTTGTTGCTTTTGATATATAGAATGAAAAGAGGGTGTTCAGAGAGGTGAAGAAGAGGGAGAAGATGTACCTCAATCATCATTCATTTCATATTATACATACATACATTTAAACATAACAAAAAGAGAAGACGATTAAGTAAGTATGTACAAAAATTTTGATGATGAAAAAGAAAAGGACAGAAAATCCACATCTAAAAGATGATTGATTACCAAAAAACACAACCGTCGTATTTTATATAAATAAGAAGAAGAAGAAGAAGGAAGAATGAAGAATAAAGATGAAGAATATTATAAGTTAGAGAATATAGAAGTCAAGTCACCTGAGGGACGGAAGATTAAAAATAAGAAAAGAAAAAAAAAACAACAAAATATTCAATTCGATTTCTTCAGGTTAAAATAACAACACAAAGCGAAAGAAAGAATAAAAATGAACAAAGAGGAAGAAGAAGATTTTGTTATATAGACATTTTGATTGGGTGTTTGGTGAGTTTGGATTTGGTTTACCCAAAAAAAAAAATAAAAAATGAGACGAAGATGATGAGAGGAGGTGAATAAAAGGGCACCTTCAAATGAAATAATAAAAAAAAACAACTTCGGATTGAAAGAGAACGCTAGATAAAAAGGATAGAGAGAGAATAAATAAAAAAGATTTTCAACCCGACACAGATGAAGAATATGATGAAGAAGTGGAGAGAAGATGTGAGAAGGAAAAAAAAAATAACCCCGACAGATGATTGATTATTTATCATTTATATATAAGAAGAAAAAGATGAAAGAGAGAAAGGAATAAAAAATTATTATATTTACTCTGGAAGTTAATGAAAAAATGGCATCCCGCTGATTCCTTTAAAACTTTATTTTATTATATTTTTTTTTTTTGTGTTTCACCTCTCTCCTTCCGTTCCTTCTGTCATCTTCCTTGAAAGAACAGAAATATGAAATGAAAAAAAAAAAGAACAGAAATTATTATAAAATGAAAGAAGAATAAAAAATGAAAGGCTGAACAGAAGAAGAATGATGTTAGAAGAAAAGTAAAATAAATTTATTATATTTTTATTTTCAAAATGGCGGATCAAATAAAGAATAAGAAAAATCGCGTACCTTACCTTAAATTATTACAGTCCATCACCATCAACATCTTTATCTTATTATAAAAATATCAATTATATTTTCTCTCTCAATTGAATTTTATTTCTTAATGTTACCTTTTTTGTTAACAACAAAAACTAAAGAAATGTAATCAAAATCAGTTGTTTTGTTGTTGTGTCTTATATATTGTGGTTTCATGAAGATTTTAAGTGTAGCTTTAGAACTACACGACTAGTAATGTAAGTAACAATATTTTAACAGTTACTTAAAATTATTGTGAAATTCATACGACAGATTAAGTTCACATTTGCTTTTAAAACATTTTTACTCTTATTTTGAAGCATTTCCTGTTTTCCTTTTATTCAAGATTAACATTCAAAAGTTAAGATGAGTAAAGAAAGATCTCAAATATTTTTCTTAAATTTTGTATAATTAATGACCTTGAATGAATTTTTTTTTCTTCTGATTTTTTAGTTAATTTAAAATCTATTCTCAAAATATTGAGTGGGTAGACTTTATATTTTTAAGGTAAAAAAAAAAAAATATGAATAAAAAAACAACAGCAACAACAACAACAAATGAAGATATCATTTTTCATCGAATCTTAAGCAGCAATCGTGCTTCTGATTATCCGTATGTGACATCGTCAACTTTATACAGAAATAAAAAATAAAGACATCAATAATTTTGCTTTTTGGTACAATTTAATAATGATGATGATGATGATTGCTTAATCAAGAGCATTGATTTTTCATTTTCGTATTTTATTTCACTATTGGACCAAACAGACAGTAAACAACAGACGTAGACAGAAATTATTGCATTGTGCAATTTTATTGTGGTAATTTTGTGTATAGACATTTTTGAGACGAAAAAAAAAAAATGAGAAAGAAAAACGAAAAATGGGAAACGAGAAGACAAACGTGACTATTCAAGTGTGAAAATTAAAACATTTAAATGAGGAACAACAACAATAAATGGAAGAATGAATAAAAAAGAGAAAATCATTTTCGCGATATTCTAAAATTGAATAGGAGAAATTTTACGTTATCATAACGAAATGAGACTGACATATTTTTCCTGATTTACCGAAAATTTTTCTCTTCTTTTTAATATTTATTTATATTTGCCCATCTCACCAGCAATAAGCATAAGCATTGAAATCAAAAGAAACCATATTGACTGAATGTCGCTCGATTACGTCATCATTACACTGTTAAAAAATATTCTATAGATTCATTTTTTTTTTGCGAAACTTAAGAGTTCAGAGACGGGACTGAACTTGTGTGGGATGAAAAGATAAACACTTTGAGACGAATGAAATTTTTTTTTTTCGCCTGAAGACATCCAAATGAATAATAATCCAATAGTGTGAAAATACATTTCGTTTTCATTCTTCTTGAAGATTAATTTAAACTTATCACCCATATTTTATTTTAGTGAACTTCATAAATTGAGTGATACTCAATTTCTGCTAACTGAATTATGTCATTACTCGTAGTTATTTTTTTTTTGTGGCAGAATTTAATTTGACTAGTAGAAGTTTGTCCGTAATTTCTGAAATTGTATCACGTGACAAGAAGATTGCAGTTACTGGTATTAAAAAAAAATTCTTTTAAATATTTTACTGTGTAGCAGCAAAAGTAATATAATAGAATTTTTTGAAACAAAAAGTCATTTTGTGATAGAAGATCCCCTCTTTTATATGGAAAACGACTGGCGTACAATCAACTTTTCCTAGTCACAGCTTCCTTTTATCATATATAAATATAAAATGACACAATTGAGTTACCGTCGCGTGATGTGTTACTAAGGGTTGGAGAATAACTAGAAGAAGAAAAAGAAGAAGACAAACAAGTAGGTGGCAAACACATTTCCATACGAATAAGGTTTTCATCGATCAATTTTTGTTCCAATTTTTTACAGTTTTTTTCTTCTATGGATTTTTTTAGGGCCAAATAAAGTTAAATAATTTAATGACCGGATGACATGATTCATTGGTAAAATCAAGGTCAATATTTGAAATTTATAAAAAAAAATGTCGGATTTTATTATGTGTGGTCTTTTTTTTTTGGGATTTGAATTTTGAGTGTGTTCCTGTCTGCAGGTTCTAAAAATAACTCTTAATACAGACAACATCTTTGACTTTACAAATTTTATACATTTAAATAATTTTTATATTCAGTCAAATCTAATATTCAGTCTAATCGCGTTAAATGGAATATAAATATTTCAATAGTTTGAACATTTTTTAAAATTTGATTTTTGTTCATTTTCAACCAAGTTTGCTTAGCAATTATTTGTTCCTTCTACACTTTTGGTCGTATTGTGAAGAATTAGTAAAGGGTCCTTATTTTACTCCTTTTTCCCTCATTTATCCTTATCCTTATCCTCATTAAGCCTTTTATCATAATCAGAAGTCAGAAGCACTACACAAATAATTGAGTTGTGGGTATGCAAGAAGTGATTATACGATGACGATGACCCAAAAAAAAAAAAATAAAAGAACAAAAGACATAAGAACTGAAGATGAACCGAAAGAGGCAAACAGAGTGAATGTAAAAGAAAAAAAGAATGAACAAAAAAAAAAAAAACAGTCGACTTTTATGATCGCATATTATAATAATGTACTACGCTCTAAGGATGAGAACATATTGTTCCGGTGTTGGTTTATGGTTTGTTTTTGTTTTTGTTGTTGTTGTTGTTGTTGTTGGTTATGGTGCTACTGAAGATGATGATGATATGATGCCTTTAGGGCGCTAAATTGTGTGTGCGTTCCTCATCATCATCATCATCTTATATAAATATATAAGAGAGATTGGCGCCTTCTTCCTCCCGTCTTTTCATTGTTGTTGTTGTGTTGTTTTTTTTTTCTTCTTTATTTCTTGTTTTATTTTTATTTTTACGATCACTTAATAGCGCATAATAATATTGTGCTAAAATAGGTCTTTTTTCACTCTATCTCCTCTCTCTCTCTCTGACTTATACAATTTAATCAGTGAAAATAAAAATAGAAAGAGATAAAGTGAGAAAGCAATAAAAAACAAATAAATAAGATTGTAAAAAAAGAAGAAGAATAAAATAAAAGTAACAATATTCATACAGTTTTATAGTTTTTAGAGAGAGATTGGCAGAGTAGAGTGTGGATAAAAAGTGACTTACTTACAAATCTTAAATAATTAAATAAAATTGACAAAACTTACTAGATGAATTTGAAGGGGTAAGGATGAATTTCTATAGTTTTAATTGGATTTGAAGGAGAATATTGTTTTATTTGTTTTATTTGAATCAAAAAATGTTTTAAATTGTTGTTTGGGGTGAAGTGGACAGTTTTTTTCACAATACAATGAACCAAAAAAATATTCCCATAAAATAAAGATTCAACAAATTAATAAACATTAAAATTCAGAAGAGGATTATTTTTACTAAATGAATAGTGAATATGAGCAAATGCGTTTGCATTATATAATCCAGTTTTTGCTTATGAATAGAAGGATTTTAAGAAATCACCCCTTTTTCCTATGATGAAAAAATGAATCCAGTCCCAGACCCATAATGGAAACTTCTACTTCACTATATCTGAATCCAGTTCTGAGTAGATACCTGCATTAAGTGCTAACATTAAATTGCACTTCAACCACTGCATTCGTAAATTACATGAAATATGATACTCAGATTGAAATTTATACTTATTTCATTTGAAACAATTTGTGTGAAAATATAAGTAAGGAAAATAAAAATCGAAAATAATAAAAAAAAAACCGAATTCAAAATGGCCGTTCGCACACATCTAAAATGACATTATTATAATATAAAAACAACAACAAAAAAGATAGAAAAGAATAAATCCCTCATCATCATCCCTCTCTCCTAACTGCGGGCGCATCGCATTAGAAATGATCTCTCCTCAGTCACTAATAAATTAAATGGAAAAGAAAGAAAGAAAAAAAAAACTTGACATTTTTGTCTAATCTTTTTTTGTCTCTCTCTTTCTCTCTTTTTACTATCTTTTTTTTTCTCTTTCTCTCTCTGTCTCTTTTATACATTCCCCTAAATAGGTTTCTATGGATGTGTATACTAAATGTATTTATGTGGTCAATTCTAAAACAAGATGTCGTATATTATTGAGAAACAGTAATCAACATTTTCTAGATTAGAGAACTAAATGAAGAAGAAGAAGAGGAGTAGAGAAAATGACCAAATGTCGTTCAACATCATCAACGGGATACACACACGCACACATCATACATACTGAAGACAACAGAGTCAAATTATAGAGAAATATAAAAAATAAATTATAGTGATGAGTGAAAGAGTGAGTGAGAAGGGTAGAGAGTGAGAGAGGGATAGAAAAAAATCAAACAAAATTGGAAATTTTTTTTTTCTGTTAAAAATAAATAAAATGAAAGAAAAAATGAAATGAAATGAAATAAATAAAGATTATAATAAATTAGTTTCAAGTTTTGTTGTTTTTTTTTTCATTTCATTTTTTTATCTTTCTTTGAAAATTGTATTTTATAAAAAAATGAAGATGAAGAAGAAGAAATGATGAATAAAAAAAAAATGAAACAAAAAAAAAAGACAACAAAACAAAAGAATATTATAAGAAGGATGATGCTGAAGAGAAAAAAAGAAGAAGTAAAAAAAAGTTTAGTCCAATCATCCAAACATCGTTCACGTCATTTTCATTTGATTAATTGAGAGACGAGATACAACTGACAGCTGTAAATCATTCAATTTTCGAAATAAATAAAAATGTCACACTGAGAGAGAATATTATTATTTTTTTTAATTTTCCATCTTCTTCTTCTTATTCGTTAATGTTTTGTTTGTGTTCATCTTCCTTCTTTCGTCTTCATAATTCGTTTATTTTTTTTTTATTTTGTCAAAAGTCTGTGTGTGTGGACAGTGGCGTCTTTTTTTGTTGAAAAAAAAACTTAATGCGACTTAATTAAAAGAAAAAACCGGGGAATTATTTAAAAGTTGCTTAACCTCCTTAAGATTCCTTTTAAATAAAAACGTGAACCATGATCTTATTATCTGATCATTCATATTCTTTCGTTCTTTCTCTGAATTGTAGAATCTTTATTAGGGGACGAGATCATTCGACGTCAATTTTATTGCAGATCATATTCACGTTAATAAAACTATAGGATTCTAAAGCACGTTTCTAATGATATTTTTAAAAGTAATCTGAGGAATGGAACAGTTCACAGAACCAGTGACCTTTCTACAGTGACCACTTGTTCTTGTCAATTAACGTTATGTGATACATACTTTTCCAATTTCTAAATTAAATAATCATGGGTAGTCGCACTTATGGTTCGAAAAAGGCATTCCTTTCTAAAGAGATGTGATCCTTTGTAAAGGTTTTCCTACCTACTTAAATTTCTGAGAATTTATATTTTTCATAACGAAAAAAACAGATAAAAAAAAAAATGATGGCTGCGTTAAACTGAAGGGTACCAAATGGCATTTGTCAAATTACGAATTTTCCATAAGGGAGCTGAAATTATGGGAGGGTTTAAAATGTTCTTGTAAGCGGCATCAGATCAAAAGTTTTAAAACTTTTAAGGGCCAAACTTATTAACTTGTTAGAGAATTTTTATTATTTCATAATTAAATATTAACTATAAAAAAATGCATTTATACACCTCCACTGCATTTAAAATAATGATAGACACTTAATGTGGACCACGCGCAAAATTTCTTAATCTTTGATAGAAAAGACGAACAAATTTAGAAATTTTTATTTTCGCATTTTTCGTTTTACAAAGATTGATTTGATTATGAAAAACAAAAAAAAAATCTATTCTACATTATTATTATATTTTCATCATCAACGATCATTATTTTTCATCATGTTTATATAATGATCATCATTCGTTGACATCCTTGACTCTTATCCCGCGCATTTTATTGTTGTTGTTGTTGTTGTTGTTTTTTGTTTTTATTCTAGTTTTTTTTTCACTGAAAAATTTTTTAATGAAAGAAAAAAAAAACCGAAACATTTAACAAAATATAAATTGTACTTCTTCTTGGCTAAACGAAGAAAAAAAAAATATAAGAAAAATCAAGATGAATAAGAAGAAGAAGAAGATGATGATCACAAAAAAAATGATGTCATTGCCTGCAAAATGCTTATGTTGTCCATAATTTTGGCGCGTCAAATGAATCATATTGATTTATTGTTTTTGGGTATTTTTTTCTTCTTCTTCTTCTTCTTCTTCTTCTTTTTCATTCGTCTCTTCCATTCCTTTCACATACACTCTCAATCAATTTTGCCTTTAGTTTATAGTCTTTCTTAATCGTATAACGATAAATTCATTATAAAAAATTATTAAACATCATAACAACAACAACAACAACAACAACCATAATAATAATCATGAAAATTCGTTCGATTAAGATCAAAGAATATTATTTTTGATATTTATTATGTAAATGGATATTTTCATAATGGGAGAAAAATCCGTGGGAGAAAGAGAATATCATATTTGTTTGTATTTCTTATTTTTTTTTTTTTTTTTAGAAAAATTCAAAAAAAAAAAACTAATCCAGATTTTCGTGTTTCTCTTTTATTTTTCTTTACAGATTTGATATATATATTTTTTTTTAAAAATATAAACGCAAAAAGAAAAAAAAACAACAACTACAACTAACGTCAAACAGAGAACAAAAAAAAAAAAACAACAAGCAGAGAAAAAAAAAAATGAGGGATGAAAATATAAAGACGCATTGATGACTCGTTTAACAAAGGTAAGGCATTTACTTTCCATTTGGTAATTTTTTCTTATTGGGAATTTTTTATGAATTCAAAATCATCAATTTTGTTTTTAACCTTTTGAATTTTCGAATTTTCGTGATGAGTTGTTAGGAGTTATGAGATATTTATTACCGTGTTACTTGATATCGAATACTAGAGAAATATTGTGTAATATTTTTTAGGAGAGGGATAAATTCTCATATGGGAATTTTGAATTGAATGAATTTGCATACGTGAATAAATAGGTAATCTAATTAGTTAAAATACATAAATAAAATCATCGTCATAGTTAACATTCCTGTAAAACAACGACCACAAAAAAAAATGGGGAAAACCAGTAAAAATTCTCATAAAACAATTTTCACCAATCAAACAATTTTTTTTTTGTTTTTGTTGTGCTTTTTTTTTTTTGACATATTTGGTTTTGTTCAAAAAATTTTTTTCCTTTTCCTCAACCATTCTCTACTAACTAAAGCTTCTCTCTCTTGTTGTTGTTGTTGTTGTTGTTTTTTTTGGTAAATTTTTTTTACACATGTTTTTCATCATCATTCGCGTATTTATGTTTTATTTTTTGTTGTTTTGTAAAAATAAACAACAACAAAAAAAAAAGTGCATAAAAACACGGTTGGTTGATTGCTGGATTTTTATTTGTTGTTTTGTATAGGAGCAAAAAAAAAAACTATATATAACACAAAAAGCCACACGAGCCACCACTATAAAATCCACTAAAATGCATCTCCATAAATTTTATTATATGAAAATTGTTTTTGTTTTTTTTTTGTTGTGCTTTTAGTTCATCCATACAGATTCAAACACACACACACACACACACACACACGCAAACATATCATAGAGAGATATTATGAGCAATGTGAATATAGACATGTCACACTTTGACATGATGCCATAAAAAAAAAACGTACAAAACATACACACACACACACACATGTGAGTGGAGTTAAATAAAAATTCATATCATGTGAACAAAATATTAAAAAAAAAAAAATGGGCAATAAATAATTTCCAATTATCGTGTAATTCTTTGTTGTTGTTATTATTTTTATTATTTTGTTTTTGTTTTCTTTTTCTTTTTCATTTTCATTTTGTGTATTTTATTTAATGTACGTACTTATTACTAATTTTGATAATTTAGTTGTGTGTGTATGAACTTGTTTGTATTTAATGATCACATCATCACTTAATTGCTTTCTATTTTTGTTCCTGTTAATTATTATTTACAATTATTAATTTATCGAATGAGTTCGTATGCAATTTTGAGTGAAGTAATTGTTCTCTGAAATCTCGAACACGATCAATTCACTGAATTTGTCATCACAATTAGGTATTTTTTTTATCAATGGTCGGGAATCAATAACAAATTCCACTAACAAGAATTGTCTGAACATCCACGATAATTTGCTCTTCCGATTCTGTTCTGAGTTACTTCAAAAACATTTTTTTTTTTGGTGCGAAACTCAACTTTTGAATCATCATTTGAGATGACAGATGGTTAAAGTCATTCAGTTATCAAGGGAGGTCAGACTGACTATGTAAATGTGTGGGTGAGTGTGTGTATGCAACATAATTGTAATCTTCTAAAAATTTTACAAAAATAAAATAATGATGATGATGATTTATAGAATTTTTACAAAAAAAAAAATCGCACAATTAAAAAAAATGGGAGAAAAAACAAGCAAAAAAAAAAAAACATTTCAATTTTATTCGTTCATATTTTAAATTTTTTTATGAATTCTGTTTACTATTTGTGTGTCCATTCTCTTTGTTTATGTGTGTACATCATGAAAATTTTACATTTTATTTTATTATTATATTAAATATGTGTAGTATGTAGTCAGTTATGTGTAGAGAATTTTGTATTTTATTTATTTATTTATTTATTGTATTATTATAGAGAAAACGATGAATATATTGGCAAAAACCTATAAATGTCAGGCCCACAAGCTAATTACTGACAATCAATGATTTATAATTTAATAAATTTTCCATAATATAATCACAATTACACCCGTCCAAAACGTTATTATTATTATTATTATTATTATTATTATTGTGTACCCTGCTCTTCTTTTCCCTCTCTGTCTCTCTATCATCTCTTTCTCTTCGTTTCCCTCAGTTTCTTTTTTTGTTTTTGTTTTTTTTTTCTACATTGAACCGCACACATTCCCTCGAATCGAACAAATTGACCATCGTCATCATATAATTATCATCATCATCAAAAATTAATGATTGAAAAATGAAATAAACTTAAACCAAGAAAAAAAAATACAAAAAGAAAAATGTAAAAGTTGTATAAAAATCCCAAACACTCACACACACACACACACACACACACCCATGCATTGAATTATCATTTTAAATAGAAGAAAATGAAAATTCAGTCATACAAACATGAAAATTATGAAAATTGGACTAACCTGAAAAATAAAAAAAAAATTGTTTAGTCGAAGGTTAAAGAAGAATGGAGGGGAGTTTTTTTTTATCAAAATAAAAAAAAAGAGAAACCAAGCAGCCAGTCAAATTCTAATCACATCAATCAGTCACACACATACACACACACAAATTTAGACTTATTTTTTTGAAATATTGAAATGGCAAAAAATACTGGAAAAAAACGAACGAACAGAAAAAAAAATATAAAAGAACTGAAACGAATCACGGGGTGTGGGGGTTTAGGGGAATTATTATGAGAATTTTTCCCTTCTTTTATTATTCTTTTTTTCCAACTTTTTTTGTTGTTGTTTCTGTTTTTTTTTTCTCGTATTCGCCTGTCTCGTTTGCTCACATAAATCATACACATTTTTAGTTCTGTTAATCAAAATACGAAACGTAAAATTGCATGTGAAATGAATAGTTAGTTGAATAAATCAAAAGAAATATATATAATCTATGTATATCCAGTTGTGTATGTTCATATGTATATAAATGTGTGCATATGTGTGTGTGTGTGTATGGTGCAATACACATATACAACGTCATAATACATGGCCATCGTGTAACTGCAGATCACTGGTAAAAAAAAAATTTAAAGAAAAAGAAACGTACCTTTTTTTTTCCTCCCTCACCCTTCAAGTATTGCCATCTCTGTTTGACTATAATTCATTTTACTTATGTTTTTTTTTTTTATTTCTTTTTTTTCTTGTTTAACAATTGCAATAATGGATGTTTGGTAATAGTTCTTTCTCTATTTATTCCTCTTTCTTATTCGTTCTTTCCAACAAACAATAATTCAAAAAAAAAAAAATTTTTTTCCATTTTTCTTTTTTGCTGTTTTTTTTTTTATTTGGTATTTTATTTTGATTTACAAACATGAACCAATCATTGTACAATATTTTTTTGTTTGTCTGAATGTCTGTCCTGTTTGTCTGTCCACTCAACTCATGTTTCCGTAGAGAGACAAAACAAAAAAAAAATATATATATATGCATAAATTTATAACCTCACATATACATATGCACATATATACTCACATGCATACATATATGCAGAAATTAATACCTAAAAAATGTGCTTGCAAAATAACAAAAATAAAAAACTAAAAAAAAAATGAATAAAGGTGACATTGATGTATGTTTGATTTGAATGATGGACTCCCTGCTTTTTTTTATTATTATTATTGTTGTTGTTTTTCTTCATATTTATATTCAGTTTAGACAAGGACATAAAATATTTAAATATGTACAGCAAGTAGTTGCTATCCTTGTCATAAATGGATGTAAAAATTAGTTCATAACAACAGCAACAACAACAACAATAAGAAAAAAAAACAGACAGAAAGAACTGCATTTTTATTGCAACTTCAACGTATGACAACCGTGACGTGGTAATGGTAGTGATGGTGGCAGTGAGGGTGTTTCAATTTTTTTTTGTTGATAAAATGGAAATAACAATGACACATCACTCAAATAAGACACAAAACAAACGAAAAACAAGGAAAATTTGAATATGGTTTTATTGTTGTTGAGGAAATTGTAGAAAAATAGAGACGCGATTCGCGAATGTTTGGCTGAATAAAAAACAAAAAAAAAAAATAAAGAAAAAACAGTCTGCATATATGGACGGATAGACGGACAACTGAATGGATATAGAATAGGAATTTTATAGGATACTCCCAATCTCTAAAAACAAGAACAACAAAACTAAAACTCAATTTGATTTACTGGACGATGGTTTTATTTATTTGGTCGACCTGTTTGTTTCGCGTTTTGTCTTTTTTGTTGTTGGTTGCTGTTGTTATTATTGCTGCTGCCTTTTTTTATTTTTGTTGTTTTTTTTTTATAACAAAAAATGTAAAATGCAATATTACCGCGAAATATGTGATTATGATGATGATTTATAATGACACGATAAAAGTTTACTTCTTTTTTTTTTTTTAGTTTTTGTTTTATATGCTTTATATTGAATGGAATGAGAGTGAGTGGGAAAGAGAGAAAGAGATAGAGAGAATTAAAAGAGGAGGTGGACATTAATATATTTATTCACCTCTGCTATGAGAGAGAATATATATTTTTGAATTTGAATTGAAGGCTTAAAATATATGGGGTTGGGTATTGGGTGGCATTAGGGTGGTTTTCATTTGAATATATAGGTTGATTTGTGGTCAAATGAATATCTATCATGTTGTGTCGTATGTATATTATTATTATGCTGATGAGTTTGATTGTGTGTGACGTCATTCGTCATTTTTATATTTTACATATAAAGTTTATTGGACATTAAACTATTTTGTTTAGATAAAGCTCGAGAAGTTTTATAATATTCTAGTTTGGATGGTCGATTTTTCTTTCATTTTTATGTAGTAAATAAACATATTCGACGTTGTTGGATGCTCTTTGAATCTTAAGAAAAGTTGTCGTGTGATTTCAGTGTTTATGTCTGGCTACGATGAAATAACAAATTATTCAAATAGAATTAAATGAAGAGGAAGAAGTGAGTTCATATTTTCCTTTGTAATAATCAAACAGCCTCAGTTTAATATTTAATTTATAAGGATTTTATGTTTTAAATAATACAAAAGAGGCCAACGAATCTACTGTTCATCAACCTTCACAAATTAACTTCTGTTATTTATTTACGATTACCACACCACACACACATACATGCACAAACATTTAAAAATATCGAAAATTATTTACAATCAAAAATTATACTCTTGTCTTTGAATATAAGAAAAGAAGAGGTCACTTATGTGTTATTTTATTACAATTCTTAATAACATCGTATGTATCATCATCATCATCAGCATCATCATCACCATCACCATGATCATGATCAATACCAACAACAAATAATATTCTTTACTGTTTAAACTTTATACAAAACATCATGCGAAGAAAATACCGAGAGAGAAATAAAAAGAAGTCAGTCTTCTTCTTTAACGTTAACGTTTTTTTTTTTTTTTGTTTTTTTGTTTGTTGAAACACATCAAACATTCATCACCCAATTCTAAATTTAGTTTATAAAAATAAAATAAAAGAAAGATGAAGATGAATAAGAAGAAAAAGAAGAAGAAGAAATAATAATATTATATTCAATTTTCTAAATGTACTTTTTTCTCTTAAATTTTTATACAAAGTTGAAAGACTTATGACAATTTGTAATTTATAATTATATATTGTAAAGTACGTTGAAGGATTTTAATAGGCGACGAAATATAAATATAAAATACTAAAAAACAAACAAAAAAATGTAAGTTGCGTGCGTTTCTCCACTCTTATACAATGTTTTTCTTTTCTTTCTTTTTTTGTTGTTGTTGTTGTTGTTATATATTTCTTTTCTGTTTTATGCGCAATGCGTAATAAGTATTTTCTATTTATTTTGTTATTTTGTAATTTTTTTTTTGGTAAGGGCCCATCACCATTAATTTTATTTAATTATACAAAGGATACGAGAACATTCATCACAAACTGATCAAATGAAATTAATTTTTTTTTTTGTATATAGTGGAGTCAAATATTTAACATTTATAAGTCTGTAGAGTGTAGACAGAGTCAATTAATATTCATGTTTTTTTTTTCTCTTCAGAAGATTTCTACTTCCGTCTTATTCATGAGAAAAAAAAAAGTTAATTGATTAATTTTGTGGGGTTGCTGCAATCATTATTAAAATTATTCATCCATTGAACTTAATTTCTCAATGATTTAAGTTTACTTTCAATGAATTCAATAAAGTACGTTTTTGACTTCAGAAAGTCCGTTACCATTGTTATCTCGATTGGTTTCGAATTGTCCTAATGTAATTATATTAATAAATTATCCTTTTTATAACTGACAAAAATTAAATATCTTCATACTCTGCTCTACTAAATTTCTATCGGCATTTTTGCACAACAATTTTGATGACAATTATTCATTTAAAATTTAACAAATATATTTTTGTTACACTTTTTTTTATTTCTCTTTTTTTTTTGGACAAAAACAACAAATCATATTCTTAGATTGTTTTTTATTTTCTTTTTTAATATTTCAAGACATATTTAATATAATGTTAGATATAATAAATTATATTACCGTTAAAATACAAATACAAGATTAACTTGCCTAATTATATCGCGTTTGCGCACGCTTTTCATATAAGTAAAGTATTATAAAATGTAGTTATTTATATAAAAAGAAAAGAGTCGAAATACAAAAATGAAAAAGAAAAACAAACAAAGGCCAAAACGATATGAATACAACTTTGCAAATTTGCAAGTTAAAAAAGCCACAGGCGTGGGCATTATGAACTAAATGTTTGTAATTTGTACATTCAAATGTTAAACATAATAAAATGCATTAGAAAAAAAAAACAAAAAAAAATAAAAACAATAATAATAATAATAACAACAACAACAACAACAAAATAAACCAAAAGAAAAAAAGAAAAAAAAAAGTAAATAGAAAATCGCGAAAAATATATTTATATAAATGAACCAAGAGAAATTTATTTATACATTTTTATAATGTGTTTGTGTGTGTGTGTGTGTGTGTGTGTGTGTGTGCGCGTTTGAGTACGCGATTTGTACAGTTTTTTCATCATGCCAATTGTCTATCTTTGTTAGTTTATTAAAGTTTTTTGTTTTTTTTTCGTTTTTCGTTTTTCTTTTTCTTTTTCCTCCTTTAGATCGTTTTTTCTTTTTTTTTTTTTTTAAATTTAAGTCAACCGTGCGTTAAGTCCAACTAAAATTTTTTTTATGTCTTTCGTCTTGTATATAAGAGTTGAAGTATATAAGGAGAATTATATCTTTTGTCCTGTTATGGTTATTTTCTATATTTGTAAAATTATAATTAATTGAATTTTTGTTTCTGGTCATATCGTAAGTACACGCACGCACACACACAAATATATGCGGTATACTTTTATTTCAAAATGTCCCGACTTTTCTTCTTCTTGTTTTCTTTTTTTTTTCATTTTTAATTTCCGCGTCTTGCTTTTGTTTATAACTATGTCTGTTTGTCTGATTATGTGTGTGTGTGTGTGTGTGTGTATTTATGTTTATAGTTTAGTTTTCTTATCTTAGAGACTAATAGGACACACAGTTCGACCACCATCAATGAAATTAAATTCTATTCAATTTATAGATTTATGTGTTTTTAAACTTTTAAGTAAATTTTCTTATTAAGTTTCTTGAAAAAAAAATAAGAAAAAAAGTTTCATATTAAATTTTTTTTTTTAAATAAAAAACAGAAGAAGAAAAATAAAAAAGAAATCCTGTGATGACTAATTATATTTTTAAGACACAAGTGAAAATAAAATTTCTTTTGGAAATTTTTTCTATAAAATAATAACAACAATAACAACAACAACAACAACAGTAACAAAATAAATATGTATACAGGGAGGAGGGAATATAAAGAAAAGTTAATCTTTTTTAAGATCACATCTAGTTTAGATTTTATGTAAAATAAATAATAATAATTAGAAAGACTTTTGTCTTAAGATTTTATATCTTATGTCTTTCTTTTCCTTTCTTACCTATAAATTTATATTAAAAGAGTTTTTTTTTTATATAAGAGAATAAAAAAGAAAGAAAGAACGGAAGGAAAAAAAATGAATGATCAAAATCAAAATTACAAAAACTTAATATAAGTATAAAAGGTTTAATCCATCTTTCATGTTTTATATTTTGGAAAGAAAATTTTGTAAATTTTAGAGAGAAAATAGAAAAGTAGGTGGAAACAAAAGATGGAAGATGACATTGTTTTTTTTTTTTTTTGTTTTTAAATTTCAGATAAAAAGACAAAAAATTATAACAAATTTCCTTGTTTGTTTCTTATTTTGTTTATCAACGAAATTGTTTGTCCGTCCTGTCTTTCTGTTTATAGAATTGTGTATTTTTTTGTACAAATTCAACCATGACAAGAAGGAAAAATAAGAAAAGAAAGAAAGTAAGAAAAATAAACGCATTATTTTAAGAGATTTAGAACCGTAAAAACGACCTAAACCAATCAACTTAAATTATCCAACTTAATTGTTTCCTAATCACACAAAATATATCATTGTGTAGTAAAAGAAATCTTTCTATCTCTCTCTCTCTCTCTTTGTATTGAGAAAAAAAATACCAGTTTTTCATTTTGTTTGTATGATTTGAGAAAAATTAAAAAAAAAAAAATAGAAAATAAAATCGGAACAACAACAAGAAAGTGGTAATTTATTAGAATGGTTTTTAGAAAATGAGTAGAACGCGGTTTGATTACATCGATAAGTGCTTATAATAAAGTGTATTTCGTATATTTGAATTGAATCATTATTACATAAGTTAGGTGTTTGTATTTTGTGTACGTGTGTGTGTGTGTGTGCGTTATCTTAAAATTGTAAATTGTTGTCAGTCACAAAATTTACTTGTTTTTTTTTTCTAAAATCGAAGAAACTTAAATAAACAACACTAATAAAAATAGAAAATATAGGCGCGCGCATATCATCCTCATCATTATTCAACGTCAATCATTTATATGAGACGATTGGTCCAATCCCGCATTTTAATTTTCTTTTTTGTTTTTATTTATGTTTATCGAAATATCAGAATTAAATCAACAAAATGTGAAGAGCATAATACAAAACTTATTTAAGCGGATAACCTGTTTATTGGGACCTGCTTAAATTTTTCCTATATATACAATAAAATTTTTCTTCTTCTTATTTTTAAAAGAATCAGCATGTCATTATTTTTTCTTCCTCTTTTTTTTCGTCTCATAATATAATTCACATATCAAAATTGTCGACGCAAATTCTTTTCGTTTTTGTATTTTCTTATAAATCGAATTGACTTCTGGTTAAATTGACAATATTTTATTATAATTTAAATGCAATTTAAAATATTAAAAAAGATGAAGGAAAAGAATTAAATGAACGATCAATTTAGTGACAAAGAATTTATTATAAATTGCATTCTATATGCGTTGACTTAAACCATTCACATTAGGTCCCCATAGCATAGACACCAGAGTCCACATAAACCGATGTCTAAAAATTCAAATAAAAGAATAAACAAAAATACAAAAGAGATTCTTTGAACGTAACACAAGAAAAATAAAAATCAAAACATTATAATAAATTCATGTCAATTTGTCGCGTCCTCATATACAGAAAATGAATACAAAAAAATAAAAAATTATAATCATTTTTTTTCGATTGGCATATTAAAAGTAATAATTTCGATTAAAATATTAACCGGTGGAGTATTATATGAGATGCGTGCGCAGCTTTATCCATCTTCTTATTCTTATTCTTCTTCTTCTTCTCTTTGGTAGAAGTAAAAGAAAAGAATGGAAAAAAAAATATATATTCTCAACCTACGCTAAATTCATGTTATACATTATTATTGTCAATGACATTAATTTTTTTCTTTCTTTCTTTTTTTTTTCCATTTTCACTCGTGTTTGTTGATCGAAAACAAATTGACACATTTGACAAAATAAAAAGAAAAAAAAGGAAGAATATCGCGGTTTCTGTTTTCATTTCAAATGTTTACCATTGAGAGTGAAGATGAAGAAAATTGTAATAAATTTTTATTATTAGCAAAGAGTGAATATATAAATTTTTTGTTTTACCTTTTTGCTTTAAAAGAAAATTTAATTTCTACAGAGAATAATTGTTGGTTGTTGTTGTTGTTTTTTTTTTAGATAGAAAAAATATAAGTTGAAGACGGCACACATGTTTTTATGGTTTTGAATATTATTTATGACATGAGTATTGTACGCAATTGTTAAAGGGCATATAAAATAATACGGTGTAAGTTGATTATAATTGACTTAACTTCCGGAATCTTTGTTAACAATGGACCCAACTACCTTAAGTCCATTGTTCAGTTGAGTTTATAGACATTTTTCTCTGTTCTTTTGAATTAGCATTTTAATGTCAGAACAATTATGACATTTCCAGTAATGATCGTGGCGCCAATAATCTCGTTTTATGCATATTTTTCTAAATTTGTTTGATAGAAATAACAAATTAGTTTTTTTCTAGATCCGGGTTGGGTCCTCTTACGATCTGTTCAAGTCATTTCCATATATTTTTTTTGTCTTTCTAAAAACTCATAAAATTTGAAATCTTAATTTATGTGAAGTAAAAGTAAGATTATGTTATCAACTGAATGATAGCCGATATGATGGCGTGGGGTGTTTAACTGTTAAGTAATTTAATACGAGTGAGACCAATTTATATAGGGACAATATTGTTGACGCCTGATGGACAATTTTTTTTTGTATTCTCTTTCTGTTTTATGTTAATTTCCATTAAAAATAGATAAAATGGTTAATTCAAATGGAATCATAAAAACTTAATTTTTTTTTTTTTGTGATAGTTCAATGATCTCTATCTGTTTGTCAACATTTTAATATTATTTAATTAAAAAGTATTTAATAAAAATGTTGCGTTGTTATTATCAAATTTTTTTTATCACATCTATCTGTATCATACAAATACACAAAATTAATCTGACGTCATTTATCAGATGTTTCAATTTTTACTGCCTTTTATGTTATTTTATTTGTATATTTGTATAAATTCTCATCTTTACCATCAGTCAATCAAACGATCATTAAAAAAATATAATAATCATAATAATAAAGTGCGGGAAGAGGATCATATTTATCCATTAAATAAGAACATACACACACACACATACATATGAATTTGCATATGACTGAAGTTTATATATAGGATAAACAGATAATATATTTTAAATTTAAAGAATAGAATAAAAGAATGAATGAGTTAATACATTTTTTAAAAGCATTCCAGAAAATGAAATAAAATTTTATATAAAATCAGAAGAAAAAAATAAATAAATTTTTTATTTGTAAACCGACGATGAAGATGATGAAAAAGAAGAAGAAGAAGAAGAAGAAGAAGGAAACTTTACGACTTTTTGATTTTCTCTCTTATAAGTTTAAAATACAATTTTTATATTTGTGTTTGATTTACAGTCACAGAAATCAAACTAACAGCCACCGTCTCTAAATACACCAAAAAAAAAATTAAATTATTATTATTAGTTAGTTGATGGGTGCTTGTTGCTGGTTGGACCCCAATGCTTGATCAATATACAAATTTTCTTAACAAATTTTCTTGTTTTATTTCGGTTAATATTTTTTTTATTAGACAATAAAAATGACACTACATACACACACACATACAAATACATGCACACACACCAATCAAATAATATTGATTTTTTATTTAGATTTTCGATTGATTGTTTTTTGATTTGTTTAAATTGTTTTCAGTTTTTGTTCTTTCTTTTTTGATTTTTTTTTATTTTAATAACCGGATTAGGTTTTATTTTATGCGTTTTTTATTGTATATTTTTATTGTGTTTTTTTTTTTGTAGAAGTTTTTTGATTTTTGGAAAGAAAGAAGGTAAAAATATAAAAGAATTTCCCCAAAAATAAAAGAAGACCTGCCGCGTTGATTTTGACTGTGTTTGGTGTTTCTGTTAGTGTGGTTGTTGTTGGTATGGTGTAATTTAATTATGTATATTATCTTTATTTAAATAGATGCTAAAATAAATGAATAGCAAAAATTATTCCTTTAGAAACACGCGGTGGTTTTTTTTTTCGGTATATTTTTATCACCTTTTGAATAAACGTAATAAATTCTTGTTCATTGTATTTTGCGTTACGGTTATTAGTGCGATGTCGTGCGGGTCCTTCTAACATTTTTATGTCAATCTATTTCTTTTATTTTATCGTATTTTGTCTTTTTGAAGAATATTCTCTTATCAGAAATATCACGAAAATTTTACCAGTCTTCTAGGAAGGAGAAGAATTTAAGGCAGAAAATTTTCAATGTAAATGAAGAAAAAAACAAAATGTTTCATCGTTGTCTTGTACCATTATTTTTCTTGTTTACCGACCCTCTACTTAATTAACTTCTATTTAATGAGAATGCACAAGAAACACATTTTATATGTATGACGACGAGTCTAGATTAAAAGTCATAACCAATAATGGTGAATTTAAGTCAAACAAGAAAAAACATTGAAAGATTTTTATTATAAAAAATAATTCTTGTAAATCCTTTTTAATAAAGTATAAGAAAAAAAAACGACACAACTCACAAAATTTATTTACTCTTAATTATTACATATTTTTTTTTTTAAATTTAAAATTTGTCATCATCATCAAATTATACGTTTACGGCTAAAAGTTCATCAACACAAAAACACACACACACACACTCACACACACACAGGCACATATATACTGCAGATCACATGAAATACTTAACTTTTTAAATTGCACTTTTCTTCATTTTATTGAATTGTACGATTAAGTTTTTTTTTCTCTCTCTCTCTCTTTTTTTTTCTCTTTCCTTTTTTATTTTGTCATTCCTTCACTTCTTCTTCTTCTTATTATTATTATTTTATTTTATATACAATTTATTGTACCCCGGCCGTACAACAAAAACAAAAAAAAAACAAAAACAAAACAAAAACAAAAAAAAAAAAAATAAGAAAAGAAAAGAATGAAGAAAAAAAAAATCAAATAAAATAGCATTCACATGTCACTTTTGAGTGTATCATAACATTCTAAATTTATTGTTTGACTTTTTTTTTTCCTCCTCTTCTTCTTCTTCTTCTTTTTATTTATAAATAAATAAATAAATAAATTTATATAAGATAAACATTCGACATGTTTTCTTGTATATATGAAAAGGAAAAGAAAGAAAGAAGAAGAAGAAGAAGAAGAAGAAATTGTATATGAAAAGTGTATATATGTTTTTGAAGGGGGGTTTATGGTGATGGTATGAGGGGGAGTTGTAAGAATTCTTATAAGAGTTATATGTAGTCAAGATGGGTATAGATTTGGGGATGGCATAAGGAGGAATTGAAAGAGTATGAGAAAGAGTTATATAGTTGAATCTTTGGAATTCTGTTAAAAACTCTAACTTGTAAAAGGGATCTTTTATAAAGTCCAGAGAATTTATACAATGTAATCGGTTTTTTGATCAAAAATTTAAGTCAAGAAAGTCAAAAGAAAACAAAAAATGCAAGATGATTGTTCCAAATAAAAAATCAGTCAAAATTTTTTTTTACATCAATAAATAAAAACAAAATTGAAAAATCATAAAGTCACCAATCGCACAAATTTTTTTGGTTGTTTTTGTGTTTCGTGAAAAAGTTATAATCATAATGATGATGATATTATTTTCTATCTGTCCAATATGTAAAATTCCATCAAATTGGGTTGTGGCCAATAAACCGCGTTTTATTTTATGACATTTTTTTGACAGTTAATTATTACATATTATTATTATTATTATGATTATTATTAAAGCGCGACATCTATACTTCTATCGTTTCTTTTTCATTTTGTACATTTGACATATGACATTTACAATCAAATCGTAAAACAAATAAACACAGCAACAACAACAACCAAAAAAAAAACATTAAAATTTGAAATGAACGACAAAATTTTGTTGTGTCCACCATTCTCTTACTAGATTGGTGATTGTGAAAAAAAAAAAAAGAACAACAACAACAACAATAATAATGACACCAACAACAACAAATATTATAAATAAATAAACATAAAATGTCGTGCAAATTTTTTTGAATCATAAAATACAGAAAATATATTTTATAAATCTCATTTTTTTTTTGGAAATAATAATACATATATTGAATGTTGATGTTGTTTTACTTGATGATCATCATGATGATGATGATGATGTTGTTGATGATGTTGATGATGATGATGATGAGATATAATGAAACAAAAAATTATTTTTTTTTCGTCATTTCTCTTTATACAAAAAAAAAAAGAAAAAATAAAACACTATAATTTATATAAAATGTAGGTGTCACACTGTGTCACTAAAAATGTGCATGCTGTACATACAACATACATCTATATATGCATCTCAATATGTATGTGTGTGTGTGTGTTTTTGTGTGCTGGCATTGCAATAAATGAAAGAGGAAAAACCATAAAAAAAAAAAGTGTTTTGCACTTTTTATTTTTTTCAATATTATTTCTGGTGGACTGTTTTTTTTTGGTGGGTTTAATTATTCGATAAAGTTTGATGGCGCATCGTTAAAATACACATTTATAAAACGCACAATATTATTTTATACTTTTGTCACTATTATGTATTCACACACAGACAAACGCACACACACACACATTCATACACACACAAAACACATCGTAAAAATTTGTTTTATGTGATAAATTGTAAGTAGGGTCACCCGTGGTAAGAAATAATAAGGAACTTCTTATATTAAACAACTGTCACGATATGTTTGGGGCTATGACGAATTTTCTTCTTTTTTTTCTGTTTTGTTAGAGAAAACAAAAGAAAAATAAAAATGAGTAGAAGGAATAGGGTCAAGGATAGAAATTATGGTGACCATAATAATACAGTTTTATCATATTTGGAATTAAATTTCTTCTATTTTTTGTTTTGTTTTTTTTTTTTTGTTCTTTTTGGTAATAAAATAAAATTAAATTAGAGAAAAATAACAATAACAACTACAATGAGAAATATAATTTTTGTTGTTGTCACATTCTTAAAATAAAATACATCATCATAATAAGAGGGCACTCAGCACAATTACAATCAGCTTCCTAAATACACTGTCGCTTGTCAAAACTCTCATAAAAATATAGAGAAGATGTAGAAGAAGTGGAGGGAGAAGAAATATCATCAAATTAAACAAATTATTCTTCATCACACCATTGACAGATAGAGAACATAAATTTTAATTTGTTTTGGCTGTTTTGGCTGGTTACAAAAACAACAACAACACTATACTAACAAACAAAAAAAATACCAGTAACAAAACTTCAATTCTTTACTAAAGAGTGGTCATAAATTTTGATTCCAAAAAAGCGATCCGATAGAAACAATGCAAAAATATTTTCTATTTAGAACCGAAATAATGTCTCTATGTGTATGTGTGTGTGTATATAATTTTTGGTGGCCCATTCTGTTATATAGAACAACTCTATTTTATTTCTAACAAAAACTATATTGTTGGCCACTTTTAATGGTTTGCCTCTTTTTTTTTTTTTTGTAATTTCGTTTTGTTTTTGTTTGATGATGACCACATTTCTTCTTCAAAAATTTTATCATCATATTTATAACGTTAAAGGGAGACAACAAAAAAAAAAAAGAAAAAAGTGAAACAAATAGAAAAACAAAAAACAACATAAAATACTGTAATTTGATATTGTGCGTGTCCACTATAATATGGCTACGATCATTCTTCAATTTATGTCAAACCAACTAAAAACCCTAAATAATTACTACAACTACAACATACTATACTATACAAATACATTCTCATACATTTATAATAAAATAACTAAAACAATAATATGTCTGTCCTATGTCCTTCTGTCTATCGCGTTATGTTATTCTGTTTTTAAATCAATGTTTATGGGAGATGAAAAATTGCCATCATCGTCATTATTTAATTGGAAAATGCATTTATTTTCTCATTGAATTTTGATATGATTTTCTAGTGGATTTTATATATGTTTTGTTTTATGTGCATGTGTGTGTGTATGCAACACTGGACTACATATTGTTATTAATATTGTGTTGATGGTTGACAATGGTAAAATATGAGGTGAACATTAATGACAAAAAAATCCGTAGTAGAAAAAAAATCTTTTTTTTTTGTTCGAGTCACGTTTTATTGTTAAAGTTCTATAAAAAAAAAAGAAGAAGAAGAAAAATCAGTTAAGTTAGTCAGGCACACAGAGGTATGCAATCAATTTTTAGAATTTCCTCGTACAAAACGACAATTTAGCGAAATTTTCATTTTATTTTTCGTAAAGTAAGAAAATTGATTTTTTGTCTACAAATTTTTTTCTTATAGTTTGTTGTTGTTATTTGTCAATAAATTTACACCCTTTCCCTCTATGTATTACCACCACACCGGCCACCAACTTTTTATTTTCCTTTCTCATTTTATTACATAAACAGACAGTTCAGTTGAATTCTGAAAAAAAACACAAACAAACACACATATACATACCCACACAAATATATAAATTTTCATTTAGCATATAAAATTTTCGCAACACAACAATAAATTTTCTGTTAATTTATTTTTGTCCCCAATAATAACTAATTTTCATAATAAAATTTATCATTTATATATAAATAATACATTAATGTGTATTATAATATTTTCCTCTTAAATTTTTCCTATCACAAAAATCACCCTTATACCCAAAACATCATCCCACAATCACTAAACACCCATATTTACCACACTTCTTTTACTGCGCACATTCCCACTTGCGCAACTAAAAAACTATTACACTATTTATGTCTATACAATATCTACACTAGAGAAATTATTAACACCAGAATAATGTTTGATAGAAAAAAAAAAATTAACTTTACGTTAGTATTGTTGTTGTTGTTGTTATTATTATTATTATTTTTAAATACCGCGTGCAGGAAAATTCAAGAGTTATAATTTTCCCAAAAATGATTTAATTTATAGGCTCCGATGTTTTAGGTGAAAAGTATGGATTTTGGTAGGGAGGGGGAAGATGGTAGAGAGGTGTTTGGTTTTTTTTTTTTTAATTTTTCATTGGTTTGTTTTTGTTAAAAGTGGGAAAGGGGGGATGGAAAAATACTACTTTTCAATGAGATGAATTTTATGTTGTTAAATTTGGGGGATGCTAAAATTCAGAATTTTAGTTTATATTGAATCAATTATTTTGTAGTTATGAAAAAAAATGTAATCGTTAATTGAATCACGCTGATATAAATTCTATGAAATTATTGAGAATTTGTATGAGATTACAAAAAATGAAATACGAGAACAATAGAGAAATTAGTCACAGGATCTTTATTTTGAATTTGGGATTTTTTCCCATAATATGATTCCAGTAGGTTATAAATTTTTGGACGGAATTTTAAGATTGAACGCAAAGTTTCATGTGCAAATTCAAAGGAAATTTAATTTTCAGATTTTTGTTACAACTTTTTTTTTATTGTAAGTAGTCGTCAGGAATAGTTAGATTCCTGACAATTAGATTTATGACAAGGAACATGAAGGATCGAAAGGAATAAAATATTTGTAACCAAAACAAAAAAAAAAACTTTCTCTTTTAAGTCAGCAAAAAAATAAAACCTAAAACATAAAATTTGACCCATTTTTAAACCAGGAAGTACTTTTACGTCATAAAACTTTTTTGTTTTCTTCTTTTTCGGTTCCTTCTTCTTTTTTTTTTCTTTTTTTCTTTCTTTTTCTTCTTTTCTTTTTTTTAAAACGAAAATTTCTTTTGAAATATTTTGCAAACAAAAGAAAATGGTTGACATTTTTGTTGTTTGTTGTTTTATTTTTTTTTTCTTCTTTCATTTTTGTTTATGGTAAATTGAAGAGTAGAAACTAAGGGATAAGAAGACGTTACGTGTGTGCGTGTGACTGTATCTCTCCTGTTTATTTACTTAAAAATCAACTGAGACTGATCCAATTTTTCTTATTTTTTGTTGTTGTTGTTGATGTTGAATTTATGTTCCATAATAGAGATAATAAACAATAGTTCTCTACGGGTGGTAAAAGATGTCTCTCAAAATCTCTCTTCTTTTTTATTTCGGGTTTTGTTTTTTTTTTTTGTCTTTTTTTTGAAAAAATTGATTTATTTATTTGAATTTACGCAAATTTCTTTAAAAAATAAATTTTTCCACTGAAAAGTCTTCTTCTTCTTTTTTTTTCTTCTTCTTTTTCTTTCTTTTAAAAATAGAAGAAAGAAGACGAAAAAATTTGCATAGATTTTAAAATAAAATTCATAAATCAAAAATCAGAAATTTTAATAAAGTGTGACGTCATTGTTCTATATTTCTCGATTTGTATAATAAATATGTAAAAATATATCGTCGAAGATGATGCTGATGATGATGCAGATGATGATGATTGATGACAATTAATGTCTTAAGACAAGAGAGAAATTCCATTTTGTTTTTCATCTTCTTTTTCTTTTTCTAGTTTTTTTTTTTACTTCTATTACACAATTTGAACCAATTGAATAGCGCGGCACCTTTTTCTGTATTTTTTTTTTCTTTTGACAAGTTTTGACAGTTTGACGTAACATTATATTGCGCACACAACTAATCATCAATCCTCTTGTTGTGATCATTTATAAAAGAATTAGTTTATACTTTATGCCGTCAAATAGATTTCGTATTCTCTTTCTTCACTGGAGATTGCTACAATGATACACATAATCATTTAGTAGGAGGAAAGAAAATAAATTTAGTTTTTAGGTTTTAGACAAAAATTCACAATTTTAACTGGCTTCGTTGTTAACCGAAAATTAAAATTTAAACTAGTGAAGTTAATTAGCCGCGTACTTTACCAATAAAAATAACCTCTAATACTATAAAATCTAATTCTAATAAAATACATACACACACACACACAATAAATTGTAGAGACATCAATAAAATTCGTATCGCATAATTTTAATTACGGCTCATTAAATTCTTCGTATAAAATGTTTATTTGTTTTTAGGATTGAAAATTTAGTTTAGTCAATGAGTGAAAGAGAATGAAGAGTAGAGGAAATAAAATTGCATATATTAAATTTGTCGTAAATTGTGTGTGAGTGTGTGTGTGTGTGTATTTAGGGAATGCAATGCAAAAAATTGTGTTTTTGGTGTTTTTAATCCAGAGCGTGAGGGTTTCATTAAAATTTAGATTTCTGGTAACAGAAACTGCGGTATGAGGATTTTTAGATTTATAATCTTTGATTTACCACAATTTTATTTAGATGCAAGAAATTAGTTTCAATATAAAATTCAAGGGAAAGATTCGGGTAAGTGCGATTTGAATTTATTTCATTTTAAAGAATTTTTGTGTTGATATTAAATTTTTCTACCGGTTTAATTTTCATAAGATTTACTTTTGTAAAGTTATTGATGGTAACATAATTGCTCATCTTCATCCAAATATTCAATTGACTTATGTTTCTTAATTTTATTCGTTTAAGAAATAAACACCTTTTTATATTGATCAGACCAACAACTGTGCGATCAATAATTAACAAATGTTTCTTTAACTTTAATAATTCAATAATTAACGTTTAGACTGTTGTCTTTGTGTTGAGACTTGAGACATCTTAAAAGAATGATTTGCCGTGATAATTTTTTGTATGAATTAATTATGAACCATCTGCATAAAAAATTCAGTTTTTTTTTTGTTTTGTTTTGTTTCATTTTTTTTTTGTTGAAGAAAATTAATTAATAAAATTTCAAATGTGTCAAATTTTTACAACAACAACAAATACGGCAAACTTAAAACTATCAATTTAAATATTTTTTTTTTATTTTAATCATGCTAAAAACTCATAAATTAATTTAATTTATACGAATTTAAACAACACAACCCTAATTTATAATAAACTTTTCAACTTATTATTATTTTTGTTTTTTTTGGCAATAAAACAACAAATAACAAACAGTAACAACAACAAAAATTGTTGTCAATAAAATATCTATATATACAAAAATTAGCATAATATCAAAATGCACCTTGTGTCAGCACACACGCACACACACATCACACACACATACAAAAAGGATAATATTAAGTTTTGCCACCTTTGTATTTTATGTTTTATTATTCTGTTAATCACGCATGTTGCAAAATTTATTTCATATATATATTTGAACTTAAGTATATTTGACTTAAGAATGTGACTTAAGTATTTGTCTATAACGAATAATTAATGAAGTTTTTAAGAATTATTGGTTGATTATAGATTCTTCTTGTTTTTCGTAAAAGTGACACTTTAAATATTTCACATCTATTATTCGTAGTAGTTGTCGTCGTCTCTTTCCATATAATTAATTTGATAACAAAATAAAAAAATTCGTTTGTTTTTTTTTTCTAATTTTTAGAGAAAATCTATCTAATTTTTTTTTTTCTATGATTTTAGTAAACGTTGATAATATTTATTTTATACTATTTTTCTCATGCTCTTTAGCTTGTCATCTTAATTAAGTTAATAAATAAAAAAAATTGACCGAAAATATAAAAAAAGAATGAAAAAAAAAAACTGTAATCGAAATAAATTTATAGGTTCTTTTTTTTTTTGTTCTCTTTGAATTTTTATAAGAAATTAATTAGCATTAATTTTATTTAGAGAATTGGTTTTTTTTGTTGCTGTTGTTGGAAAATTTATTAGAATTTTATAAATAAAGAGAAAGAGAGACTGAGAGAGAGAGAGAGAGAGAGAAGTTATAGTATTTTAGTATTAGTAGGAGATTGAAAAACAAGCGAAAAATATATAACATCCATAACAGGCAATACTCGACTTCTTTTGACATTAACAACAACACAAACTATATTAACAACAATAACAACTGTCCAATAATTAACATTAAAAACGGAAACAGTTTGAATATACTTAAATAAATTATGTTATTATGTAAACTGTTGTAATTTTTAGGTGGACTAGAAGAGTTATTTTTTTAATGGGATTGTGTTTGCGTGTGTGTGCCTTCAAGTGTGTGTGTGTTTATATCTGCGTTAATAAATAAAATGCACATTTTGAAATAACCGTTTTCTATTTTTCAAAAGAAACAAAACTGTCAAGAATTAAGACACATTTTCATTTTCTTTAGCTTTTGTATTCTATAAGATTTATTTATTTATTTTTATGTCTTGGCTTAGTATCTCTTCACTTTTAAATTTTACACACACACACACACACACACTCTATTACAAGAATACACATTTTTACGGTTTTTGTAAGCATTGTTATATAATTAATTGTTTTTCTTAATTTGTTGAATGTTTTTACATTTTGAAAATTGAAAAATAGAAAAAACAGAATTCGCATATTTTTTTCTCCATTGCCAAAGTATAGATACGAAGTAGTGGACACAATAAAATAAGCACTTGTTGAATTTTATTATTGTTGTTATCATTATATTGTTCCTATTCTTCGTTCTAACAATTCCAATTCCGATTTAACGATTGGACTAGAACTAGAGGGAGGCATTTAGATTTTAGCTTTTTTGGTTTATGTATCTGCGTTGGGAATAATAGTTTTGTCATCTCAATTATTCTTATCATAGTAATTTTTTCTGATCTTGAGAAGAAGGCATCTTGAATTCTTAAGACAAATGAAAGTGTTTTGAGTTTATAATTATTGTCTGAAGCATTTTAGAATTCAATAATTATAATGGCACGTGCCATATTCTTTATTTTACAAATTCGATATCAAAAAAATTCTACACAATATCATCATACACAGAGAAACACAAACACACTTTATGAAGACAATCAACCAATTATTATTATAACAGAAATAGAGAAACAAAAGGATTCCTTGTCACAATGAATAAATTGTTACACTTTTACCACACATCCATGCATATTCGCATAAAACACAATAAATATGGAGACTTTTGTGTTAACAAAAGGGATATTCAACATAATATAATACACGGAAACAGTGACGTGATTAGATGATGCATTGTTGATGACGCGTATAATATTTATAATAAATATTCTCTTTTACATTTCTAAAACAATTAAATGTACAAAAACATAAGTTAAATGACAAAAAGTGACATCTAAATTTCTGTATTTTCACTAAAAAGCGAATTAAAATATATCACTTTTTGTTTTATTATGTCGTTTGACATATGAATGATATAATTACAGGATTTCAGTTGACTGAATTGATTATATGTGTGTGTGTATGTGTTTTTCTTTTTTTGTAGATATATGTCAGTGTCAATATTATTTTGAGAGGATGTGACGATAATCTTTCTCTTTTTGGTTTCTTAACATTGTATCTACCTAAATCGACATTTTTGTCATCTTCTGTCTAATCAGGATGATGATTTTTTTTTTCGTTGTGGATTATCAAAAGAACATTTTTTTTCGGTCATATTTATTCCTTTTTTTTTTCTTGATATTTTAACGTCGTTTACTTTTTTGCTTATTGAAAAGGGATTTTGTCCTTTAACAATTTTTTCTTCAAAATATCCTAAAGTTAAAGATTAAAATCATTTATAGTTTGTTTCCTTCTTCGTTATTATATTCAGTATATCCTCTCTTCTTCTTCTTCTTCTGCTTTTATCCCTACTGCATTTTTATATATGTTCATATAAAATTTAATATGAACGTGAGAGAAAGAGAGAGAGAGAGAGAGTAATAAAAGAAAAAAAAAAAGCACCTAAGCACCTTGTTGTATATAAACAAATGAGACAGTTTTTTACACAATTTAAATCAGTAACGAGAATCTTTTAACTTTTAACTTTATATAAAAGGAGAGAAAAAAAAAAACAAAAAAACACAAGAAAAAAAAAAATACAATTCAGCGCGAAATGTCAATTTTTTTTTCTCTTCTTTTAATTCATGGACACAACATTTTTTGTTATATTTTTATTTATGTACTGTATAGACTGGACAATCGAAACATTTTTTTATTTTTTCATATATTATTCAGTTAACTGGTATTACCCATATTGAACTATAAAATACCAGCAAATACATTTTAATGCGATAATCAAAAAAATAAAAATAAAATGGTGTATTCGTCTATCTTCAATAATTTTTCCCTCTTTTACTTATTTCATTTCATTTTATTTTTTTTTGGTAGAGAGTCGAGAGTGTTCCATGGTGAAATACAAAAATAAAACGAAAATGAAAAAAAAAAAAAAAATACAACATAAATACGATCAAGTTTACTGAGAATTAAATTGAACTTCGATGCATGCGTAATTTATACATCTTGTGATTTTTTTAAATGATAAAACAAAAAAAAGAAGGAACGGATTTTCTGTTGAATTCACTGAATTAGATTTGTATTATTTTTTTCAAAATTTACAAATACGCTGAAAATTGTCTCTTTTTTCCATTTGTTGTAATTATTATTAAATTAGTAACAATTATTTTGTGATTGTTATTTTTGACACATTTACAAATTTATTGATGATCTTTTGTTAAGTGGATTTTCCAATTCTTTTCTAATTAAATTAGATAAGAAGAAAATAATCTAAAACTTTTTAATATTTATTGTTAAAAATATATTTAAAATCTGTGTGAAAAAAATCTAATCCATGTAGAAATGTTGTATATCGTAAATTTATAGTAAAAATATACAAAGTTTTCGTTGTAAATATTTGATATGAAAAATCATAACAAACAAATTTCTCTAACTTAAAAAAATTTCATCATTTCAATTCCCATATTGCAAATCATTTAAATATATATTTTGCAATTGAAAAAGTTTTTTTTTTTTTTTGCTGTGATTTTCATACGTTAGAGAATCAATATCATCGATCGTCTCAGATCGTCTCGCGCTCACTTCAAAATCAATCAATTTTATTACATATACATTTTATATCGTCATCGTGTCTCACAACCTTTAAAAAAAACATTTTAAAGATTCTTATGCATGTTCACATGGGAACGACCATCGACAAGATAAATATAACTTGCCCTCTCTCTTTCTCTTTTCCTTTTCCTTTCCTTTCCTTTCCTTTCCTTTTTTTTTTTTGTGTCGTAAATATTTTTTTTTTGATAGAATTTTTTTTTTTGATTTCACCAGAGTAAAAATCATTCCTACGTACACGGAATATACCAACGAAACTACGCGGGCGAATTCGAATATAGAAGTTTATATTATATTTATACATAGTAAGTAATGCTACGACAATATTTTTCTTTGACTTTTCCTATATTCCATCCATGGAAGAATATAAGAAAACCATAAAATAGATTGGTTGCAATACAAATTTGTCATAAATTTTCACCCCGAAAAGAGATTTTCTATGTTATTTTTTCTTTCTTCGTTCAGTTCTCGCCATTCGGAATTTTTTTTTTAAGACATTTTTATTTTATTTTTGTTGTTTTTTTTTTTTTTTGATTTGTTCATGATTTTTCTAGGTTTGAGTTGAAATAGATCGTCGATTTTTATTACCGAAAGGAAAAAAAGGAGGATAAATAAAATCGCCCAAACTCTTTATTTGAAAATTCCTCCTACTATTTATGATTTTTCAACTTCGATTTTCTTGCTTCTCTTCATAATTTGTAGATAATAATATTCATCGCGTCTTTTTCATGTAGCAGAATTTTTATTTTTTTCTTGTCTTATTTTATATGCTTCAGTTTTGACTGCGCTTTTGGATGCCAGAGTAAGTGTAAATGTATATAAAATTGTAAATGCATGTGAATGTGTTTGTGTGTTGTGTGTTTAAAACTCATTTTAGTTGAAAATGAGTTCGCTGAAGAAGAAGAAGAAAAGATGAAGAAGAAGAAGAAGAGGAGAAAAGAGAAAAATCGTGCATCCATTGGATAGAAGCAAATTCTTTATAAAACCACCTACCCACCCTATCTAGCCCACTCACCCTTATTCACAAAAAAAAACACTACAATATATTTCGTTTCTTCTGACATTAACTGCTATCGCGTAGAGTCCTAGAGGATTTATTGACACCGCTGAAAGCATGCTGCAGTCTCGACCCTACCACCGAATCCTCAACCCAATCTTAAACTTCCCAACCCCACACCATTAACACACACAAACAGTTGGGTGCTGTATATATGCTTTGTGTTCTCTGTCTCTGTCTTTTTTCTTGTTTTTTTTTTTGGTCGGTCTTGAGATCGTTTATTACACACAAAACCACCATTTTATGTGTGCATCATTCGCTACCTACCCTCTATCAAAACTCTTTCTCTCTCTCTCTTTATTTTTTACCTCATCCTCTTTTTATTGCCATCAACCCTCTAATCTACCATTCCTCCTTCTCCTTTGTGATGTCATACATCTTTTGGTGTGATGATGTTGATCCAATGTGGGATGAGATTTCTTTACATGAGATATACACACACACACATACCACACATACATAGAGATACACACATTGGCCTCTAACATTTGTTTCGATTGGAACTGTGAAAAGAGAACAAAAAATAAAACAAATAAGGGAGAGGGTTGTAAAATAGAAAATGGGAATAGAATATAGTAATGGTTCGGGTTTTTTTTTATTTTTTGGGTTGGTTTCGTTGGGCCAAAGAGAATGTTTATAAAAACATTCTTTTGGTACCATAATTTGATCAAGTTTATTTGTCGCGTACTTCTTCCTTACTAGATTTTAACATTTTGGCATCTACTACCAATAGACACACACAGATAGGCAGACATACCACTAATAAAACTTACAAGAAAAGATTGATGAACATCGTTTAACTTGTATTCTATCCTTACCACTAGAATTTTTGTTCCCAATTTTCTGAAGGATTTGTTGTTTTTTTTTTTGTAGAATTTGAATTTATTTTTGTTTTTTTTCTTATGCATATTTTTTGGTCCACGCGATTTTTTTAAATTAAAAGATTTAACATAACATAAGAAGACAAGAGTATAGAAAAAAATCAATTCGATTTTCGAGTTGATAAAAGCAAAAGAATGTCACAAAAGCACCAGACATGACATACACACACATACACATTGATACGCACAAAACCATATCTTCCATCAGATGGTTCTTTTTTTTCTCCTTTTTGGCTATAATTCTGTCTTCGCTCACAACAATAATGTTTTATATCCCTTGACCAAACAAAAGACTCCAAGAACAACAACAAGAACAAGAAAAAAAAACAGTGAAGAAAACAAAAATAAAACAAAAGAAGAGGAAGAAGAATTTAACTATACAACAATAACAACTAAGAAAAGCATCAACAACAAAAACAATGAGAAATAAAATTTATTTAGTGTCTCTAAATTATTTACTTTTAATCATGATTGGATGGTGCCGTGACGTCATTAAAAAAAAAAGGAAAAAGAAAAAAAAAATTCTTCTCATTGTTTTTATTCAGTTGTGTTTTTTTTTTTCTTCTTTTGTTTCGTTCGATTTTAATCTTTTTTTTTGTTGTAAAGCAGAAAAAATTGCAAAAAAAATTTTTGTTTTAAAATTTTACGCGTTTTTCTTATATTTTTTTCTTTTTCTTAACTTGTAGAATTTTTTTTCCATGATGGGAATTATTTTACAATTCGTAAAATTAAGAGAAACTATTATTTTGATAATTTTATGGGATGAATCAATAATAATTGTTACTTATATGAAACTCGTTTTTAATAGGGAGTTATGGCTGAGTAAATTTGAAGATTTAATTGATTTAAATAATTGGATTAAAATTGAAAAATTGAACAAATATTTTACTTTTGGCATCTTTCTAGTTTGTTGAAATTTAATTGTCACTTCCTAATTTTTAAGTAGAAATAATAAAACATAACTTTTAGACCAATTAATAATTTCTGTGCTTCGAGTAATGACACAATTCAACAATTACTTTAGCTAATTACAATTTAACTGTTATGTCATGAATTCCATAGTTTTCATATTTAATATGAGTCAGCTAATGAATTTAAAATTCATAAAAAATAAATTCTCGACCCTGAGGGAAAAATATCCCTCATATATTCCCGTAATAATTCCCACAACCACATTATTCAATAATCGGATTATTTCCAAAATCAGACAAAAATCTTCCATTCTTATATTTATTCATCAAAAAAAATTTTTCTTCTCATCAACAAAAGTATGTTTCTGTTTTCCTGTCAACGTTCGATAAATACTTAGTAACTTTTCAGGTCTCCGGGTGCGGTCGCGATCGCGAGAATTTATCATTTCAGATCATGGTTGTTCTTTCTTCTTTTTTTTTTTGTTAAACTCTTTTTCTCTTTTTTTATTTTGTAAATTATTGACTTGTTTTTGTAGAATGCCGTTCGTACTTAAGTTATAAAAAGACAGATTTAAGAAAGAAAGATGTTTATTTCAAATGAAACGTAAAAGCCAAAAGGAAAAAAGCAAAACGAGAAAAAAAAAATACAGAATCTTTGTCGCGCGAACTTTTTTATTTTATCCAAAAGCGTTAAAATATATTATTATGAAAAATATAAAATTGAAATCAATGAGAATGTGATATTATAGTTTAATAATAATCTTTATTCAAAGAAAATAATAGGGTGCCACTAAATAATAAAACATTTAAAGAAAGTATTCGAGTTTAAATCGTAAGAAGATTTTTGTAAGTTTTCCCACATAATATTTTTTTAATTCAATGAAATTTTTATTTATCGAAAATGAAATGAATTTAAAGTATATGCTGATGAATCACCCAGTTAATTAAATTTAGTTAGTCTTCTTATATCTTGATGGACATTGACAATATTTATTAATAATCTTAAATTTTCTATATATTGATGACGTGAGGCACGATAATAGTCAGAGTTGCCTTCTAATATAATTTTTTTGTTGTAATAAAATTAAATGCATTTACACACACACCACACACACACACATCAATATTATAAACATTAAGATTTAACTCTCTTTCTCTTATTATATCCTATTTTTATTGGTATAAAAATAAATACAAATAAAGTAAAATTTATATAAGAAAAGTGCATTTTATATTTGATTACATTTTTGCCTGATGGTGGTGCTGCTGCTGCTTACTTTTCTGGTGCATCTTATTCATTTATATATAAAAATAAAATGAATAAAAAATATATACAAAGAGACGAAAACAGATAAAAATTTATATATAAGAAACAGAAGATTTACGAAGATACGAACAGAGAAAGACAAAAACAAAAAGTAGAAGACATTTATTTAGTATTACGGGGGTGCTTCATAGAATAAGAAGAAGGAAGAAATATAAGAAATAGAAGAAATTTTTTTTTGGTGGAGACACATAAGACACTCTTTTAGATATACAGCAATAATAATAACAACAACAACAACAACAACAAAAACTGAAGATGCGGATAATTCTTATTTTGTATTGTTGTTGTTGCGCGCGATTTCATTAATTTGTCGACGTGTAATTACTTTTCAGATGTGCCAAGAAATTATAAAACAAGAAAGAAATTATGATTAAATTGTGTATTATTTTTTTTTTTATTAGTTTTTTATTTATCTTTTGTTGTTGTTGTTTTTATTGTTTATTTTATAAGAAGAAAAAATGTAATTTTCTGGAATATTATGTGTTTTTTGTGTTTATATGTGGCTATGTGTGTGTGTGTATTTGATTTTTAATACATAGAGATAAACATGATAAATGTGTGAATGTGTGTGTATGTGTAGGTGGTGTCCTTGTCAATACATATAATTTATATATAAATGACATCATTTTTAAGTGTTGTTGTGATCTTTCATTATACATAAAACAAATTCTTCATTTTTATGATTAACCCATTTAAATACGCGAAATGTGTTTAATTTTTTGTTAATGTGAATTTTAACTTAGTCTTATTTATTTGATTTTAATTTTTGTGTTAAACATTTTTAAGGTATTTGTATTTTTTTGTGTGGGAATTTTTAATGGGAAAAATTAAATTTTGGTCATATTTCCTACACAGAATAAGTTTTTGTTTTAGAGGAACAGGAAAGTGATATTCCCTTGGAACATAAATAAATATGTGATTAAAAACATCAGATGTCATATCGTCAGACTTTGTTACTACAACTGACTTAAATTTTGAAAATTAAAAATCTTTTGAATTTAGAATGAAATGTTGTTACCAAATAGTCAATAATAAAAAAAAAAAGTTAACAGACACGTTAAATGTATATACGATCAACAATGTCTGAATTTTCATCGCTAACCCATAATTAAGATTTTCTATGACATTAATGACCCAATTAAAACTTGATGGGTGTTCACTTTTGATTGATTAATAAAAAACAACAACAACAATCACAAATAATATAGAAAATTATAATTTTATCGATGATCGTTGTCCATCAAAATATTTACAACAAAATAAAAATTGAAGTGAAACAGAAAATTAAACATCGCAAAAATAATTCAAACAAAAATAAACAAAAACAGAAAAAAAAAAAAAGTAAAAAATAAATAATTTCGTTGAATAAAATAAACGAATGGACAGACGCGTCGCGATCTCATGTAAGAAAGTTTATTTTCAAATGCGTTAATTAGCGCGAATATAACAGGGTGATGATTGAATTTTTTTTTTCAAATTATTTTTTTTTTTTTTTTAACAAAATTAAAAAGAATTTTTAAATATTAAAAATTAATCATAAAATTTATGTGTCATTTCGTGGGATGTTATACGTTGATGAATATAATTGACTGTTGATGACATACACGTTTTTTTCTTCTCTTTTATACTTTTGTTGTTGTTGTTGTGAAGTAAAAAGAATTTTCCTTGAAAATTTTTAATATTTCTCCAACGTATGTTGAATTCGTCTTCAGTGTTACCCTGTTAATTGACCCAATTGAAAGAAATAAAAGAAAAAGAATTAAATAATAATTGGTATTTAATGAAAGGCACAACCGTAATATGTAATAAATAAAGCAGCAGCAAGAAAACCAAACAGTATAAATACAAAAGTAAGAATAATAAAAAAAAAATAAAAAAAACACGACACATACACACACACACACACACCTACCCTGTAATTATTATTGAATTTCTATATACAAAAAAAAATCTATTTGATTCACTCAATCAATCAATATCAATCAAACTTTATATTTTGCATCTTACTGTCAAACATTATTCCTGTTTATTTTTTTTTCTATAAAATAAAACAAAAAAATGCAAGTTTTGCAAATAATCTTATTTAAAATAAAAAAATGAAATTAAAAATGATATTAAATTAATTTTTCTTTTGATTTGAAATGAAATGCATTTGACTCTGACTGATGCAATTCAGTTGAGAAATAAAGAAATAAAAAAAAAGAAAAAAGATAAAATTTCAGGAAAAAAAAAAAACAAGAAATCAAAATGTTGAATTATGACTGACAGCCTGTCAGTTTTACATATCATATTTTTATCCTCTTACTTTTCTGTCTATCATAATATTATAAAATATCTGAATCATGTGTATGTATGCATGTCTGTCTGTCTGACTATATTTTTACTTATACATGTGTATGTGTGTGTGTGTGTGTCTGTGCATGTGCATGTATAAATATGAATGAAAATCTGACACATACAAAATCTCTAGAAAAAATTGCAACTTGAAAGAAAAAAAAACAAAACTGTAAAATGCAATCGAAAAGTCATATAATCAGTCATGGTATTCTCATTCCTATTTTTTCTATCTCTTTCACATTGCAATTCATCTCTTTCTATTTTTTCTTATATAAAAACAAAACAAAAAATAAATAAAAGAAAGAAAGAAAGAAAGAAGTTATTATAGAATGTGACACATGAGTTATATTTTGACGTGTGACATGACAGTCATAAATTCTGATAGATGGTCAGTTTTATTTCATCTCTTCGTTTCTCTTTTATTTTAAAATTTTTATTCTATTTAATAACGTAAAATGCATCACTGAGAATTTGTCCGATGAGGTATTTTTTTTTTTATTATTCTTTTACTAATAAATGATTATTTTTTCTAATTTCAATCTCATACTCTTGATGAAGAAAAGTAAGAGAGAGAGAGAGAGAGAGAAACAGAAATATTATTAATAATAATTTGTTCTTCTTTTTACAAAAAAACATAAAAGAAAAAAATTAATTTTTCATTTTTCTTAAGAAAAATATTGTTTTTCTTTTGAATTACGGACGAGTTTATTAAGACGGGGCAGTGGAATTTTTTTTTTTTTTATGTTTTAAATTTTAAATTGAATTAAAAAAAAAAATTTCTCTTATAGAAAAACTGACAGATACACACATTTCAACTAAATAAAAGAAATTAGATTATTAAATTCATCTACCTGCAGAAAACAAAAACTACAGCAACAACAAAAACAACAACACCATTTATTTTATTTTAATCGGATGAATATGAAATGCAACAAAAATACTGTAAGTGTGTGTGTATCTGTGGATGGTGGAAAGAGAAAGAGAGATTTAGTGAAAAAGGTATATTGTGTGCCTCAGGCTTTGTACATTTAAAAGGACTTTTCCTTTTTTTTTTTTCAATTTTCTTGTATTTTCACTAAATAGAATAAAAGTTCAAAAGGACAAACAGAAATGAGAAAATTATGATGAAAAGTAGAAAAGAATTAAAATATGGAATGAGAAGAGAAAAATTATGATTGAAAATTTGATAAAAGAAAGAAAAATTGCATATTAAATTATTTACACAAAAAAAAAAAAAATGTACAGTTAAATTGAAAAGGTATCCCAATCCCATACATATCCTATCATAGGGACCAGAGGATTTTCTGTACCTTGTTAGGAGGTAGTTATGGGGTTGAATTGTGAAAGAAGTTTACAAAGAAACTGAAAGATATTCTTTCTTTTCATCAAATCGTGTTTAAAAATAATAATACCTGTGTCTGTCCGTTTGTCTGCCTTAAGGGAAGACAGGAAGTGGCCTATTTTGCAAAAATTTAATTGAACAAAAAAAAAAAGAAAATTAATTTCCCTTCAATTTAAAATGGATTTGAAAAATTATAAGTGTGTGAGTATGTTCGCATATGCCCCACATATGAGTAACTATGTGTATGTGTTTTTGTTGGAATTGGAGAAATCAATGAATTGAGTTGTTTACAAAGAGAAACACAGGTAAACGATACAAAATCAATATCAATCAATTGTCAAAAGATCAAAAAAGTTTAGTTTTTCTTTAGTGGAAACACTACGGAAAAATTGTTGAATAGAATAAAAAAGAAACTGGTCTAGAAAATCAATGGAGTGGAGGATAGAATATGGTGGAATGTAGGAAAATTGTTTGAAGAATTCTTAATTTTTTTTTGTTGAGAAATTTTAATTTATGTTTACGATTTCCTTTAGCAAAAAACAAAGAAAATGAACAAAATCAGGACGAAATAATGAAAGGAAAAATGCAATCGAATAAGAGGAAAAATTATACTAAGCGCATGCCCTGCCCCTTCAAAACAGAGAAATTGCAATACAACAATAATAATCTTCTTGTTCTCTTCATTTTTTTTTTATTTTTCTTGACGACGACCGACGACATTTTTTCTTCTTAATTTTATTCACTCTTATCTTCTTCTTATTCCTTTGATTTTCATATAAGATTCTTTTTCTTATGTTTGCCATTTTTCCAGAGACCGTTCCGTTTTCATATAAAAATTCTCTTTTTCTCTCTCTCTCTCTTAAAACACCATGTTCGTCCGTGTGCCATGCTAAAATGCAATTTTTTCCCCTTAGTTTTTCTATTGTTGTTTTTTTGCTCATTTCACTCACCTTACAAAATAACAACAATACTATATAGTTCTCTCATTCTATCCTATTGAATTTGATCGATGTTTATTTTGTAACAATCATCATCCTTTTTCATTTTTTTCATATATAAAAGAGCATAGAAGCAAATAATAATACAAACAAATAATTGAGAAATAAAAGAGTGGGGATAAACGTATATACACATGAATTCGAACACATTCGCATATTCATACATTCAATAATACAGTCAAATAAAGCGGCTAGCAGTCTGTCAAAGTTGAAAGCGGTTTACATTCTCCGTCGAGCACGTAGACGGTGAAGTTTGTTCTAAAGAAAGAAAAAGAGAAAAGAAAAGTAAAAAAAAGTTGAGTTTTTTTTTTATGTGAAATAAAAGACAAAAATATAAGGAAAATCAGATTTTCTTTTTAATTTGCCTTATTAATAAAAGACATTTGTTGCGGGGGTGTAAAATATTGTTTTTTTTTTTTGCTTGTGATAATTAATTTGTGTTGTTTTTCTAAATTTTTAAAGTTTTAAGAAAAAAATAAACACAAAAATCTTGTCGATGAAAAATCAAAACGAAATAAAATAAATTGAAAGCGACAGTAAATTTATAGAAGTTGATTAAGATTTTTCTTTTAAAGACAACAAAAAGGAATAGTGCAAAGTGAATATAAAATTAAGTTTTCGTGTTTTTGGTTTTTGGTGGAAAAATTTATAAAAATAAAACGATTATATTTTTTTTGTGCGTTTATTTTGACGAACATAAACATGTGTTTATTGCCGTTTCCCCCACTAAACAACATCCACCAATATCCACCTGTTTCCCCAGTCTTATAATTTGTGTGGTTGTGTAAATTTGTAGTTGTGTGTAACGCACAAACACATACACACACGTTTTTTTTTGCATTGGAAACAAAAAGGGAAAAGTTTAGAAAACGCGTGGAATTTTCTTGTTTTCCTTTTTTCTTCTTTTTCTTTTTTTTTTTTATTCAATTTTTTTTTCCGTTCGGATTTTCCGACTTTTATAAATTACCACGTGGTTATTTATTTTTCTGTTTTCCATATATTTTTTTTTCATTCTTTGTTTTTGAAACGAGAATTCTGTTTTGAAAATATAAAAATCGAATCATGACCTACGACAATAATCCAGTAATTGAACCAACCGGAAAAACAAAATACACCAACTAAAAATATATTTTTGTTCCAGGAATTTTCTTTTTGTTGAAAGAAAATGAAACAATAAATCGACAAAGATTTTAGACAGATTCAATGGGGTTTGGGATGAAACGTTTTTTGCCTTTGTATTGCCAAAATAAAGATCAAGAAAAAAAAATCGATTAATCGGTGAAAATTTTTATTTGAGTTTTATTAATAAAAGTTACGTGGTGACGTTTACAAATGATTGCATTTGTAACAATTATTTATTGATGTTGTGTTTGTTTTTCTAAAGAATATAAATATTCTTATTGTTTTTTATTTGTGCATTATTTTGTGACTGGTGAATTTTCTTTTTGTGTACAGAAAAAGAAAAAAAATAAAGTTTTTGTTTCATTTGGATTAAACACGGAAACAACATTTTTCTTTTTTGAATTTTTGTGCTTTGTTGTTTTTGATTTTTCTTTATAAAGAAAATTGAAAACAGAAAAGAAACAGATTTAATGAAATATTAATGATGCAGTTATTGTCCTGTTTTATGATTAGTAAAAAGTGCAAGGTACCTACATTTTTATTTTAATTAGTCACGTCATTCTCTAATGTCATATTTATAAGTAACATTTTCGGAGAAAAAGTAAATTACAAATTTTCCAACTGCCTGATTTTCTATAGAATTAATTGTATCAAATAATTGTGCTTGTGCTTTTTTTTTTCGGTCAGGACCAGATGAAATTTTTTTTTAAAGTCTTTGGTACAATGAATGTTAAAGATTTGTGGCGGGTTATAAATATAATTATAATTAAGTATCGTTGACTTAACACGTTTACCCATTTTCTTTAATTTGTCCGCGGTCTCGTTTTTCGTCGTTAAACTAAGAACCCAAATTAGTTCTTTATTGTTTTTGATTAAACCTTTAAACTTGGAAAACGTTTATGAATGAATAATCAGTTGTCGTATGCGCTGGAAGATTACCTGGAAATATTTATTTTGTAGAAATGTTTTCATGTTTAAGACGTGAATCAACTCAAAAATTTTTTTTTTTTTTTGGAATCTTGGAAATTGTGACTTTTTCAAGAATTTTGATTAAAAAAAAAACAGTTTGATTGATTAACAATCATTTTCTTAATTTGACATAGAAAACTGTGACGACTATATGCATCGATGTTTTATATTTTATAAGATTGAAGTCATTTATTATATTTTCTAAGAATAGATTTTCACTTTGGTGATTTTTTTTTTTAATTGACTTCTTAGGATTAACGTATTAACGTAATACATTGATCCATCGTTTCAACCTACGTTTGTTAATTTTTACACAAAATTCCACTAAGTAGCTATAAAATTAATGATGAAAATGATCAATGCCATATTTTTTATTATTGTGATTGTGTTAATTCTTTTATATTTTTATACGATTTGACCTCCTTATATAAGAAGAGTGATCAGTATTGACGACAGATCAGTGTTTCCCAGACTTTTTTCAATTGGCATATCCCTGTAATTTTGAAAAGCAGTGAATTTGATTTTTCGTTTTGTACAAAAAACTTTCCCAACTTCGGAAATTTTCTAAAAAAAAAAAGGTCTCATCATCGTCATCATAAAGTTCCGCAGTTGATTATTATGTTTTTTTTTTTGGGATTCCGGGAACATGGTGAAATATTTCACGACAATTGAGTCTTTGAGAAACATTAACGTTGTCTGAAAATCTTAAACAAATCATTTCGACTCAAAATTCAAAATCAAAATCCGTATTATGTAGGTTGCATGTTGTTTATCTACAAAATTTGGTAATTATTATCGAAAAAAATAAATAAATCGAAATCATTATAAATACCTGATTATGACGGACGAACGAAGAGACAAAAAAAAATTATCATCTTAGAATTTATATTTTTTTTGAATTATCTATTTCTTCTTCTTCCTTTTTTTTTTTTACTTAAAAGTAAATAAATTTAATACGAGTGGAGGAAAAAACGAAATCTTAGAATATCAATGACAAATTATTACTATGAGTGAAAGAGATGTAAAGAGGAGGACGAACAAGCAGAAGAAAAAATAAAACACAGATTTATTTTTTTTGTCTTTGGTTTCTTCTCTCTCTTTCTCTATTCGCCGCCTAAAAAAAAACTTAATTTATATCCAAATTATCGGATTTGTGTGTTGGATTTGGAGACGACGTGCAGAGACCAAAACCAAAAAAAAAAAAAAAACTGAAACCGAACCAAACCAACAACAACTAATTTTAGAAGAGTACAACCACAAAAAAAAACTCCAGAAATAAATTTGAAATCTTAAGATTTGAAGAAGAAGAACAAATAAAAAAAAAAACTATCGACGTGATCGACTGCGACACGATCAAAAGGTGACATTTTTGGTTTTTGTTTGTCTCTTTTTTTCTTATGTAGCGTCTTATTTGTCTTTATTTATTTTTGTCTCTTTTCGTCTGGTTATTCTTCTTCGTCTGATAAATTAAAATTTAATAAAGATCAATCGATCAACGCATGTGTGTGTGTTCATGTGTGTGTGTCGATCGAAAAAAAAAAATATGAAAAAGAAGAAGAAAATTGACTAATTTTTATTTATTTATTTTTTGACAATTTTTTAATATTCTTCTTTTTCTTCTATTTCGTGTTGTTATTGATATTGCTGTTGCTGTTGTTAAAAAATAGACTTAGATCTCTTTATTTATGATATAAAAAATAATAAATTAAAAGAAGAAGAAGAAAAAAATGTTTAGCTCTTTCTCCTTCTCACCCTCCCATCACATTTTTTTTGTCTTTGACGTGTGTGTGTGTGTTTTTTTCTTTTTTGTAATCGTAGTTTTTTTTTACGTTTTTCTTCTTCGTTTTTTTTTTTGTAGCTTCTATTCTCAATCATCGATTTCGAATTTAAACAAATTAAATTAAAATTAAATTTTATTAACGTTTTTCAACATAAAACAACAACAGCAACAACTAAAAGTTACAGAAAATTACAACGAACATTTATATCTTTCATTTCCCAGATAATATGAAGTAGACAGATTACCGATTTATAAACGATCAACATTTTTTTTCTTCATTTTTCGTGTGGAAAGTCCAAAAGGTCTTGATTAACAGAAAATAAATCTCTTTGCAATCATTTGAAATGAGTTGTTTGTAATTGTTGTGTCATCAGTATGCAACCGGTGGACGTAAATGTTTTTCAATTCCAATATTTACACTCAGTGTTTTTGTTCAAGCAGAAGATTCATAAGAAATTAAATTACAAAAATTAAAAGCTTTATCTGACTATGTAAAAGCTCCTCTTATGTTTGAGAGAGTGAGGTTGTTTTGTTGTAATTTTATTATTGTTAAACTTTCTTATGGTAATACAATTCTGTAATAATGGACCAAAATTGTGTTTTTTGATTCCATTAAACCGACGACGGTTCATCAAGTTTCATTAAAAGTATTTTTGCCTCTCTTTCTTTCCTCCACCAACATTGGAAAAATGAAAGAAAAACAAAAAAGAATTCGGATTCTTAATGAATGGAAGAAAGATGAAATTAAAGAAAAAAAAACATATAAGAGAAAAAAAAACCAAAATTCATGTAAACGAACCATGACGATTGTCATTAAATAACAACAAAAAAACAGTATTCTATCTATTAAAGCCCAGTAGAGATTAGACTAGATTTAGTGTCATCTCCATTTAAACACAATAAATCACATTAGTGAAAATAGTAATTTAGTTCGGGTCCACTGATCCTATTTTTTAATATTTAGAAGAACTACGTCACACCCGGTCAATGTCATTATACCCTGAACAATTTTTTTCTATAATTTGTTTCGTTTTTTTTTTCTTATTTTTTTTTTGATTTTTTGTAAAACGAAATTTTTTCGTTTTTGATCTTGAATAGATTTTTGATTAAATAAAATCTTATTTTTATGTTAATTTTTTGGTTCAAAGAAAAAAACGAAACAGTAGAAAAAAAATTGAGAGAAACATCAAAATATAACAAATATATTTATTATTCCGGAATCGAAGTTGCGGTGATCGTGATGATTAATCAAAATACACCAATTTTTTTTTTCTTTTTGTTTTTTCCATCCATCTATTTCTATTCTGTTAATGTGTGTGAGTGTGTTTGAATTTAATTTTTTTCAATAAATTTATTAAAAGTTAAAACAAATTAAACTTCTTATATTTTTTTATAAAAGGAAAAACCAAAAAAATAGTCAAAGTCAAGACAACTTTCGAGATTAGATGAGGAACGCAACTTTATTTATTTGTTCTTTTCTTTTAGATAATTCATTAAAGTTTAAATTGTTAACAATTTAAGAATTTGAAGTATTAATTTTGAAGACCTAAGGAATTATAGGATCATGAATTTGACTAAGCGAATTTATCCGATGGTGAAGATAGACAAGATTTATACTTCTTCCCGTTGAGCAAATAAATTTTACTTACTCGAGTAATGAAAGTTATTACGAAAAGGAATCCGTATGTACATTGTAACTGATTTAAAGTCAATGTCACGATACTATCTTGTCCTTCACTGTTGCAGCAATAGTTGAAAGAATTTTTTTTTAAATAAATTTGGCGCACAATTTTTCTTAAAAAAATGCGACCAGTAATGATATTTTGTCCTTTCGGCAAAATTCCTGACTCCCACAAGTTCACAACATTCAAATTTTCTACAATAATATTTAACTACATAATATTCGACGACTGTCTACATAAGTTGTCTTCGTCAACCGAACCGTCTTCATTTATTTTATCATTTATAGATACACACACACACACATTTAAATATTTCACCTTACTTCGTCTCATTAGTCGGCCATTAATTAACACAATCAATTATAATTAATCTTTTCATTCTTGTCCCATAACTCAATTATTTTATCAAATCAAAAGACATCAACAACTTAAAAAAACGAAACGGAACAAAAACAAAAACAAAACAGAAAAAAAGAGAAACGATCATTTTGTCAATTCAACTTTTTTTTTTTTTGTTTCACCTATCTTCAGTCCCCACCAACCTCCCCTTGTTCGATTATTTTTCTCATCATTTTAACAGGCGATTGATGATCATCAGATTAACATTTTATGAGAATTAAACGTTTTTGTCCTTTTTTTATTTCTTCTTCTTCTTTGTAATTTATTATATTTTTTTTCCTCTTTCTTCGAAATGTTGTTTTTTTAGTACCCCTCTCTTGCCCGGTCGCGCTGTTACTAATTAAAAAAAAAACAAGAATATTTAACAATAATAATAATAATAATGATAATTTCAGAAAAAAATCTTTAATAAATCTGATCCGATATGAGATGTGACCTCCCGATCACAGTGTGCACAGGCGCATCATACTTTAAGTCCTTTATTTTATTTTTTTTAATTCAGACGATCAAATAAATATTTTTTTGGATGATTATTATTGTGTCTGTGTATGTTTTATCGGACGGCCATTCAATTTTGTTATTTTTAAAAGAGGAAAAAAATAATCAAGGCACATTAGGCACACACACACACACATACGCATAAATATTGTCATCATCATCATATAAATTGTAGATTTAACCTAAAATAATAAGAATGAGAAGAAAATTGACATTTTTATCATAAAGCGGCATCGTTTGCACCTTTTTATCTATCTGTCTCTGTTCAATATTATTAAATGTTTATTTATTTGTTTATTCTCTTGTCTCGTTTTATCCGTTCACAATTTTTGATTGTTGGAAGAAAAAAATTTACAAGTCTTTTTGTGTAAAATTTAGGTTTTATGCGTTTTTTTTAGGGACGGGTCGAATTCAAACTCGTCAATGACCAAATGCACTTGATTTTCTCTTCGGACTTAAGTGTAATAAATTCACAAATTTAATGAAATGAAATAACCAATTCGGGATTATGCCTTATTATCTTTGTCTCTTTCTTGTTCCTTTACTTTATTTTTGTATTTCTCATACTCAATAGTAGTACATATATATTTGGTTCACATAATCCATACGTCAAACACATTTGACTGATGTACCAATTCCAAATCTGAAATTCGAAAATAAACCAAAAATCCCTAAGGCGCTAATATAACCTCACCGACTTTCCTCTCTATCCTCAAACCACCAACCAACAAAACCTAATTCTCTCCTTTGACCGCCACCACCATCCTCAGACTATCCTGTCATCATTACTTTGGTCTATTCTCTTTAGACGACCGACCTCAATCTATCTCCTTCTTATCTATACGTCTCCGTTTATTTCGTCGTCCAAGCAATATTACGATTCTGAATTTCATCTTAACAATTCATTCACAGTAAAGGTGATTTTAAAGATTAAATTTAAATTAAAAAAATAAAACAATTTTTATGATTTTCTCAAATAATTATGAATACGCAATTTTTGTTTTTGTTAAAATAAAATTATTTCTAATAAAAACTTAATCGTCCAAAAATCTTTATGTAAATTTACCTGACACTGGTTTAAATTTCCATGTACGACAGACAATTGTTCTCTTTAAAAATTTGTCAGCTCGTCATAAAAAATTGTTGAATTTTTATAATCATAAAATAATGAAAGAAATTATTTTAAATAATTTCACGCCTCGTCATTGTGAATGACCAATTATAATTAAAAGGAAAGGAACAAACTTCACTGTTGTCTATAGAGAGAAGGAAGTAAAGTAGACACACACACACATAAATACACAAACACATACAAATCTACGAACAGATTTTCGTAAATTAGTATTGACAGACTAATTAAAAGCGTCAACATAAGTCATCATCAAGGGATATCGGTATTTTATGAAAAACATGGAGTATGATGGGATTGTAATAGTGGGCAGTTAAATTCAGACAAGAAGAGAATTAACAAAAGTCGACTATAGATAGTCTTCTTCGTTTGAAGTACCTTCAACAGAAATCTACACACAGACAATTGTGTATTTCTTTGTTTATTTTTTTTCATGTCTATAAATTCAATTATCATCATTAAAAATGGTCTAATCAACCCCTTCAGGGTACATTGTTTTATGTTTTTATGTTTTTTTTTGTTGTTTATGTTATTTATGTTTTTTTTTATTATAAATTCAAAGAATCAAAGGAAACCGAGAGGGATGGAAGAAAAAAGAAAATTTCATTTCAAAATATTTAATCTAAAGAATCAACCAATTTTCATCATCATCATCATCATCATCATTTGTACCACCCCCATCTCTCCTTTATCAATTCTTACCATCCTCCACGTTCTCGTGTTCCCCACATTGTTGAACGTTTGTATTTCTCGTATATAGAGTAAAAAAAAAAAATGATGATCCTCAAATAATAACGTAAACAAAAATTATTCGATTAGTCTTTGAACCTCTCTCTATCTAGCTATCTCTCTCTCTCTCTCTCTATTTCTGTGAAAAAAGGACAAAAGAAAAACGAAAATCAAAAAAAAAAATGTTTCTCCTCATTCTGCTTAGATGTTCATTTTCCTCAGTTTCGTTGAAAATGAAAATTTTTCCGGGATTGGAAGGAGAAAATCTAAAAACAAAAAGACGATGAATAAAAAAATTTCTCTTTTTTTTGTTGTTGTTGCTTTATTTTGTGATGTGATACATCTTCGTCTGACAGAAGAAAAAAATCTAACCGAAGCGGGTACAACCATAACTAAAGAATTTTCTTTTTTTTTAATTTAATTTTTTTTTTGTTTACTTTTAAAATTTTCTTTTTTCATTAAATGAGGTTTTGAAGAAATAATTGATTTAATGAATTTTCTTATTCTCCATTAACGCCAACAATTATTTCAGTTTCTCGAAGTTGTTTTTAAAGAAAACAACCCAAACATTTTAGTTAGTGAAATGAATTCAGAATTGAGGTAACGGATCATCACATTCTTGTTGAAATTGTTAAACGTGAAATTATCTCTGTTAAGTTCCATACACCGCAAAATACTCGAATGTGTAAGGTCAAAGTGTTAATCCGGCGGCTTAACTCTTTTTCATTCAGATAACGATTCTTAAAAGTCTTGTGAAAAATTATTGTTGGAAGAAAATAAAAATGAAGATAAACCAGCTTCGACAATCAATTTTTATCTCTCTTCCTCTCTCTTAATAATTTTTTTTTTCAGTTTTTATGTGTAAAATATTGTTCTTGTTCTTTTCGTTTTATTTTGATGTGTATATATGTTTGTGTGTGCTTACATATTTGTATTTCTAACCATCCCTAGATCAAAGGATACACAAAATATTTCTCGGATCAAAATTTTGCGTTACTGAATATGAGTGATTTACAATACAAACATAGTGTATGTAGTATGTAGTAACAAAATTTTGAATAGGAAAATTTTGAGCCCGGTATGTCAAGGACAGACATTATTATTATTATTAGTTAGGTATTATTATTCTGTTCTGTATTGTATTCTGTTCACTTCAATTTTTTTTCTTCTTTTTAACAGACAATCAAAAATCACATCAAACGACCTTTAAAAGCTCTTGTTTGTGTTTTTGTATTTTTGGTTGGAAAGTTGTATTTCTGTGTATGTGTGTGTGTGTGTATGTGTATGTGTGCTGTTATTTCTCTCCTCTCTGTGTCTGTTTTGATCATTTCTATTCTGATAATATATCTAAGCCATCTCTCTATATCTACCTTTACACTCCCTCCTATAAGTATATCCAAATTTCACCCCAAATACACAACAACAAACTCTCCCTCTGTTTTCCACACTCAACCCTCTAATTCACCTTTAATTTTTGGAGTTCACCACAAAATCAACCCTAGTTTTCTCCTTCTAAAATTCTTCTATATGCGTGTGCCGTACTCTCTGTCTCTCTGTCTTTCTCTTTTTTATAAGTGTGCATGCGTGAGACTGTGTTTGTGTATTCTGTTGAATTTAACCACTCAAATTTTGTCCGTATGTTTATGTCTGACTTTTTGCATGCATTAAAGAAAGCAACAATAAAAAAGATATTCTTCTTTTTTTTTTTTATTCTTAACTTTCAACTTTTTATTTCCATTTCCACGTACCTTTTTATGTCAAAAGAAATCTATGTATGTATGTGTGTATGTGAGTTTTTTTTTATAGAACAAGCAAACCAACAAAAATACTTATTTATGTTTTATTTTACTTATCTGTCATGTCTACGTTTTCAGACAATTTTTCATAGGAAAATTTCTCAAAAAAAAAAGTCTATTCATTGAACTGCGTTAACCGCGATTTGTGTCTTTTTTTTGACTTCTTCATCATTCTCATTTACCGCACCTTGTGCAAAAATAAACTTCATTTTATTGAAACTACATTGGCAACTCGATCCCTCTTATTATTCGTACTTTCGGGGTGCCCCTTTCTTCAAAAGTATATCAAACAGGTGCAAAATATTCCGTTTCTGTCTGTCTCATTTTTCAACTTTTGACTACCCTCTCTTTCCTTAAATTTTGGCCATACTCAGTTCCACCCCTTTTCCCCCTGCCGCAACAAACAAAATCAATTAATTTCCTTTAATCTTTTCACTCAGAAAGAATAATAAAAAAAAAAAGAGAAAAATTCGACAAAAAAACCGACTCAACTTCAACTCCTTCCTTTTACCTTTTTCATTTTTTTTTTTACTTTCAATCAATTTCCTTCGTCTCTTCATTTCTCTCTCTTTGTTTTCTTTCTTTCTATTCCCGCTTTGAACGGACACTCTTAGAGAGCAAGGTGGTTGTTGTTGTTGCTGCTATTCTTGTTGTGACGGTTCATATTTCTTCTTCGTCTTCGTTTCTTCGTCTTTACAATATTTTGCTTCAATTTTTTTTTTTCGTTATTTCTTGACGAGTCCGTTTCTCTGAACTGAATTGACCAGTTCACTTGTCAGATGTCACTCAAAAAAAAAAAAAAGCAAAAGCAAAAATGAAATAAAGTAAAGTAAAAAAAGAAATATGACTGATTAGTTTGTTTGACAGAAAATGAGTTTTATATATTTTTTTTAACGTTATAATAATAATATAAAAGTGCACGACAAAAGGCGAGGAGTGAGAGAAAGAGAAATATATAAAGATAGAGTGAGTGAGTGGGATAATGACGATGACTACGATGACGAGAAACTCATGGACAAAACTATAAAAATGGGTGATTCCTTCCTCTCAAAAATAATATAGAAAATTTAATTCAATTTTTTTTTTCATTCTCTTTCGTCTTCTTCTTGATCTGACACTTTTTTCCAAATGTACAGTTTTGTATCGTTTCAGTTCATTTTCTTTTATTCGTAATTTTTCTTTTCTTCTGGTTAGGAAATTGTTAGAAAATGTGTTCGTTGTTTTTTTTTTTGTATTTTGTATTTTGAAGGATCACCCTTTTTCTTCTTATTTTTTCTTTTTTTTTTGAGCACAGACGACAACGTTTCAATATCCCTCAAAAAGATGTCACTCACACTCAAAATTATTCTGACGAATGAAGAAAAACGAACAAATAAAAATGACTGATTGAAATTTTATTTCCACCTTTCCACCTACCCCCGAACCTCATCAGTCTAATTGACTCAAAGAAATTGTTTATTGTATTTTTTTTTTTCGTCTCTCTTTCTCTCTCTTTATTTCGCATATTTATTAAATTGTTTTGTCTTTCTTTTTCTATTTGATTTCATTTATTCAAAAGAATAACACGAAAAATTCATTAAATTAAATCGTCATCCTTCTCTTAACCCATTCAACTTGACTTCAACAATATAATAAGAATAAGAAGAAGAAGAAGAAAATTTGTTTTCTCTCTCTTAATCTTTTTTGTATATTGTAAGTTGTCTGTCTTAATCATGATATTAAAAGAAGGCGAAGTTCAATGATTGACCGAGTCTCGTGCGGTCATAAGGAAATGAAAAAAAAAAAAACAAATGGAAATAAAAGTAGAATAATAGTAAAGGCGAGTAAAGGTATACCAATGTGCACATACAATGACAACAACACATAAATCGACACTGAGAGAGAGGCTACATCTTCATCTTCATCTTACAGAAAGATGATTCTTAACTCAAAAAAATGAAGAAGAAGAATAAGAGAAGTAAGAAGAAAAGGTACAAGTCATGCCAAATTCGATTAATTTCAACGATCATCTGGATAATAATAATAATAATGATTATGATGATGATGATTGTGAAGATGATGATGATGATGAGATGACGTCTAAATTAGAACACTAAAGCAAAAATAAAGAGAAAAAAAATGTGGAATATTCTTAAGTATTGTCTTGGAATTGGAATTGAATTGAATTGGTAAATAATTTGTAAAAGTCTGTCGGTGTGTGTTTGTTTGTTTTTTTTGTGTTGGTGTATTAAAATCGTAGTGACATTGATTGTGTCATGCAACAAGCACAAAAATAATTTGATAGATTGATTGATTGATTGATCGATTGATTGATTGATTGATTGACTGATTGATTGATTAGAACATAACATTACAGAAAAACTGTTGAATATTGTTTTGTGCCTTATATTTTTTTTTTTCTTTTGCAAGAAGAAGAATATTTTTCTTATTAATTTTTCGTTGTTACTTTTTTTTCCCCTTCCTCTTTTTTTCTCTTCAATACAAAAGTATGGAAAAGTAAGGAAATTGAAAACATGAAAATGGAGAACAATGTTAAATTTTTGAAGGTTTTTTGAAGTCCGAAGTATTTTTTCACAAAACAATCATAAAATGAAAAATTCTCTCATTTGGAAAATGATTAAAAAAAAATTCCCTGCAATCAAATATTTTATGGAAAAATTATTTAAAATTAAATTAAATTATTAATTTTTGTTTAATAAAAAAAAAAAGCCCAAACCCCTTTTTAAATTCATCCAATTTTAACAAATACTTCACTTGAACATTTTTATGAATATTTTTTTTTCATTGCAAAATGAAAAAAACTGAAACAAAAAACCAAAAATAAAAAATAAAAACAAAACAAAAATTGAACAATCAAATGAAAAATAATAACAATAATTAAAGTATTGTCTAAAATTGTGGAGAGAGACAAAGAGTGGGTATATAAATTGTTGGGTGTCAGTGAGACTGGGTTAAAATTGTTGGGTGGTCAGTTTAGTAGTATGAGTAAAAGGTCAATCAATTGTTTTTGTTTTTTTTTTTTTTTTGAATTCTGTTATTTTTTTCGTTGGTTTTTGCTGTTGAACTTCAATTGCAGCAGTTTTTTTTTTGTAGTCAGTCGTTCAAACCAAAATATTCAGAACTAAAATTCCAACCTATATTTATTGGATGATGTGTTTATCGTAGGGGGGATGTAGCTCTGAAACGGGGACATAAAATAAAATTACCTGCATTTTTTTTTTGTTGTCTCTTTCTATTTTTACTTTGTTCTCTCTGTTAATTGTACAGAATATAACATATACAAATAATCATCACCGCATCGTAACCGACAGACATAGTCGCAACAACAACATATAGCAATATATAGCAACAACAACTACCATCAACAGTATTCATGATTCAGCATTTAATTGATTTTGAAAATATAATTTTCTATTTGAACGATCAAAAACCGATTTTTTTATTTGGTGTTTTTGTTGTTGCGTTTTTTTTTTTTTTTGTACATTTATTTTTATTTTTCATTTTGATTTTGACTGTATGAGTGAATAGGGGTTATATAACTGTGTGTGTGTGAGTGTGTGTCTGTGCGTGTATAAGGGTAGAACTGGATGGTTTTGGCTTAATGCAGTAGCGCGGCATAACACAATGGAAACTTTGACTGAAGGCATCATCAACTTATTTCAACTTCAACCTAAGGGGTTTGATTTTGTGTGTCACTTTTATGTTTTGTTTTTGTTGCTGTTGCTGTTATTGGTTTTTTGTTTTTTTTAAAAGAAAAATCCCGCCAAAAGAAATATTGCTTTAGGCTAGATTGGAATTAGGAATTATGCTAATAATTAGGTAGAGATATAAGAACAACACAGTCGTGTTCTCCGAACACTTCCGGCTACTTTTTCTGTCTCCTGACATTCACTATGATTTTCTTTAACTGTCTCTTGTTTTGCATTCAACCGTATTTTTTATTTAATTTCAAAAAAATTAGATGTTCGTCATGTGACACACAAACACACACACACACACACACATTACCTCTCCCACTCTAAATCAAATCATTCAAAAACATTAATTATTGGTTGATTTATAGAATTTTGTTATTTCATCAGAAAATTCCTGGTAGTGAAAATCAAATCCAAAAACCACAGAATTCAAATGAAAATTTGTCCTCTTACACCTCTGTATCACGTTTGATTTTTTCCTAAAACAATTCTTATAAATTTTTAAATCTCTTTAGTCGAGAAACAATTAAATCTAATAAATTTTTGTTGGTGTTGAGTTCTCATTTTCCATTTTTCTATTGAAACTTAACAATTGCTCTTAGTGAGATAATTTAAGAGACAGAAAATTGATCATTTGTAATAATTATAATTAATTTGTATCAAAATTTTTTTTCATTTTAATTTTTACATTTTTTTTTTTTTTTGAATTTTCCACAATTTTTCTCTCAATTAACCATGTTTTGTCCATCCAATCATCATAATTGTTGTCAGTAATTTCTGTTTTTTTTTTGTTGCTTTTGTAAAAAAAATGTGTAATTTTTTTATTATTTATTCGAGTGATAAATCAGACATTAAAAATGCAAAAAAAAAAAATAAAGCAATAACAACAATAAATATTTGAACGTATCAATAGGAAAAATTATGATTATGTATTTAACATCAACAGAATTATCAGTATAGGAGTATATCCGAGTGTGTGTGTGTGTGTTGCCAACTACAAGTATTTGAGTGTGTGCATGAGCTTGTGGGTCCTCTCTGCTTACCAATCGATGCCTGTTTGATATGTGTGAGCATGTGTGTAAATGTGTGTTTAATTTATATTTATTTTTTTTGTTCAATATTTTTTGTATTTGTATTAAATTGTGACATCGATTTGAAAAACATGATTTGATTTTATTTAATTTTTTGTTTGTGTTGTTGTTGTTGTTGGTGTCATTGTTGTTGTTTGCTCATTAAATTAAATTTTATTAAATTCTGGGGGAAAACATTTTTCTTTTTCTGTCTGTCTATCTGTCTGAATGTCGGTTTGTCTGTCCTGGGCTATAGTGGTCTGTCGATTGTTCTATTTTATTTAGTGTGTTTTTCACCCTCTCTCCTCTCTATCTCTCTATCACACTTACATACAAACAAAAAACGATATATGTATGTGTGTCTGTGTTTGTACTGTGCAATTTTAATTTAATTTAATTTAATTTATTTGACAGATACAAAATGATTTGTTTGTCGCGATTAACACAAATAAGCCAAAAACAATCATTTTTTTTTTTTAATATTCAACATTTTCCAATAATTTTTTTTTTCTAGTTTTTAATTGTTTTTGTTGGTTGTTATTTTTTGACAATTAAGGGGTTGTAACTTTTGAGGTGAGGATTAGTGGTTCGTTCGTGGAATTAGAAACTAATGGATTTGACATTTTTTAATTTTTTTCACAACTCTTTTTAATTCAATTCAAAACTGTCAGATTTTGTGGATTCATTAAAGAATTCTGATGTATTTTTGTCACCTAAAACAAAAGTTTCACGTGAAGGTTATTTTTTCCTCTTAAAGGAAATTTAGAAATTTAGATAATTTTTCACGTTTAGATGAAGAAATAAATTTTCAAATATATTTTCATGTTTAATTTTTTATTTATTTATTTAACCAACATTTTCTCTTTTTTGTTTCAGGTGAGTTTCTGTTTCTGTATTTCATTTTCTATATTGTCTATAAAATTTTCGTCACAAAAATGATCGAGTCTCAAAGATATTAAATTATACTGTTGATAAATACTTAATATCGAAATTGACGGAAAACTCAACAGTATAGCAAAAAAAAAAAGAAACAGGTAACATATTCATCGTTTTTTTCACACTTTATTTTTTTTTTTTGTTCTCACCACTTCTCCCTCTCAACACCCACAAATTCTTCACAAACTCAATATTCATTCATTCAATGTGGGTGGTTGTATTAAAGGATTGTTGTGTAGTGTGGTTAGAGGAAATCCCAAACCCACCAGCAAAATATAGGAATTTTTTGTGATAACAAAATGAGGTGATTTTTTTTTTGGGTGGCATAAAGTGGATTGTATATGGCACACGCTTTTCATATTTTATCATTAGATTTATATAAAATTACACATCGACATTTATTTCGTCCTTTTTTGATAAAATAATTGTCTATTTTGATAAATAAACCGCTAAATAATATTTCCATTAAATATCATTTATTCAACAATTTATTTATGAATTTGTTCCTTTTGTGCATATGTGCATTATGGTGTGTGTATATGTATGCGTGTATATCCATATTACCTAATATACCAATTTAAATCAAATATGCCCGAAAATGTCCGTTTTATGATGAGTTATATTCCATCTGTCTCTGTCTAAATATTGTCTGTCATTTTCTATCCATATAAATATCTAAATATCTTTTCATTTTCTCCACCTCAACAATTGTATCATAGTACAACAATAATATTAATAATAATAACAGTAACAAATAGCAAACAACATTAACAATAACAACAGTAATCCGTTTTCTATAATAATAACTAAAATATAACAAAACAAAATAGAACAACTTCATTCAATCTCCTTTTTCTATTTATCTCTTTTTATCCTTGTATTTCCTTCCTTTATACTATTTTTGGAAAACACAAAAACAAGCACACACGTACATACTTTGGAAAACGCACATGAAACAATATTATATGCAATAGAATTTTCTTATCAACGGATTGAAAGAGACAAAATGTATGGAGATTAAATTAATAGACAGAAAATAATATGACGTCAATTTTGGTTGTCCTGCTTTTCTTTGTTTTGTTTTGTTTTGTTTTGTGTTTTCATTAATTGGATTGATGGACAGTCGGATATGAAAAGACAAATTTTTACCGGTACCTTTTTTGGGAAAACGAAAAAAAAAAATTGAAAGAAAAACCGACAGATTTATGAGATGTTTTTTATCTTTAATTTTGGATAATTCGAAAATTATAACAATTGAATGAAGAGTGAGGTGGGGTAGAAATAAAATTACCTATCTATTCTGATAACACTTTTGGATTATGTCAAAATTGGTGTGTGTAAGAGAGAGAGAGAGAGAGTGAGATTGCAAAAAAGAATAAAAATTTAAAAACAAACAAAAAATTATGTCAGCTTAAAATAACCCCTTTCACTTAAGCCGTTTTCGAGTGGTTCATTTTATTCCTCACAACCCTTTCATCTAACACAATCTCTTTTTTTCTTCATCCCTTAACATTTCCAAATCTACATTATGACAAATTAATCGAATGTTAATCATAAAATAGAACATCAGATTCAGAATAAAACAAGAAGAAGAAAAAAAAAAACAAAACTAAATCAACAACAATAACAACAGGAAAAAAACATGAGCATTTTATATATAAAAAACGCAACGTCACTTTAACCCCCCCGACTATTAAAAGAAAAAAAAACCAGCAACAACAACAAGGAAAAAAAAAATTACGTTGGAATGAGGGTGAGGAGGTGAGAGAAAGGAGAAAAAAAAAACAAACGTTTTGACTTGAATTTGACTGATCCCCTTTTGTTATGTCTGTCCGTCTGTCAGTTCGTCAATTTTTTATCTTTTTCTTTTTTGTTGTTGTTGTTGTTGTTTGTTCCTTTTTGACATGCAAAAGGATTATTGCTGTTGTTGTTGCTGTGTTTGTTTTGTATAAATGGGATGTTGTATGTTGATGATGATGATCATCATTATTATTATTGTTTTGTTATGTTTTTTGTTGTTCTTGTTGTCTTCATAGTGCGGTTTCAATGACTATATAATATTAATTGAGTTGTCATTGAGCTTGTCTCTTTCTTTCTTCCCTTTTTTTGTTTTGTTGGTTCTTCTTCTTTCTCTTTTTTTTTCTTTTGATTATTTTCAGTTTTGGTTGAATTTTGTTTGTTTGTTTGGACCAAATTTTACTGTTAATTTGTTAGTGAGAATATGTGAAAGAAGAAAAAGACAAAAAATAATGGAAAGAATGAGCAGGAATAATAATTTTAAAATATGAACTGAAACTGATTGAAATCCGTTGAAATCAATTGAAATTATATCGTTCATTGGATTGTGTTTAGATAATCGATTGAAATTGTAGTTAATTTGTTTTCCTGTCCTTATTAGTATATATTCTACTAAGGTAATCATACATTCACATGTAATATTTTAATATTCTGAGAATATTTTATTGTATACCTTTTTTTTTATCTAATCATCATTCTCATCATCATCCTTGTTATATTTTATATTTTTATAAGAAAAAGCAACATACTACTTCTACTTTATTATAGAAAAATAAATATCCATCAATCAATCAAACCATCTGTCCGAAAGATGATGATCATGATGATGATGATTATTATGAAGAAAATAGAAGAGAAGAAGAAATAAAAAAAAAAAATCCTATATTTGATTGAAAGGTGAGGAATGATGACGTCAGCGAAAATTAAGACTTCATCTTTTTTTTTTTTGTTGATTGTTGTGTACTTCAGCTGTTCTAAAAAGAAGAAGAAGAGTAAAAAATATATGTAGGTATGTAGAAACTCTTAATCCAACGAAATCATAATGTTGACTCTGGGAAATAAAAAAAGGATGAAAGGAATAAATGGGGAATATTGAAAATATAAGAATTTCAGGAAAACAACAATAAAAACATTCTGCTCGTCAAAATTAATGAAAAAATTGATTTTAATTTTTTTTTTTTTGTAAAAATTCTTTAGAAATTTGTGTTGTTGTATTTGTTCTGTCAATAACATTTTCTTCCGAACGAAAATTAAATTTTCATTTTAGAAAAAAAATAATCAAAAAGTTTCACTCAAAAATTATTAAAATTTGGTAATTGTCTCTAATTGAACAAATTTTTTGATTTCTTCTTTAATCTCACTGGTATGGTCTCTCTCTCTCTCTCTCTCTCTATCTTTTTGTCTTAATATATTTTTCTAGTAGAATTATGTACGAAGCATAGAAGAGAAGGCAATCCTTTTTGATTACAATTTTATTTTAGATCAGATTTTATATAAATATCGTATAAGAATAAGAATAAAAATATCCACTTCAAATCCGACCCAATCTCTAAACAGAAAAAAAAAGAAGAAGAAGAAAATCATGAAAATGAAGAAAATGAAAATGAAGCAAAGGAAGAAGAAGAAAATTCATATTGTATACTTTATTTAGATGAAAACGCGTGTGCATATATATTAGGATATCCATTCATACACACACACACACAAATACACAGTTATACATACGTTATTTTGAGGTTAAGTTAAAAGAAGAAAACGGAGAGAAGAAAAAAAAACTACATATAAAAGCAAATAAAAGTAAATCGGTTTTTTTTTCTTTTTTCGTTTTTTTTTCTGTTATTTTCTCTTTTTTTTTTTTTGCATAAAGTAAATGAAGAGGATGCTATATAGATGAATCTGGGGAGTATGTTAAGGGTGGATGGTTATGGGGTGGTGTATACGCATGGGGCTTATATTATTTTATTGTTACATACAAATAGACAAAAATGTACACAAAATTCCGTCTCATCTTCTGCCCCCCATCACACAACACCCATCGACGGCATGTCTAAATTCAGCGGTTTACCTTTAACAACAACATTTGTTTTCCTCATCCTCCTCTAATTCATAGGATAAAGGTATAAGAGCGACCCAACCTCTCTAAAAAAAATTTTCCAATCCTCTTCTACACCGTCTTCTCTTTTTTATTGTCGCTTTTCTAAAATGAAACAGCTTTTGACATTTGCTACATACAAGCATCAATATCCTTATTATGTATGCATAGTTCTTGTAGTGGAGTGTAGTTGAATGGGAAAAAGGTTAAAGGAATGAGTTCAATTGTTGGTAGGTCGGAATGAAGATAAACAAGAGTATGAGTTGGATATAACATGGTAATAGGGACATATATGCTATGGGTTAGTTTAGTGATGCGGTTTCGTAAAATGTTCTTTCTTTCTTTTTTTTTTTTTTTTTTGTAAATGGATAAAAACAAACAAACCAAAACTAAACTCGAAAAAAACTGAAGAAAAGAAAAAAGAATCAAAAAGAAAACAAAGAGGAAAAATCTTTTCGAAGATGGAAAGTGGATTTTTCTTTTCTTTTTTATTTCATCTCTTTCTTTTTTTGTCTTTTTCTTCTTCGTTTATCTTGATTTTATTATTAAGAATTCGTTTAAAGGGAAAGAAATGCAATCATGATTGTTTGTATATTTTGTTGTTGTTGTTGTTGTTGTTGTTATTGTCGTAAGTTTAAATAAAATATTAAAGGTGAATTTTTTTTCTTGATCCGCTTATAATCAGAAAAAGTGAAAGCAAATAAAAAAAAACAACAAAACGTGGAATAATAATGTAAACACGCTTCACCATTCCAATATTATCCTTTCTCTCAATCCTCCCCTAACATTGTAACAATCATAATACAGAAGACTCTTAATGGATTGATCCGGTCAATGTTATAAAGTTAAGAGGTCAGTCATTAGAACCCAACCCAATCTTAAAAACTGTTCACTTTATATTGTTTATATGTATATATTCCTTTCAATGTTTGCTGCCGTTCATTCTCTCACACTCCTCTTTAGAGTTCAAATAAAAATACAATAATAACAATTGACCATTTGTGAATATTTTTTTTTTTGTTTTTTTTTTTGAATTCAAATAAAAATAAATGTCCCAAATCTTCATCTCAATTCTTAGCATACATATTCCTCACTCTTCAGATAGTCTTATCCCGTTAAAACGTTCCGCATTTACTATAGTGAAATATACTCCTCCTAAATACACTAACCTCCCCTATCGTTTCTTCTTCACTTTATCACTATCTTCGCTAATAAAACAAAACAATCAAAACCAATAGCCTTGCAACAACAACAATAATAATAATAATGAAACGGAAAAAATGACCATTTTTACTCTGGCAACTCTAATAATGTAAATAAAAATGGTAAGAGTAAATGAATAAAAATAGATAATATGGTAAGAGTGAAAGAGATAGATATATAAAAAATATTTAATAGTGTAATGTTTGTGGATCGGTCAGACCTTTTAACATTATCGTAACGTAATGTGGCGTCTCCATCGAGTGAACATATTTTTCTTCATTGTTCAAATTTCAATTTCAAAAAGTGCTTTTTTTTGTTCTCTTTCTCTCTTTCTTGCTCTTTGTGCTCTTCTCTATGTTGGTTTTTTTTTTGTCCAAAATAAAAATAAAAATAAAATCAAATTGTTTTGTCTCGATTAGTGAAAGTAACTTAAAGAATTGACCAGTGGGTGCACTTTTTCTCTCCTTCACTACATTCCCCCCCTACTGCTTCAATAAACCGTCTCTCTTTCTCACTATTTTATATTTCATATCTCCCAATCATTTAATCTTATCAGAATCATCATCTATGATTGCGTGATGTCTTGTTTTATATTATTATTGACCGTCGTGTGCGCCCAATTGATTGGTCCACCAAGATGATGATGATGATGAGATGAAGTTTAAAAAAAGAAGATGAGGAAAAAGTTGAAAAAATTTTTTTGAGTTTTTTTTTTATTAGATTCTCTTATCTACGTTGATCTTAATTTTTTTTTTCTTTCCTTTTGATTTTTGATTTTTGATGAACTCGCACACACATACACACACACACATATATACATACACACCGAAAAAAACACAATAAAATTCCGAATGAACACAACAACCAGAAAAATCAAATTCTGATAAAAATAATAAAAATTTTAGAAAAGAAACAACAATAACAACAACAAAAGAAATACGTTCTATTGTCTCATTGTTTCATCATCAACATCATCTGTACAATCATCATCATCATCATCATCAATATTAATTTTAAACAATATGGATCAAAAAAAAAAAGACTGTTTCAATAGAGAGAAGAAATAAAATTGATGTCTGATCGATTAGAAATTGTTGTTGTTTTTGTTTTTGCTTTTGTTGGAAGTTTAAAATTTTTTGTTGTTTGAATTTTTTTTTTGTTTTTTGATTTTTTTTTTTTAGAAAAACAAAAATGAAAAATAAGATCGACATTTTTGATTGTATTTAATATCAAGACGTGCGATTGATCATCATCTTATTACTGTTTTGTTGTTGCTGTTGTTGTTGTTTCTTTTTCTTTAAATAAGAAAATTTGTTCTTCTTCTTATTCGTCTTTTAAAGTGTCAAAATAATCTCTTTCTTCTTCTTCTCAAAAAATATTTATTAAAAGAGAAAAGAAGAAAAAAAAAAGACGAAGAAGAAGAAGAAGAAGAATAGTTAACTCTATCGGTTTCATAAAAAATAAATGTTATTGCAAAATGAGGGGTGGGGAAGACGATGCACATACAAAAGTCAATGTTCTTTCGTCAAAAAATGAAACAAAAAATAAACCAAAAAGCAACAAAAAAAAAAATTAAGTTTAATATTTTCTTATTTTACTTTAGATTTTATATAAAATAGAAAAGACAATTTTCTTATATTTTTCATTTTAAACACAAAAAAAAAAAAAGAAAATCAAAAAAAAAAAAAACCAAAAAAATCAAAAACAAAACAAACAGAAATGTAAAAAACAACAACAACAACAAAATAAACTTCATAGTCTAATTTTGTTGACTATGAAGAAGAAAAGAGATGAGATGAGATTTAAGATTGGATTTATAAGAAGAAAGAAATAAAAACAACAACAAACAACAACAAAATATGAAAAATAAAACGATGAAAACGACGACAACGAAGAGGACGACGATGAACGTCTTTTATATTTTATTGTGACGTTTTTTGAGTGACAGTGCCACTCATTGTTTATTCCTTTTTTTTTTTCTTCTTCTCTTTTTTTATTATCTTGTTTTATGAAAACTAAAAACAAA